>JAPWTK010000057.1:600000-977500 GCA_029963805.1 Aromia moschata | reverse complement strand
GGGGGGGGGGGGGGGGGGGGGGGGGGGGGGGGGGGGGGGGGGGGGGGGGGGGGGGGGGGGGGGGGGGGGGGGGGGGGGGGGGGGGGGGGGGGGGGGGGGGGGGGGGGGGGGGGGGGGGGGGGGGGGGGGGGGGGGGGGGGGGGGGGGGGGGGGGGGGGGGGGGGGGGGGGGGGGGGGGGGGGGGGGGGGGGGGGGGGGGGGGGGGGGGGGGGGGGGGGGGGGGGGGGGGGGGGGGGGGGGGGGGGGGGGGGGGGGGGGGGGGGGGAGGGGGGGGGGGGGGGGGGGGGGGGGGGGGGGGGGGGGGGGGGGGGGGGGGGGGGGGGGGGGGGGGGGGGGGGGGGGGGGGGGGGGGGGGGGGGGGGGGGGGGGGGGGGGGGGGGGGGGGGAGGGGGGGGGGGGGGGGGGGGGGGGGGGGGGGGGGGGGGGGGGGGGGGGGGGGGGGGGGGGGGGGGGGGGGGGGGGGGGGGGGGGGGGGGGGGGGGGGGGGGGGGGGGGGGGGGGGGGGGGGGGGGGGGGGGGGGGGGGGGGGGGGGGGGGGGGGGGGGGGGGGGGGGGGGGGGGGGGGGGGGGGGGGGGGGGGGGGGGGGGGGGGGGGGGGGGGGGGGGGGGGGGGGGGGGGGGGAGGGGGGGGGGGGGGGGGGGGGGGGGGGGGGGGGGGGGGGGGGGGGGGGGGGGGGGGGGGGGGGGGGGGGGGGGGGGGGGGGGGGGGGGGGGGGGGGGGGGGGGGAGGGGGGGGGGGGGGGGGGGGGGGGGGGGGGGGGGGGGGGGGGGGGGGGGGGGGGGGGGGGGGGGGGGGGGGGGGGGGGGGGGGGGGGGGGGGGGGGGGGGGGGGGGGGGGGGGGGGGGGGGGGGGGGGGGGGGGGGGGGGGGGGGGGGGGGGGGGGGGGGGGGGGGGGGGGGGGGGGGGGGGGGGGGGGGGGGGGGGGGGGGGGGGGGGGGGGGGGGGGGGGGGGGGGGGGGGGGGGGGGGGGGGGGGGGGGGGGGGGGGGGGGGGGGGGGGGGGGGGGGGGGGGGGGGGGGGGGGGGGGGGGGGGGGGGGGGGGGGGGGGGGGGGGGGGGGGGGGGGGGGGGGGGGGGGGGGGGGGGGGGGGGGGGGGGGGGGGGGGGGGGGGGGGGGGGGGGGGGGGGGGGGGGGGGGGGGGGGGGGGGGGGGGGGGGGGGGGGGGGGGGGGGGGGGGGGGGGGGGGGGGGGGGGGGGGGGGGGGGGGGGGGGGGGGGGGGGGGGGGGGGGGGGGGGGGGGGGGGGGGGGGGGGGGGGGGGGGGGGGGGGGGGGGGGGGGGGGGGGGGGGGGGGGGGGGGGGGGGGGGGGGGGGGGGGGGGGGGGGGGGGGGGGGGGGGGGGGGGGGGGGGGGGGGGGGGGGGGGGGGGGGGGGGGGGGGGGGGGGGGGGGGGGGGGGGGGGGGGGGGGGGGGGGGGGGGGGGGGGGGGGGGGGGGGGGGGGGGGGGGGGGGGGGGGGGGGGGGGGGGGGGGGGGGGGGGGGGGGGGGGGGGGGGGGGGGGGGGGGGGGGGGGGGGGGGGGGAGGGGGGGGGGGGGGGGGGGGGGGGGGGGGGGGGGGGGGGGGGGGGGGGGGGGGGGGGGGGGGGGGGGGGGGGGGGGGGGGGGGGGGGGGGGGGGGGGGGGGGGGGGGGGGGGGGGGGGGGGGGGGGGGGGGGGGGGGGGGGGGGGGGGGGGGGGGGGGGGGGGGGGGGGGGGGGGGGGGGGGGGGGGGGGGGGGGGGGGGGGGGGGGGGGGGGGGGGGGGGGGGGGGGGGGGGGGGGGGGGGGGGGGGGGGGGGGGGGGGGGGGGGGGGGGGGGGGGGGGGGGGGGGGGGGGGGGGGGGGGGGGGGGGGGGGGGGGGGGGGGGAGGGGGGGGGGAGAAAAAGAGGGGGGGGGGGGGGGGGGGGGGGGGGGGGGGGGAAAAAAAAAAGGGGGGGGGGGGGGGGGGGGGGGGTGGGGGGGGTGGGGGGGAGAAAGGGGGGGGGGGGGGGGGGGGGGGGGGGGGGGGGGGGGGGGGGGGGGGGGGGGGGGGGGGGGGGGGGGGGGGGGGGGGGGGGGGGGGGGGGGGGGGGGGGGGGGGGGGGGGGGGGTGTGGGGGGGGGGGGGGGGGGGGGGGGGGAGGGGGGGGGGGGGGGGGGGGGGGGGGGGGGGGGGGGGGGGGGGGGGGGGGGGGGGGGGGGGGGGGGGGGGGGGGGGGGGAAAAGGGGGGGGGGGGGGGGGGGGGGGGGGGGGGGAAAAAAAAAAGGGGGGGGGGGGGGGGGGGGGGGGGGGGGGGGGGGGGGGGGGGGGGGGTTTTTGTGTAGGGGGGGTGGGGGGGGGGGGGGGGGGGGGGGGGGGGGGGGGGGGGGAGATTTGGGGGGGGGGGGGGAGAGAGGGGGGGGGGGGGGGGGGGGGGGAAAAAAAAAAAAAAAAAAATATTTGGGGTTTTGGTTTTTGGGTATATTTTTTTTTTAATTAGCGATGTAATGTGGGGGGGGGAATGGGGGGGGCCTTTCCGGTTTTTTTTTTTATACCACCCACCCCACCCCTTTGGCGGGGGGCGGGGGGGGGGGTTTTTTTTTTTTTTTGGTTTTTGGGGGATTTTTTTTGGGGTTTTATATTTTTTTTTTTGTTTTTTACTTTATTTTTTGGATATATATTGGGGGGGGGGGGGGGGGTTTGGGGGGGGGGGGGGGGGGGGGGGGGGGGGGGGGGGGGGGGGGGGGGGGGGGGGGGGGGGGGGGGGGGGGGGGGGGGGGGGCAGTAGGTACTATAAATAGAAATAAGCTTAGGTACGTCTAACCGTAAGAGAGTGGATCCGTGAGAATTACCAGCACCATTCCCTTTATCCCTCTTTCATTTTTTAAGTTTTTAAAACAATTTTTTACAGCAATAACTTTTTTTCTGAAACAGAATATGCTGTCAATATGGTATCAGAAAAATAAATTAAAAAAATAGCTGATGTTTGATCTTTTTTTCTTAATGAAAAATCCTCAATATTTGAATTACTTGTCTTTCTAATTACAACAATATAACATATAATATGTATATCGTACTTTCTTCACAGATTTTTGAAATATTATGCATCGAATATAGGAGTAAAGTATAAAATAGTAATACCTGTTATGACGTAACTTAATTTATAGCAAGCTATGGACAACAAAGACTAAGTGTCTTTGTTGTCAAATATAAGCGCAAATATAGATGTATTGATCCCTGCATTGCTTATATCAATGAAACACAGGTTTTAAGGGGTACTCAGGTATTTAATATGTTTTTACAGCTGTTGGTACAATTTTTTTCTGTCTTCGGGTGCAATTCCATAAGGAATTAATATTTATTTATGTTTTCGTGTTTGTCTATAGTCGTTTGCTAGCCATCTGACCCTTTAAGACCGTATTGTGACTCCAAGAGTTTCTAAATTCAGATGTGATCCGACCAGTTCCGCCAATTTGTATTGTATCTTTATCTAACTAAGACGAAGAATATACATATATCTTGATGAAATTTATATATTCAGCGCTTAGTTTAGAAACTCTCAGAAACTAAATATTGTTGTGATGTGAGACAGAATCCGGCTCCATTTTGTCGTAGATCTCATATACACGCACCCAGAAATATTTTCAATACTAAAACATGCTCGCACATTTTACGCATATTTTACAAATATAAGCGATCACGATCAGATTGTACCAGTACTTTTATACATTATGCCTACTAGTTGCTACCATGTTTTAATTTTCTATTAAACTTAACATTTCTTCCACAATTTTGGTACGAACTATACACATATCTCTCACATTCAATTTAATGATAATAATAATGGACCATGATCCTTTAACGAATCCCTCGATTTGTGTAATACATTTATACGATTTGTATAAGTTTAATAAACGAAAATTTCCCGAATTATATGTGCTGGGAATAGCCGCCCACATCCTGACACCAATTGAAACATGCTCAAAGTACAAATACTTCAAGACACCCGTTAAAAACGTTTTATTTTCCTTCCTTTGGAAACTGTTGACAAAAAGCAAACGTGACGATTTTAATCGAACCAGTTACCATGTGAATACAGATCGTTTATATCCCTCTCGACAGGATGAACATCAGAGGTACATGAAAGCTCACTCCCGAACGCGTTTTTTTCAGAAATTCGAACTACGTTCGGTAATTTTTTTTATATCTTTTATAAAAAGTAGAAAAAATGTCCGAAAGAAAGAAAAATCAAACAATGTCAAACAGTTTTTGTAGCTGGCATACAATATATGATCTCATGGTCATACAGAAGTTTTCCTATCATTTATTTTATTGAAACTCTTGTAAATAAATACATTATATTAAGCTTCTGTATTTCTTTGTTTTGCATGTAGTGATTTTCGTAATTTTATTCTTGTTAACCAATACGTAGTTTCTGTCTCGCAATGGAAAATACTGCAAAACAGACATATGTGATAGTAAAACCTATTGCAAATTATAAGTGCCTATTAAGCTTAAAGTAAACACAGTTTTTTAAACTTTTTGCAGAAAAAGTATAAACAACTCCAGGGTCTGTTTGTTTCTTCATCTCTAGTATCTCCTTCTAAGTATATGTTTCTCAATTTTTTATTGAATAATATATAAAAATACCGGCATAAATATCTTAAGAACCCTTTGAGATCTACTTCAGTTTTTGAAAATGAAACCTAATGTAATGTAACCAACATTGCGAATTGAGAACATTTCAAATTTATCGATCTCTCGTCGTGCTCAAAAAAGTAGGGCTTACAACAACGACAACTTTGCATATTTTGCGAAAAGACTCGTGTTTACACATTTATAAGATTGTGTGGATGTACACATTTATAAGACCCCAAAACTGAAACCATCAAGTGCCATTGCTTTGCTGCTTGGGTTTTAGCAACTAGAAAAGAATTGTAATTTTGGGCAAAAATTATCCACAAGAGATTCATGAGAAACCATTGGATCCCCAAATGGGCACTATTTGGTGTGACATTTATGGAATGGTGTGACATCATTGGTCCATTTTTTTCCAAAACGAGGCAAGAGATGCAGTTACAATGATTGGTGAGCGATACAGATAACAGATTTTTTGTGGCCAACTATAGATGAAATTAATTTAGAGGACATAATATGGTTTACAAAAGACGTTTCCATATGACACTACAACTGCTATGATTTATGTATTTCATGAAATAATTTCAAGAAATGCAACTGTTGGTCTCCAAGAAATCGTGATTTAATAGCTTTTGATTACGTTTTGTGGTGGATGTGTTAAGATTGAATATCGAACGCTACACTCGAGACATTAGGTCCAATTTATTACACAAATCATCTAAAATTGAGTTCATCGAATTCGCTAAGGTGCATGAGGTCCTGGTGGACACTTCTTAAGTGATGTGTTATTCAAAACGTAATACAATAAACTTCAAAATATTATATAAAGATTGGTCGTATCTGAAACAGTTTTTATTTAATTTTATTGTAATCATAATCAGTGTTCAAACCTATTGGATTATAAAAGTCACGCTTTTTAACGATCACGCCTAAATTCAGTTAATTTGGAAACAACAATAAGCGTACAATATACATACACGCGTTATGAAATAGTTTTTTTATTCGTCTGTTAGCAGGAAAAAGTTTATTAAACAATGAGCAAGTGGGTCCGATTTGAGATACCTAGTTTACTTTGGGCGTTAGCGGTGGCATGCAAAAACTAATTCCGTTTAGGCGGAAATGCTCACGGCCAAGCGCCTGACCGAAAGAGATCAAGAGAAACTCGTCTAAATTTACCATAAACCGCATAAATAACGTCAAGTTGACGTATTTGCCCTTTTATGTGGAAGTTACAGGTTCAAGTAAATCGTTCTGCAGACATGAATTTCAAAGACGTTCAAAAACACTTAAGTATACAGAGTATACACTGAAAATGTTTTTATATCATTCACTGTGAAGGGAATTGAACAGTTTTCTCTCTATTCACAAGAGTTAGTTGCTAATTTCTTTTATTCCCGTGTAAGATATATCCTTAAGTATATAGTCCAATCAATAGGTAAACGCCCCAATGTATAATTTCCCAAAATCTTTAACAGAAAACAAAAAATATGGTAGTATAGGAAAACAAATTCTAAGAAAGATAGTGTTTTTGTCCTTGCCGTTTTAACGGCGAACTTAACCTAAAACAATCATAACATTACATAATATTTAAAAAATATTTTTTTCAAACTCATTTATTGGCACTTAAAATGTATAAAAACGTTACCATTCTTTTTTTACCGTGATAGTACAACTATCTAAGAAAAAAAATGAGCCCCGATCCGTTACGACTATCCGTCGAGCAAGCAGAGCCGATTTTCGAGATCATCTTTTTTTTCGAAAAATCCATAGGTATACCTATCTCGAAAAATTTTCAATGTTCTCCAATTTTGAGAAAACGCACTTTTTTTTGCTTGCCGTGGGCTAGAGTTACGGCACGTAGCAAGTTTCAAAACGTTAATTTGCAAAAAGATAGAGCAAATATAAAAATGGTCGGTTTTTTACAGTTTTTTCGACATATATAATATATCTCGAAAAGTAATGCAGCAATCGATATTAATAAAAATATGAATAGAAAAATCTTTTTATTACCTACAACTTTTTAATATAACTTCTTTCTCCACGAGTTTTACTTTTTTTTTTTTTTTACAAAAAATCGTTTTATTTTTTTTTAACTACAATTTTTTTAGGTTAAGTTCGCCGTTAAAACGCCTAGGAGAAAAAAGGCTGTTTAGGGAATCTTCCTTTGCTACCATTTTCATGTTATTATACTGTATTATAAGTTTTATTAAAAATTTTCGTCAAAATTTCAGTGTTTATTTTCAAATCTAAGTTATGTGGATGGAGTAAAAACATCAAAGCATTCTAATTTCTTCAGAATAATGTTAAAAATCGATTTGCATTAAAATTTGATATTGGGAGAAATTTTCACATCGTCGTTTGATCGGGTCGTTTGACTCATTTTTTTTTTTATATGGGAATAGCCCGGGTATATAATGTTTTTGAAATATTTGAAAATAATATATAGAGAGTCCGATTTAAAAATTCAATATTCCTATTTATTTCTCAGATCTCTTAAATGGGAAAGTACTAAAAGACTTCAAATTTTGAGCCGTTTGCAACAGTGAAAACACGAAATTCGTATCTGTTTCCGTTCCCATGTTATGGAGTTTACTACACCTGTAGAATACTTCGTAGACACATGGTATCTATTTTTTTGTTTTTGTTCTAACAAATTACGAATTGACTACTTTTCTGGAAAACAGAAACCAAGGGAAATTTTGTTTTGCCTGTAGTGTTTCTACATACATGGAGATGTTCCGATCATAGGATATTCAATATTAATATGTCTTCAAAACGTATTTTTTTTTTCACAGGCAATAATCAAATAACAAAATACGGTCTACAATTTAAAATTTCTTCTAGACACCTTATACAGCTTTGTTTTCACTTGTCAAGACACTATATGTCTTCCACTTCCCGTGCCCCAGGTGTCTTGAAAGTCCCGTGAATCCTGTGATCATCCGCGCCCCTATTTAACATAAATTCTGGACTCAAGAAGGGATGTTAGCTTAGCGCTAGCGGCATAGCTCTTCAGTAAACATTTTTCGTATAAAATGTTTTCTTAAATATTTCGTGATGAAACATGTCTGTTGAGAACATTATATTAACTAGTATGTAATTACTTGTTCGTTGTTTGGTAATAAATAGAGAGAAAGTAATACTAAAACCTGTAAAAAAACTACCCTGATAGATTTTGCTAGTCCGTGGACATGGGCCAAAAAACTGTTAAAACGATATTTGAAAATCTCTAATTCGATTTTTACGCCTATGAACACATTCAAGATTCAACAATAATTATTATAAAAATATTAAATAAGTAACCGCCCAACGCATATAAACTGGAATCTAAAGGCTAGGCTTCTACAAACTATAAAATACTTACCAATTGTAACGAAACAAAAAAAATACCCCGTTTTTGTTGTCAAAATACGTTTTTATGGGAAATACTTTTTTTTTCAAATATTAATCACATTTATCATTTCTTAACCGGACATGTCATTTCCGAAGTACTTTTAAGCGGTGAATACGATTACGTTGTCAACATTTGTAATTCCAATAAATACTTCCGGAGGATAGGGAATCAAATGATAGGGAATTTTATAGAGAAGAAATGATCGTAAACGTACTTCGGATGTGACATGTCTGGTCATGCGTTCTTGAAAAACACAAATTCTTCCATTTTTAGGCTGATGTTCACCCTAATTTCTCATTTTATAGAAAATGGAAGGGTCTAACACAAATTTTGACAACGGAATTGTAGATATTCAGCGCTTAAAAATACTTTAGAAATGACCGGTTAAGAAATGATAAATCTGATTAATATTTCAAAAAAGAATATTTCACATAAAAATGTATTTTGATAACAAAAAACCGGGATTTACTGAGAATCTACGCGGTAGAAAGTTTTTTGAGTTAAAAAATTCGGTTTCAGCACAAAAAATACTTAGGATTTGAGGTTTAGTTTCTGAAGCAGATTTTTATTTGTAGACCCGTGTAATTGTCACTTAAATGGAACTAGATTTGTTTCTTTTTTACAAAGCTAGAATTATTCAATAACTTGCAACGTGTTCTGTATTATTTCAAAGAAACTACATAACACATTTTTTGTGAATCTTTCGCTAAAGCAGAATACATAGTATATTAAAACCAACGAAGAAATAGCTTGCATTAGAACCTGTTGTAGCTGTGTTGTGTTTCCCCATAATTAAATTCCGCAAATAAAAATAAATTATCTGGGAAACGCGATAATAAGCATGCAAGGTAGTTTCCAAGAAAGCATCGTAAACTTCATGCAATCTTTATAAGCGGAGCTAACTTAAGCAGCGGTATTTGCATATTTAGGCATTATCCACGAAGCTGAAATTAAAAACATCCGCGAGCCGAAGTCCCTTTCCACATTACAATAATTGCATCTAAAAAGTTGCTTGCGATTAATTTCTGATAATACATGTCTGAATAATTTATAATAAAATATACGAGTAACGTAAATATCTAAACGTCAAATGTTGTATGTTTCTATTATCAGTGTTGAGGTGGTCAGAATTACGCTTTAATAAGTTAATATCAAACCAGCGTGGATCTAAAAATAATAAAATATAAACGTTTTTCCATTGGATGTGTTTAATGCGAAAATTGATATCCAAAATTCTGGAATCTGGAACTTTAAATATGTGAAAAATATTATTCAAGTAAGCCTCGCTTACGATGTAATATGTAAAACTTACTCGCATATTAAATCCTTATAATTTCAGTGCATTTATTTTTCAAATTTGCTCTATCAGTCCCCAAGTAAGCTCAATGCCAGTTCTTAATTGAGTTGTTTTGACTGTATGTGCTGATGTTAGGCATGTAGTCCTCATTGGGTCTCATCTGCTTCTTTTGGGAATTCGACCCAAAATCTAAGCCGTCAGCAATCCCAACAGCGGCCCATACACTTACATTCTAATTGAACGTCATTGACTGCGCTGGGCTTTAGTGAAGCCCTTTAGTGAAGACTGGCAGTTCGTGGATTATAGCGGGTACATCCTCTTTCTACAGATAAAGCCTGCGACCAGCATTGTCCGTGTTGGGCATGAATGTAACAAGTGTTTTCAGCAAACTTTGACTGTTGAATTTGAAGATGTATTTTGGACAGTTAAACAACAATACAAAAAGACGAATCAAAACATAAGACTTGTGTAAAGAATTTTTAACAGATTTTATAAAATTATACGAAAGTTTTCCGTGTCTATGGAAAATAAAATTGGAGGAATATGTTAACAAACATTTAAAAAGTAAAGCATACGAGAAGCTGGTCAAAGCATAAAACAAAAATTTAAAATTATATAAATAAAATTTACTAGGGACTACTATAGTTCCTACAAAATATAACGAAAGACTTTCGACTTGCCTTATGATGATGAAGACTGACGTATTTCACAAGACTTATGACAAATAACTTAAAGAGTTGGCCCTTTTCGGACTTAATAAACGAGTTAAACTGACAAACTTTACTTCATGTTAGTAGGTAATGAAGGTAATAGCCCGTCACAGATTAAAACTGACAGACCAAACTTGCCATCCAAAGTCCATCTGTAAGACTGTAAATGTATGTGCCGCTAATGTTTTAAAAAAGGTGACGACGTTGCTTAGGGGAATCTTTATTACGTTGACCAAAGAGGGCGTTCACTCAGTATGGACTATGGACTGATAAATCCCATAGTCCAGAGCATAGGCAGAACAGTCCCATAGTACATTCTTCTCCGCTCTAACGCACTGGTATAATTAGTTACATTAGTCGTATTAGGTACATTCGTTGTATGATTAGTTACATTTATTATTTATTAGTCCACCAGGAGCAATCTCAGATACTAGACTACTTTAATATTTGACAAATTTGGGGTTCTATTATAAATAAATCTGATCTATTTATAAATAAATTCTGAAACTCATGTGGACTCACATACACCAGTAAAAGTTACTTTTTTTTGCTACTTTTATTCTTACACACTTGGATTTTGAACTATTGAACAACTAATGAACAAAACTGCGGCAAAAGCACAGTACACCCAGAGTAGCTTTGCCCGCGAATTGCACACAACGAACGTAATACGACGTAGAACGACCATACCCGAGAGGTGAGATACCCAAAAACATACAAGAACAGACTGTTATTCTCGAAGCGCTCACAGCTGAAGCTACAAAAGAAATGTGCAAAATTCCAGGTTTTATCTACTGCGGTCAAAGGCAAAGCTATTACAGTGCACCAACGCACTGTAGTAGTTGTTAGTATCTAATCCTATAATATTGGTATTAATATACGGTTGATTCAGAAGTATTGAGCTTCGCTGATATGTTCAAATATGATTATTTATTTTATAAACAGGAGAAACTTAATTTAGAATGCAAGCGCTATCTGAGTATACAACTTGTCGCCAACGAGTATAGGCAGACTGCGGATACCACGTTGTCAGAACTCACACGATTGTGAAGCGAAAAATGTATGACTATTTGTAGATGGTGATGATTATCAAATTATTTATTTATTAAATAATTGCTGAGTTCCTAGCGATACCCATATGTCTAGCGTTCCTAGCGATACACGCTGCGAAGGTTCCTCCAAACTGACCACATCCACCCCGAAAACGACTATACATAATAACATACAAAACGACTACACATTTATAAAATACAAAATATTCATTGCTCAAACTTCAACTATTTTCATATAACAGCACCATGAAAACGACGCACTTTTGAGCAATCCTGTATAGTAAGAAATATTTCGATACCCAGAATGTCTTTATAAAATATATTTTATTATACAGGAATAATATATAACTTTTAATAAAATATATCTTATTAACAGTCACATTTGTCTGTTTATATGAACACCATATATTTACACGGCATATATGTATGTATGTACTAATGAACTACGTATTGAATATTAACACAAATGCAAAGTATTTAATTAGCAAGATATTTTAAGAACAGTATGCATGCCAATTAAACTTATATACATATGTACATACACGGACGCTTAAATGTGATGAATAAAAATGTGATGTACACATATACCGTTATACTTTAAGTATATGTGCAGGCCTGTTTGCCTCACATTAAGACCAAACAAAAATAATTTATTGAAACAAGATAAAAAAAAACAGATAAGATAAGGATGTAATTTTGTAATAAACAAAGAAAACCTACATTCCCTACTATATACGGCGAAACCGATATTTCGAAGCGCGGTAAATTTATTACTCTGAGTAAATATGGATCTATTTACTTGCGCCATGACGCATTTTTACGGGCGTAGTCACGGCTGGATATCTTTATCGAATTAATTTTGATACATCCATGTACACATTTATAAGACTGGTGTATGCAAGACCATGGGATTTTTGTTTCATATTCAAAAGGGATAAACTACCATCAATCAACTTAATCTTAAAGATACCATAAAATATTTTATAAATAAAGGTCTTTATGACCAGTGCTTTTACAGGGTAGTTCAGTTTTATACAGTTCAGACTGATTCCAACGATTCCATCCTTTGTATTCCGAACCTGTGTACTTATACTTTAGTAAAAATTACTACGCTTAAATAAAAACTAATTTCAATTTATAATTTACATCAATCAAGTAAAGCTCCGTTACTGTCTTTAAATTATTTTCTATCGCTAAAATGCTCTTCCCCAATAAAAAAACCGTTTGGAATAAATTATGACAAGTTGATATTGTATCAAAATGACACATTCAATAAATCCAATTTCTAAATAGTTTTTTGTTTTCCAGCAATCACGTCATCGAAAAATTTTTTAATTACATTTATTTTTATAATGGTATTTTTTGAGTGTTCTTAATTTTGTTGAAAAACAAAACCAACGTTCCTGAGCATTCTTTATAAAACCAATTCCAAAAAGAGATATTCAACCATCGACATACATATATGTATATGTACATAGAGTGATTAATCGAAACCTGTTAAGTTTATAGGCTTATGGTGAATTTAATGAAAATATTTATGATGTGGCTGCAATTCCGATTATAAAATAAGTGAGCGTCAACTTCCTTAATGTAAATGGAATAGTGCCATTTCTAAAACTCATTTCGATTCTACGTGTTTAGGTACTTTTTTTTGTTTTTCGAAATTTTGTTCATTACCACCATAACATTTGAAAATTGTTCTGTTGAAAATATGTTCTGTAGCCACAAGTAGTCTGCAGAACTCTCTGTAGTTATTTCAGAAAATCAAGTACCGTTAGTCGTATTGTAGTTAGTAGAACTCTAAAGATAGGCAATGCTCTAAATATTTCTCAATTATTTGCAGGGTATCATTTAGCGCATATTCAAAACTCTTTTTTTTTTTAATACATACAATGCCCCACATTTTACATTACATTTTGACGTTGAATTAAATTGAATTAAAAACTGCATCAATCTGTGTTAGCATTCCCTATACCCATATTTATATATGGGTATAGGGAATTTATATATTATCGTCAATCATAACCACATCTACTCACTATGTTACTATATGCTAACGTACAACAGACGCATATTACTATAACCGTAATATGCGTATTATGTTCTGTGAACTATTAAATAAACATTTTTCTACTGATACAATACGAACTACATTGCAGGAATATATAAATAATTATATGTACAGGGTAAGTATTATAAATGTTAACCCCCTTTTATTTTTGTTATTTCTGGCCAATTTGGTTATTTCAAAAAGTGGTTTCGAAAGATTTTCAACGTAGTTTCCGAATCTGTTAACGGTATTTGAAAATTTTGAAAAATATACGAGGTGTGACAAAAAATATGATTTTGTTAAATGGAACACCCTGTATATTCGTACATATTTCAATTTACGGTTCTGTTCTGAATACAAATATATATATATATATATATATATATATATATATATATATATATATATATATATATATATATATATAAAATATATATATATATATATATATATATATATATATATATATATATATATATAATTATAGCACATTTGGATAAGGATTTTCTGAGTTATGACGAAATATGTAAAATGACAAATCTAAACCGTATTACCCTATTTTACGAAGTAGTCTATGGAACCAAAATTTTAATTTTGTATAAACATCAAACTCGTTAACATTAGTCAGTGTTTATTCTGTTGGGGTTCTTTAATTTAATATTGTGTGCTAGAAAAAACGTATTATGCCTTATCATAGTTTAGAAAATAGGCGTAAAATTTTAGAAATATACTTATATTGCAATAAAAATAGGACTGCTTCACAAAGGGAATTTGGAAGGCGGTATACTGATCAGACTGTGCCTGCTAAAGTGAGGTTCAAGAAAATTTACAGTAAATTTTGTAATACAAATTCATTAAATAATGCATCTAGAAGAAAAACGAGGAATGTTATTAATGAGGAAATACAAATGAATATTTTATTATCGGTCATAGAAGATCCAAGTCGGTCAACTTATTCTATATCTAAAGATTTAAATTTAAGCCAGAGTAGCGTTATGCAACTTTTAAAAAGGAATAAATATAAACCTTTTCACATCCTTCCTGTTCAACATTTAACTGAAAATGATCATCGACAGAGAATAGTGTTTTGTCAACAAACCATCGAAATATATAATGAAAACCATGATTTTTTGCATAATGTGTTTTGGACTGATGAGTCGTCCTTTTCTACTGCTGGTTTATTTAACAGGCATAACGATCATCATTGGGCCACAGAAAATCCTCATATGGTGAAAAAACTAAAAAAACAAGGACATAAAACTGTTAATGTATGGTGCGGGATACGCCGAAACAAAATAATTGGTCCATTTTTTTAAATACTCTCACAGGTGAAGTTTATCTTAACTTACTACAAGAAAAAGTTGAAGAATATTTGGAAAACTTGCCAGTTGTTTTAAATTTAAGAACAATCTGGCAGCAAGACGGAGCTCCCCCACATAACGTTAGGCCTGTGACGAACTACTTAAACCAAAAATATAACCTGTGGATTGGAAAAAATGGTCCCATCCATTGGCCAGCAAAAAGCCCCGATTTAAATCCACTAGGTCTTTTCCTTTGGGGTCCTCTCAAGAACAATATTTATAGCGAAGAACTATGGGGAGACACTGTGCAATTAGAACAGCTCATACGACAGGAAGTAAATATTATTAACGAAAATGCAACGGTATTTGAAAGCGTGCGATTAAAATTTTTACAGTGATGTTACAAATGCATAGAAAATAATGGAAGTTATGTTGAAGATACAATGTAATAATTATTTTCTAATGTTTGTAAGTTTGATGTTTCTGTTTTATTTGTATCCTTCTGTATCTCCTTTTGTTTCATATTTTGTTGTGACATTTGTTAAATATATAATATATATCATATGATAACCGCTAGATATGCATAATAAATATAATTAACAAATTGACAAATATTTTACGAATAAACAATTTTAGACATTGGAAATAATTTTTAACCACTTTGACGTATATACAAAATTAAAATTTGCTTTCGTAGGCAACTTATAATATACGATAATATGTGTATTTGTTGTTTTACATCTTTCATCATAACTCAAAAACTCCTTCTCCAAATATGCTATAATTATATATATTTGTATTCAAAACAGAACCATAAATTGAAATATGTACGAATATACAGGGTGTTCCATTTAAAAAAATCATAATTTTTGTCACACCTCGTATATTTTACAAAAAATTTCAAAAACCCTTAACAGATTCGAAAACTACGTTAAAAATCGCTCGAAATCACTTTTTAAATGAACCAAATCGGCCAGAAATAACAAAAATAAAAGGGGGTTAACATTTATAATACTTACCCTGTACAATGGAAAAATTGTATACCTAATTAATTGAAGGTTTTAAATAATAGATAGTGTAATGTATCAAAAATTTGCACAGTCATACTCTGACTATTGGAATTGGGTAGGTGTACGAATTGCTAAAATACAGATTGATTCAGAACATTATTTATCAAAGTGTAAGGTACAATATGGAGCATTGTATTTTTGAATTTGCTTTAAATGATACTTGTATTTTAAACACCCTGTACATAATTCAGAAATGATAATAGCATTATTGCAAAGCGTTAGGGTTATTTGGACTACAGTCCCAATACCGATACTTAAATTTCTAAAATGATTTCTACAGATAGTTTCGGATGGTAAGGCGCTAATAAACAAAATTTCAAAAACGTTCAAAATATCTCAAAAACAGGAAAAGACGAGTATAGGGAAACCTTATGAAAATATACCTAAAATAACGTGTTGTATCGAAATATGTAGTAATAAAAAAGTACTATTCTATTTAGAATAATGAAGCTGAAGCCGATCGACTTCCGATAAAGTGGAGCTTACCTTGAACATATTTTCATCAAGTTATCCATAGGCCTACTAGCATAGGCCTAGCTAAAGTCCAAATTTTCTAACTTAGTCATTTCTACAGACTCTAATATTTTGAATGAATGGTTTCGATCAACCACCCTATACATGCACGGGAAGTTATACATGATTCTTTCAAGATACGGAATGGGCATCTCTCCTGTGTACTAAACCACAGGAGCTGTTGAAGTTTCCTAATTCGATTTGGAGATGGTTTCCTTCTCAGGGCGGCGACGGTCCTGACTGTGGAATTAGAGGATGGGATACTATCCTTGGGGAGAATATCCTTAGAGAATTGATCTGAAAATCGGAAGGAATATGAGATGATGACCACTGAGCTTCGGGCCTGCATTAAGGGAGTAAACAAACGGCTTGTCCACACACCCGTCACCTTACATTACAACTGTCACGGCCGCCCACTGTTTGTGACCTGAAAAAGGGAAGAGCACTTTAGTTTTGTTCGTGTGGCTTAGTCAAAATGTTTGCGGATACATTTATACGCTGCCATGTCTTGTGTAAAGAAATCTCTTATTTTCCTACACTTAGTCCCATTTACTATCAGAATTAAGTAAAATTATAAAGTCAAAGAAAATAAATAAAGAAAGCTTTAACACTGTAAGATATTGAATATCTTACAGTGGTAAAGCGTTTCTTTTTTAACATCAATTTTAACCAACTTAAAATAAAAGGTATGCATAATAAATGGGGATGGAGACAAATAAATAAATGTATCCACGATCGATCCATGTACATCCAGATCGATCCATGTATATTATCCAAATTCGCAGAGAAGAAAGTTCTTTGAATATAATACACACCTATTCTTACAATCACAAATCAGTGATTAGTAAAATTTGATTAGTAATCACTAATGACGATATTGGGTAAGGAAAGATAAACAAAATAAAGATGAACGAAATAACGGGAGTATGTTACACAAAGTACCAGGATATTTATATGATGTGATGATAAACGTAGATAGTTTAATTAACATAATTATTATAATAGAAAGGCAATTTTATTATTAGTGTTAGAACAGTAAGCGGCACCCTATTGCGTACATGGCCGAATGAAGGGCAATTGATAATTTAACTTCTTTGTTCAGTAGATATATGAGGTAGTAGAAACATGAGGTGAGAACCAATCGCGATCGAATCGTTAGCGCAGGCGTATGATAGGCATCCGATTTGTCGGTAGGGCTGTTTGAGTTAAAATTTGAAATACCATTTTATATTTTACTCTGGCCTGATTAGAAAAGTGCGTTTCATCCATCAATATTGTCATTTGCCAATGATTTTACGTATGTGTGTAAGCTAAAACACATACGCCAATAAATGTCCTTCGAACAACTATTCGCATACTAATATAAAATATAAATTAACCAAACGACTAGTTCCCGAGCGCTGGTGCAGTTTGAATTTGACATGCGCAGATGCAGTTCTGTCTGCGATTGGCCGAAATTTTGTACGCCGAAGCCGAACCATTGAACCGTTCGTTCTGCCTTGTTTCGCTATTGTCATATCAATATAATATTCCTATTAGATATTTTAAAATTGTGTCACAGCTGTTTAAAGTAATATTAACTGTTTAAAATTATTTCACAGTAGTTGAGTTGAAAAAATATAACAGTAAACTTTACGATACGATACGCAACGCAATCTGAAAATTAAATTGGCTTATATTAATTGATCGTACATCAATGTTTTTTGTAAATATAGGGTTTTTATAAAGACTTATTATGCAGAGTTAAGAGTTACAGTTAGTTCTGGCAACGTTGCTCTTTAGATTTCCGCTGTTGGTAAGACCCCTCTCTTAGCTTTATGTACAACCAAGCCCCCCCGGCGCAAGTAAATTCGCCTAACTATGACATAAAAATGTATCATTTAATATGTATTTAATATCCACCTAGCATTAGGCTGCCGCTTACTGTATATATCTATATTATAAAAAAATATAATTTATATTATAAAACGGAATTATTGTACCTGAAGTGGGTACTGGAACCTTCGGCGTAGAAACAAAAAATTGGACGTTTTCCACGAAACAGGGGGGGGCCTAATAATATCTTTATTAGTCAATAAAAAGTTTTTTTTTTTTTCCACCGAATTCATTTTGAAACGTTTCACAATCAAAAACAGTAAAAACACACTTCTCAGCGAAGAAAATAAACAATCACTAAAAAAGGTCACTCAACAAGTGTGACCCGTTCAGCTGATTTTCGAACGAAACATCTGTGCAAGGTCCCAAATATCCAGTCACCAAAAAAGCCGGATTAAAAACGAGGGCTGGGATACTGTGTGCCCTCGCCCACGCGCGGAATTGCGAGGAATTCAGACTACGGTGGCTCGGTGCTCGATCGATAGTCATATATATGTGATAAAAATCATTATTTGAGGTATAAAAGGAATAATAATTAGAGTATGAATAGTTCGTCGTATACAATTAATTGATATTATTGTAACAGTAATTTATAGTAAATTAACACAAAAGAAATATTTTCTATTGAAATATGGGCTGGGCACGTGCCCCTGTGCCTTTTATCACCAGCCGCCACTGGTTGAGCCATTCACGAAATATCATGCTCACCGCTAGCGATGGGACAAAAACTGCGATTCGGAGCGAAAGCCACAGATCCTCTAATTGTGAAAATTTTTCGATTAAAAAAATTGCATAATTGCGCGTCCCGATGTAGCAAAGCAGACACACCTTTTACTCTCGTAGTTTGGTTTTGAAGTTCTGCCTCATCTACCGTATTCACCAGACCTTTCCCATTCTGACTATCATTTGTTCTGTGTTCGCGACAGACATTTAATAAAGAAATCATTTGACGATCGTCACCATCTACAAATAGCCATACACAATTTTTTTCGCTTCACAACCTTGTAAGTTCTGGGAACAGGGTATCCGCACTCTGCCTACTCGTTGGCGACAAGTTATACAGGTAGAGTATACAGATTTAATGCTTACATTAAAAATTAACTTCCTACTATTTATAACTCAACGCTCAATACTTCTGAATCAACCAGATACATTGCTAATTGAACACTAAAACTCAACTGAATTGTCTATTAGAAATGTACTGTATGATATTCATTAATTGGTTATATTAACTTAAATTATAAGTTTTCAATTCTTCTAGCTAGGTATAGAGAGTGACACATTTTACTTGCAACAAAGACCTACCGCGATTTTTTATGACTGAAATTCAAGAAATTATATTAGCAATTTATAAAGAAACTTACAAAAAAAAACTGGAATACACGACTGAATTTAGCATCTCATAGAATGTGTATGTACCAAATTTATTCGGAAATAATATTGAATTTTAAAAATTTGTGTAAAATTTTAGTTTGTTAGTAAATTTTATTTTATTAATAAGTGACCTATGAAAACAAATAGTCTATATGTATATTAAATACAATATTGGTTAAAATAAATTATTGTTTAAGTATTTGCAGAATTATACTGGAATAATAGAGACGTATAAAATAAAAATAAATAAAAAGGAACGGTAAGAAAATAACTATAAATTTTAACTTATATTTAAGAGTACTCCATACAAAAAAATCGATGTTAATAAATCCGGCGACCTTGGTGACCAGTTGATTAAGAATTATTATAGCCTACCCATTTGTTTTCAAAATTGACACTTAATCATTATCTCGCAGCTAGTGCATTGTGAACAGGAGAAATCATTTAGATAAAATTTCAAATTCATACGATTTTGAAATAATCTATTTAATGCTTCGGAAAATTTGTTTCTTAAAAATTCCAAAAAGTGGTTTCTATTTAAATTACCCTAAAAAATAGACCAACAATGTTATCACAAAATATACATTCATTTTCTGGGAATATATCCTTTTGGCGAGTATGCCCTATTTTGGATTTGACAGTGAGTATTGATTGGATGTAGTCATTGGAAATTATTACCTTTTTTCAGAAGAATATACCACCTACTTTATTTTTAAAGATACATATAGTTCAGATTTTAGGTCTAAAAATTGGTAACAATATCTTGAATTTCAGTCATAAATAAAGTCATTCTAGGCCATGGTTTTCGGATGTAAAACTTTTTTACAATATTCAATAGTATAGTTTTTGATACCCTAAATTCGCAATGAATATTTATTGTGGAAGGGTGTCCAATTTCTTTAAGCGGGCAACACTGTGTACTGAACTTTTAAATATTGTGTACTCGTAGTAACTGTTGCATAAATAACTTGGTAAAATTAGGAGTTAACATAAAATCAGTCGTAAGGCGACAACTCCATGAAACCTGAGACCTAAAAAAGAGATTTCTTTTCTTACTTTAACGACGACTCGTCCCACGCTAGCCTTTCACAGGCGCTCGTGTTTTCTCCGTTATTATTGTTGTTTCAGTTTTACTTTAATAAAGATAAAATATTTCACGGAGAAATCTCATAAGACGGTGGAGTTGCTACCAACAGCTAATTTAGCCATATTACGCAAAGCGAGCTGTGCATTGTGAGGTGCCTCAGTGGAACTTAATTTAGCTGCATCTTGACGGAAATCGTGATATTTTTAATGACTATGAACATTACGTCGCTTAAATGCTTAGATAATAACGGGAAATAATTAGGAAATATTACGAATTATTGCCAGTTATGAGACATGAATGGAAGGTGTATTATATTGTCATATTTTATTGGTTCCATTTTATCTGGTTGAAAATGAATTATTTTCTGGCATTTCAAAATCGGAGGGGGGCTTCTAGGGGGAAAACTAGGCAGGGTGAATGAGGGCCTAAAATTTTGGGATACTTATTTTTTTAGCGGCCTATAAGGCCATTAAGGGGGTGAAATGTGAAGTTGAAGTTCGCCCCCAAAATTCGTTGTTTGAGAATATCTCGAAAACCAGTATTTAGAACAAAACTGTCAACAAAATATGCTGCCGATAAAATGTTATATTTTATGAGAGCTACCTTCTAGCCTACGAAGTGTGTAAATTAAGTAATGAGATTGATTTTGTTTTAATTTTTTTTTATTCGAATACAACCACTTCTTGATGTTTGGTCTCACATGCATAACCCTTTTTTTAAAGTTTTTCAAGAACCTCTTTGTAAAAGTGTCGATTTACTGTTTGGCCTGGAGGCAGAAACTCTTTGTGGAAAATTCCCTGGCTATAGAAAAAGCAAATCAGCATGTATTTGATCTTCGACTTGCTCATTCTTGCTTTTTCGGTCTTGGAGAGCTTAAAGTGCGCCATTCCATGCTTTTGCGCTTGTTTTTCGGGTCATACTCAGACACCCAAATCTCATCACCAGTAATGACACGTTCCATAAAATGGAGATCATTTTCAATCGATTCCAAAAAGTCAAGACAGCTTTCTGTCCTGATGTCCTTTTGTTCCTGTGAAAGGTTTTTTGGAACCATTTTTGCGGAGATTTTTGTCATCACCAGTTCGTTAGTTAAAATCTGATGAACAGTGGTGTAATTCAAATTTAACTCTTCCCCGATCATTCTTGTAGTTAACCGACGATCTGTACGCACAAGATCCCGTATTATATCGACATTTTCGTCGGTTCTTGACGATGAAGGCCTTCCGCTGCGTGATTTATCTTCAATCGACTCTTCTGAGAATGCCTTAAAGTACCGAAAAACCTGGACTCTTGAAAAAACACTGTCTCCGTACGCGTGTTGAAGTTTTGCAAAACTATTCGTTGCGCTGTGTCTAAGTCTGAAGCAAAACCTGATAGCACATTATTGCTCAAAATTATTAATGTCACTCATTTTTAAAATGCACTAGATAAAACTGGTTTACGAAAACAGTAACAAAGAACAAACCAATAACTCTAATAAGTTCAAACTTGTACTGAAGGTGCATTACATTTTAACCTACCGTTCTTCCAAGTCCCGTCTCCACAGTGTTCCTAGGTCGGGCGCTACGTTGCCATCCTTGTTACTTAATTTACACACCTCGTATATCGCGTGGCTGCCTGCTTGTGGGGAGGGGGGAGGGGAATGACCACTACCATTTTTTCATGCCTGCGACCATATACTTGGACGAATGCAATTGAAATTGCGCGTAGAACAAACACAGCATATACAGAAAGTCTATAAATATGTGAATTGCTTTTAAATAACAGTATATGATGATAAAGTAATGAAAACGTACTAGATGAATTAAACTATTACAAAAGGCTATTCATTGTACTGATTCAAACTACTTGGTAGTATACATAATATCCCGAATCATTTGTGACATACATTTTTATAGTGCCCCGTGAAACCGTTATGGGCTGAAATGAGAAATTAAAGTTATCTTCCAAAATCCAAAATTGCGGAATATTTTTTAATCGAACTGAGGAAGGAAAAATCTGTAAATAGCACAGAAAAAAAATCTGTAAACATACATAACATAGATCAGTGATTTGTTGGCCACAACATATCTAACATAGATATGTGGCCAACCACAACGCTGTAGTCATGTAAAGTTGCAGTAATTCCTTCTACGAATGTATAGTTATATTTTTATTCTGACATTTACATTTCAATTTTCACAACCTAACATACCTAACGTATTCACATCTAATAGCCAGGAGCAAAAATACGCCGATTTTTATTTTTATCTAAACTTGTTTAATGAGTAATTTGAATTAAATTGATCCGTGCATATAGATCGCTTGGGTGAAAAAAAATACTTAGTTCACCCTCAACACCCCATAGATGATGCACCCACACTACACACAAAACAAGGCTCCTATGAAATTCAACATTTTGTAGGTTTACAGTTTTATTCTATATTCACTCAATATTAATAGTTGAATGAATTTTGAGGGTGAACCTCAACTCTCTATTTTACCCCCTTAATAGCCTCGTGGGCTGCTATAAAAAATACGTGTACCATAATCTTAGGTTCTCTTTCACGCAGCAGAATTTCATTAAAATTGGAGGGCGAAATCTCATAATGTTTCGATTGAATGATGGGAGAACGATTTTATTTGTATTATGCTCGGTGAACTTATTTTACTTCTCTAATTCTGTTCATATGGCCGTAAAGGTATTGATCACATTGATCTTGCTTTGAATACTTCGATTATCTTCATGTTTATATGCTAGATATTCTGAAGAACTATACACCAACGTTCTATAAATGTGTGTGTAAAGTAAATTCAAACTATTCTGTAAATGTCTAGTATCTTACCTACACCCCCACTTTAGCAATACATTATTAAGTCTAACTCACTATTCACATTATTAATCCCACTGTGGCATGGTCATGATAGCACTTATCAAATCTGAAGAAAATTATCAACATTAAATTTACATTACAATTTATAGTATCTTTATACACGGTGATCGTTAATTACACCGTCAATGTCCAACTACAGGTTGAGGGTAACAAATAAATACGATTTTGTGTTTTTGACTATGGATGGAATCCCCCACCCATAGTCAAGAAAAACACCGAACTTTAATAAGCCTTATAGTAACATGAAAAAAAAATAAAAAAAAAACAAATCTCAAATATAACTAAGTCGTGAAATCATAAAAACAGTCAATTTATTTTGGAAAACGGACAAAACTTTCATTAAACAGACATCTAAATTGACGGTAAATTCTAGTTATATCGTTATAGCATTCTCAAACAATATCTGTTCAAATGAAATTTTCTGCTAAATATAATTCATAATCGGTTTTTTGTCTATTAATTATACGAACAATTCGATAATCCAAATAGGGCGTGGCAAGGAGGTGTTTGGATTAAAGAGGTTGCACTGTATTCTTTAGATGTGCATTTCATTTTTTCAAACTTTCGACTGAATTAATACCACTGGGTCATTTCGTGGTCAGTTCGCAATTTCAACGCATAAAATTTTGACATGAGTTGGGTTTAAGGTTCAAATGTGAATCAGAATTAAATTGAAAATCAAAGTTTACAATGATTAAATTTAGTTTTTGCGGTACTGTATACAATGGACAATAATTTAAAAAAAATGTTTTAATGTCTTTGTTATCATTTTGTGATATTATTACATGTTAACAAAATTATCCGACAGAAGTTTGTGAGACTTAACAATTTTACTGTTTTAAATTATTGTCGAAAACAAATTAGAAAAAAGTCGAAAATTGTAGTTTCCTAACTCGAAAAAAATTGGGTACAGCAAATAAATAAAATTCAGACATTTTACGATGTAGCACGGTCACTTTCTAGATTAACCTAAGCTAAGGATACCTCCCTAAGGACCTTTTTACCTATCTGAGGCGTATTTACAGTAGGGCCCTACTTTTGAGAAGTGCTGTTACCATGTGGGCACACACTATTGACTAAACATAAGTGCAAAGGGATTTGTCCATATTACCTGATCTCTATTTAATGAGACTATATGAGAAATTATCTATTATCTGGTGTGATGCACTAGTTAATGAATTGTTGCGCTGTGGATACTGGCCTTAATATTAAATTGACCTATTATTTTCTTAATATTCCGTCACAAGAAATAAATGTAGGTGAATACAAATGTTTAATGGTTATTTAGGTAACAGTTGCTAACGTAAAATCCATTTTGCAATCAGTGTATTATGAAATAAAGAGTGCTTATTTTAACAAGCAACACATTGTTAGACTATAAATACACTTGTATAAAACGTGGTATTAATTTTTCTTTACAAAATGCAAGCTGTTAGCGAACATAACGATTGTACGACATGATATTTAATCTGTATACCCAATTTTATTCATATTTTCAAGCCATGTTACACAATATGGTGATTCTTAATAAAGGACGAAAGACGAAAACTGATGCCAAATATAATGAGAAAAGCTTGCGAGACATGTGATCCTTAAAGACTGAGCTGAAGAAATTATGTCAAATATCGTTTTTCACTGTTTCGTCTTCTACTTGACAAATACTACATTGTATGCTGTAGTTGTCTTGTACAAAGCAATACTTTTATTCTGATTATGTCATCTGTCGCATATTCATAGTGTAAAACAGTTTAACAAAGTTTTCATACTTGTCATTATTGAAGATTACTACAATACATCTTCTGTTCTCCGGCACGAGTATAGCAATAACTTTAAGAGGGCTTTTCCGCTTTTGGCTGAAAAAAAAAGGTTTTTTTTTTGGGAATTTTTTTTAAGAAAGTATAAAACGGATTGAGACAAGTTTTTTTAATTAAAATATAGAGGTATGAAGATTACATTTATTTTTTTTAAATCAAAATGGCGGCCGTCGATCCTTGTTCCAATGTAGCTACTTCAGGCGGACATATCTCATGTAAATGAGAATTTTCTACGACGCTATTCATCTGAAATAAAAAAAATGAAACATTTTTATAAAATACAGGGTTGTCGTTAATGTTTATAATAGGGGTTTTTTAAAATTCAAATTTTACGCGATTCGGTGCAACTGTGAAAAAAAAGTACGATTTTCACCTTAAATTTCTACCTTTAAATTGTTATTAAAAATCGAATTTTTGCAATATCAAAAAAAATCCTATGGTTGATCACTAATGGCATCATTTATGCACATTTTAAAAGCAAACTCATAAAAATCGATTAATTAGTGCTCGAGAAAAATCTCATTCCAGTTTCAAAAACGCTGTTTTGAGAAAAACGCGTTTTTCTTCTCAAAAGTTGTTTTTACGTTTTTTTTTTTTTTCATATAACTCTGAAATTTTTTAACTTACATGTAGTAATCAATTCCTGGTCCGTACAGGACACCCACCTCTGCCTTGTAGACCTCATTTTGGCTTCACGTCAGATAGCGTCACGCATTTTTTTTCACTGAATCTGCATTTCGTCGAATACGGATAATAACAGACCGTAATAAGTTGTCAATTCACCTATTACTTTGATGGTCAGTTTTCCTTGACCTCTTCCCCCGAGTCCCTTGTTTGTTTTCTTCCCATTACGGAGCCTGATTTCCATGCGTTTCTCCACGTGACCGACGCATTCCCTTTTCATTACTTTCGGATCGTTGTTGTACGGGTCCCAATCCAATATCGCCTTGAAGGTTTTACCGTCCCCGTCGCCAATATACTGAGCATATTTTACATTATAGTTTTCTTCGGATCGTTGAAACACTTCCTTTATAGTGGCACTTCACTTGGCGTAGCGTATTTGTGTTTGAGTATCGTTGTATTTGTCCAAACATTTGATGTATTCGCAAATATTCCTAACATGTCATCTACACATACAGCAAAACACTCAAACATGCCAAATATGTTTGAATATTCAGAACCAGTGAATACAGTGACGGACGTGTTGACAGCGACAGCAGCTTATTACTTAAATGCTTCTTATTACCAATACATGTTAAATCTACATAAATACAAAGTTACTAAAAGACCATGACGAACACGGCGTGGATGGTGGAATGGTGGAACCAAGTGTGGACGGTTACCGCAAATATTCGCCTTATTTAACTTCTTTGATGCGTGATTGAAAACCGAACGTGGAAACCGAAAAGTGGACGGAAACGCGTATTTGCTATTAGCGCTATTCGCGTTATTTGTACAAATAAAGCAAATATAGCGAATAGCTTCTCTACACATCGCCGTTTTTGGGAAAATACAACAAATATACGAATATGCTACGCCAAGTGAAGTGCCACCATTACACTGTTCACCTCCATTTTCCCTGCGCGACTCTTTTCAAATGCCTCGCCGTGAAGGTCGTCACTAATCCGGCTGTAACTCGAAACCTAATATGCGGATCACTTTAAAATTTCATCGATATCAGTAAAAAAAAAACCGAAACGCATTTTTTGAAACCGAAAAGCGGGAAAGCCGCCTTAATGGTATACATGGAAACAAAGTAAAATAATTATTACATATTATGGTTTTAATCACTATTCGAACAACTATTTCGAAAGAATTGTTTATGGAAATCACCTAATATACAAATAAAATAGAGTTGGCAATTATAAAAATTGTGTTTTATTTTTTAAAAACATTTAAAGTATTTACTGAGAGAATTCTTCTCAGTATACAATATGTGTACATCAGTCAATGACAGGTTGGACAAATCCTATACTTCTCTTTCTAACGGCTAGGTTGTAAGGGAGCCGGTCTCATTCCCTCACTACCTTCGATGCATACGCTGTTGCTTCTTATCTGCCATCTCACTTCTATTTGTCCTTTTCCATAACTGGCCCATGTTTGTTGTACACATAATGTATACTGATAAATAAAGTTAGCATACGACAACACACAAGCAACTTGTGTAAAATGTGATGAGGTTGCCTCAATTTGGCTTGATTGCAGGAGTCCTGTGACAACTGGAGCTGTTGTACAACCTCCGCTATACGCAATACGTTGAGTAGTGTGATATAATTTCATAATGAAATATGGCAAATATATTCGCATTAGTTTAAACAAACTTAAAGAGGCAATGAATTTGTGATCCTCCTCGAAAATCGGATTAGGATCAGATTGACTTTAATAAGTGGTATAGAGTGACAAACCACATACCTACGTCAAGGATATTGCGAGTGGTAATTTAAAATAAAGGTTGGGTGTAGGAAGCTCATATTTACCTAACACGCACAATTTCGTGCCCACGCGAACCACTCCGGACACTAAAATAGAAATTTATAGCTTGAGAGTGAGAGCTAACGTAAATTTTAGTATCCCTGATTTATCAAAACACGTAACAATGACATGTAAAACAACTCGTTATTTTGAGGAAACATCAATATATGTACATAACATATATTATGCTACATAAAATTATTAACATACGAAACCAAAATTACAATTCTATAAAAATAAAGTCCATTTTGTACGAGTCTTCTGTATAACACAGACCAACAAAATTTAACTTATTTTTTTGGAAGCAGAAACTTGAATTTATATTCCCGAAGGATTTAGGTGCGCTGAATCTGATCTGGCAGCAGAATTGCTCTATCATGTCAGGTTTTTGAGATATCCTAACCTGAAAGTGCAAAAAACACTGTTTTTCGTCATATTTGAGGTTATGTAGTAATATCTTCTATCTATACAGTGCGTCCATAAAGTGACGCATAAATTCATTATTAGCTAAATGAACAATATTATTGAAAATTCCCGAGACAGGTCAATTTTTGATTGCGATTTACTATTTTGTCACATAATAATTTAATATACAGGGTGTCCCACCTTCGAGTAATGACGCCACCACCGATTTTTTTTAAATGGAATACTACATTTTTTTTCAAGTTTCGGATGACCCTGGCCGAGCTGAGTCCAAAAATGTATCACAAGTTGCTTCTATCTATTACAGGGTGGACAACAATACATAAAGTGTTTATGAAAAATTTCATTAGAAAGTTATACGTTTCTGTATTTTTAGAAAAGTCACAATAAATGCTCAAATTGTTCTCTGTTGACTGCTAAACAATGACCGAATCGGGCAATACATTCGCTTCTGACATTTTGTAACATAGCAGGTGTTATGTTTAACGTTTCTTGCCTGATTCGATCTTTGAGCTCACGGATGTTCTCGGGTCTATTAGTATAAACTTTAGATTTCAAATAACCCCATAAAAAGAAATCTAGTGGAGTAAGATCAGGTGATCTAGGGGGCCATTCCACTGATCCTCTTCTTCCTATCCACCGATCTGGAAAGGTTCTGTGTAAAAACTCGCGCACAGCTATAGCAAAATGTGGTGGTGCACCATCCTGTTGAAACCAAATTCTGCCGTCTAAAGTATTGGCTATTTCAATATCAGGAAATAGCCGGGTCAAGTCAGGAATTAATGTATATTGTAAAAAATTCAGATACAATGCTCCTGTCAAATTTTCATCAAAAAAGTATGGACCAACAATTCTATTTCTCACAATACCAGCCCACACATTGACCTTTTGTGGATGTTGCGTATGGTATTCTTGCATCCAGTGTGGATTTTCCTGAGACCAGTAGCGGGTGTTTTGCCGATTAACATGCCCGTTCAAAAAAAACGTTGCCTCGTCAGAAAATAAAATATTAGCAATGAAACCGTTATTTTGATTATTGTGGTCCATCATGTACTCGCAGAATTTAGTTCTTCGGTCAAAGTAGTCTTCAGCCAATTCATGGATGAGGCGTACTCTATAGGGATGGTATTTTACCTTTTTAAAAATATTCGATACTGAAGACTTTCCAATATTCAAATCCCTAGATACTTGCCGTACTGTACAATGTGGATTTTCTAGTGCCGACAAAATTACGTCTTGTTGAACATTTTCATTAATTTTAGGTCTACCTTGCCTTGGTGCATCCCTCACGTGTCCTAATTCTCTGTATTTTCGCTCTATTCTGCTTACTGTAGATTGTGAAACAGGTTCACGATCTGGGTGCATTTCATGGAATAATCTACACACCTCTTGTTGAGTCCGCATTCTGTCGCCAACACCAATCATCATTAGAATTTCAATCCTATCCCTTTCATTTAAAGGCATTTTCAACAAAACGTTTTAAATAAATTAGATTTAGGTTTCACTTAAAGTACCTACTTTGAAGCGTTAACAATACAAAAGTGAACTCTAAATAGCCGTTTTTAATATGGCAAAAAATGACAATGACAATCAAAAAACAAATGACAAAAAAAATAACGAACCACGTATCGCGCCTCGCGTCATTCGCGCGTCTTGTCCAAACTGGTGTTTATTAAAGTAGTTGTATTTTTTGTATCACAATAACGTTAATTTAATTTTTTTTAGTGCGTTTAATCAGCAATACATAATTTGTAATTTTTGTACTGTTGTCCACCCTGTAATAGATAGAAGCAACTTGTGATACATTTTTGGACTCAGCTCGGCCAGGGTCATCCGAAAATTGAAAAAAAAATGTAGTGTTCCATTTAAAAAAATCGGTGGTGGCGTCATTACTCGAAGGTGGGACACCCTGTATATTAAATTAGTATGTGACAAAATAGTAAATCGCAATCAAAAATTGACCTGTCTCGGGAATTTTCAATAATATTGTTCATTTAGCTAATAATGAATTTATGCGTCACTTTATGGACGCACTGTATAATCTATTCTTTTTCAAAAAACTAATACATTGCATCTAAAAGTACAAGGCTCCCTCGTTTGAATGCCGTTGAGTTTGCTTAAATATATATTTTTTTTTTCGTTGAGATATCACAGTTGAAATTTGAAGATTCTCAGTTTCTTAATATGCGAAAATCTTTTTCAAAGGATCATCAGACTACCACTAACGGTTTGTGGATTTGGAGTTGGTGGACTTGGGGTTTGTAAGCTTGGAGTTTGTAGGTTCGGGTTTTGTGGGATTGGGGTTTGTGGGTTTGAGGTTTGTGGGTTTAGGGATTGTGGGTTTGGGGTTTGTGGGTTTGTGGATTTGGGATTTGTGCGTTTGTAGATTTGGGGTTTGTGAGTTTGAGTTCGTATGTATTGAAGGTTTCCGAGTATGAAGTTTCTGAACTGACGTCAACTGTTTGACGTCTAAGGGATCCTTGAAACTGATAAACTTAGGAATTTCTACATGCGATAGATACGCCATTCGAAAGAGGGAGCCTCGTACTTTTAAATTATATGAATTTTTTTTTTAAAAGAATAGATGGCATTACTACATAACCTCAAATATGACGAAAAACAGTGTTTTTTGCACTTGTAGGTTAGGATATCTCAAAAACGTGATGTGATAGAGCAATTCTGGGGCCAGATTCGGATTCAGTGCACCAAAGCGGAGCGGCATAAAAAGTGGGACAAGTATAAATAAGCAAAAATTTTATCATACTTTAGTTTTTACATTTAGCTCTACAAGTTCTCTTTAGGAAAGAGTTTAGATTTTGTTTACGGAAGGTGGATGGAAGAGACAGGAACCACAGGCGCCAAGAGAAACGAATCATCCATGTATCTCCTTTGGTGGTAGTAGTTCAGTAACGGCGTGGGGTGGTATAACTTTGATGGCCCGTATGAAGCTAGTTATCATATCCCAGGCTGAATTAATAATTGAATTCTATATTGAGGAGGTGTTACCGGAACATGTCATGCGATTTGCACCACTTAGGCCTGGGCCGTCCTAGGCCACCAGGTCGCGACAGCTAACAAGGTACATATTTTATATTAGAAGCGCGCACTTGGAATGTGTATTCTTATTGGCTGCCGCCATCTGGTCGCCTAGTGCAGCCCAGGTCTCATCGTTGTTTTGTGTTTATGCACGATAACAAACGTAAAACATGTTTATGCCCGTATACCACAAGATACGTGATAGTTTACCTCAATAAGACTAACATTCGAATCATGGGTTGTCTGAGATCAGTTGGATAAACCTATCTGACCGAGTCGTTATAATGACGCTGGGTGATCTCAAGAACCAATAAATTATTATTGAAGAATGGGTTCAGATTCCTCAAAAAACCATTACCAACCTCATTCGTGGGATGGGAAGAAGTTCAGAAGTAGTTTTAAAAGCTCCAGGAGGAAACTCTAGATACTACCATTTTCACTTTTTAAGTTAACAGTGGACATTTAATAAAGTATACAGTTAAGTCAAAGTTTGTTTCAAAGTTTGCCCAAAATTAATATCGAGCTCCTTATGATTTTTTATGCTTAAGGTTGCATTTTTACTATCATTCTCATACTTCATCTTTACTGTATAATATCTGTTACAGTTAAACCGTGGTTACATCTTGAAGCGAATTTAGGCTGCAAAATAGATGAAAAACTTTATTGGCTTTACATGTTATTTGTGTAGTTCACCGGTGAATTTTATCCTGTTAGCGCCCTTTTTCCTCTCACTAAATGGACATTCCACTAATTTTAAGCAATTTTTGTTTTATTGGTTGTTAATTGTTATGCCAGGGAAAGGTATGTCATGCTGTAGTATGACATGCTAGGGACATATTTGAAACTATTGACACAGTGGAACGTTAATGATAAATCAAACGAACGAAAATAATCGACGGCAGTGGAATAACTACTTTACCACATCTAATTTAATTAGAATTAATCGCTATAAACATCAGGTTATATTGTTAAAACTCTGATGCATTTGGATATGACCTTTATGACTTGTATGACCCATATGAACCAAATTACCGATATGATTGTTATTACCGTTATGACTCATGTGACCTTTATAACATACGGTATTAATGATCTAAATGAATTAATGACCTTTATAACCTTTATGACATGTATGACCTTGATGACCTGAATGGCCGTTACCACCTTTGTAACCTATATGCCCTAAATGAACTTAACGACTTCTGTAGCCATTATGACATTTATGACCTTGACGAATTGAATGATCTTTATGACTCGTATGATGTATTTTGCATAAGGTTACGGAAGTGGAAATGAGACTAGGCACTAGAGACTTAATAATATGATATTTGAATTTTCCTACCTCAAAAACCTATAAAAGGACACGTCACATGATCTTCAGACCACATCATGGTATGTCAGTGTTACAAATTTCAAATTGATAGCTTAAGGCGTTCTCGAGTTATCGTGTACGTAGGAAAAGTTAACAGAGAGATATATATTTATTCGGTTAAACTTAAAATCTCGACGTTTCAGAACATTTTAGGCATATTTGGGCAATACAAATTTTCTTGATTACTACACGTCCTCTCTACTACGTGGATGTCAAAGTAAAATTTAAATTATTGTCAAATGACTAAGAAACATGTGACTTTCAAACAAATTTTTATAAGCATACTACTTTTTCCACGAATCCCGGGTGAATCCTGGGTCAAAGCATGAGCATTTTGACATCAAGGGATCATAAAAATTGTGAACGAATTTGTATAGAGTTTAGTTGGTACGTAACACATGTTTCGTTATCATTTTTTATTATTTAAAATATAGTGAAGCATCCTTAGGTTCCTATTTTATGTACACCTTTTTATTTGTCCACGGTATTCCCACCGTGGCCACCCCAATATTTCACTTTCCGCGAATTTCCGAGATGCATTATTAGGTCGTCGTCGAAGGCACCTCTTAATATTTTACGAGGTCCTGAAACGATCCGGTTACTGTCCTGTATAAAACCCACGCTAAACCTACGGCGACACAGCGGAGGATTTAATGAGAAGGAATGGAAGAGGAAGGGAAGTATTAAGATATAGTAGGAAATACGGAACACAGGGCGACACAGGGGTTACAGACTAAAACAACGAAGCCATTAGAGTCTGGGGAAGTACGTAATAGTAGAGGGAACGGGCCGTTGCCTCGTTACAACGGCATGGAGAGAGTTGATAAAGGAGGCCTCTCCTCAATGAGGGCTTCTGCTTCTTGCCCGAGCTGACTCAATATTGGTGCTCGAGTTGATGTCGCAGATATAATTTTCGATAAAATCCACTTTATAATACAGATATAGGACGGTCGTTTGGCAATTATTGTGTCACCTAATAGAGTATAGCAAGATATAACGGATTTAACTCAATGGATTGTCGGACAGGACCCTCTCACATTAAATGAATATAAAGAAAATTTAAATGGGTGTCGTAAAAGCGGATGGGATTGGATCTGCTAAACGTAGAACAAAGTACGTACCTAGAAAAAAGTAAAATACATGTATCACTTATATAGGGTGATTGATCGAAACCGTTCATTAAAAGTATTGGGCTTGTAGAACTGACTGATTTTTGAAAAGTTGGTCTTCAGCTAATAGGCCTATGGCTGATTTGATGAAAATATTTTCAAGATGGCCGCTCTTCCGATTATACCGAAAGTCGGCATTATTTTAGGTATATTTTCATGAGATTTCCCTATAACTATATTTTCCAGATTTTGTGTTATTTTCGTTTTTTTTTTAATTTTCGATCATTAGCGCCATAACATTTGAAACTATCTAGTGACTACGGTCATTTTAGTAAACTAAGTATCGGTATTAGCATTGTGCTTAGTAGAACCTTAAAGCTATGCAGCAATGCTTTCATTATTTTCCAGTTATGTACAGTGTGTGTGCCCAAAATATAACTACCATTTAACCCAACTTGAAATGATCCAAACTCAAATTTTTCAAATACTTTATCCTATATTTAATTTGACATTTTAATGTAGAATTACATTCTGAATCCATTCACATTAGCATTATCTATATTCTCTGCTATTATATATTTAATAGCTATTTAGTTATTTAGCCTCATTTTGTCTTATCAGATGCAAAAAGTGAACGAATCACATCTCGAAGGTGGGTATGGTATAACAGTATGTCACAGAGGGCACCTGGAAGCCACTATTCAATAATATTATTGTTAATCATAACCATCTACTCATATTGTATATTCTGTGACTGGGTAAAATAGAATTTACTTACTGATAACTTACTGAACTACTGAAATGTACATGTATTACTCATTAAAAGACAAAACAATTAGATAATGCAATGTATCTAAAAGATTCACAGCCGTAGTGTCACTGCCGTTTTGACCCTAGCGTATGATAAATTAATATCCATATTTGAATATTCTTGATTTTTTTATGTTGATGAATTTAAAAAAAAAAACGCAAAATAACTAAAAACCTGTTAAATATGGGTATAGGGAATGAAGATTTTAGATCGATAAATAATTTAATTCCTCATTAAAATGTGAAGCAAAATATGGGTCACTGCATTTACAAAATTTGAGTTTGGATGGTTTGAATTTGGGCTAAAAGGTAGTTTCATTTTAAACACCTTGTACATAATTGAGGAATAATAAAACATATTTGAATTCCGATTTTGGATTGATTTCCGCTTGAATGTCGATTTACAACAATGTAATCTTTGAATAATTTTTCTGATAATGTATTCTAAAACCAGCAAAAATATGTAATTACCCTGTAAAGAAAGATTTTTTTCAATTAGTCATTTTTTATTCATTGGATTCCGCTTGATATTCTGTTAACAATAATGTAATCTTTCATTTGTTATGTTGATAATTTCTTCTAAAAATTCAGCAAAAATAATTACCCTATAAATTGTTTTTCATCGCTCTAAAAATAACAGAGAAATAGAGATGAGGATACTCACGAATCCACCCTACACATATTTATGTACATTTTGCCGTTAACGATACAATAAAAATAAAACTCTACTACTCAAGTGTAAAGTCTTATTGATCGTTTGTGAAAAAGGAATATGTATTTAACGACCGCCAACCGTTGTCGCGAGAATCTTCAGGAAATACCTAGTCACATTTTGTAACTTTCAATTGATTTTGTTCAAAGTAAGCTCTAAACCGAGATCATTATTTTCGTATATCGTTAGTATACAATATAAATGATCAAATCTGGAATGTTGTTGAAAGAAAATGACTCTCAAGAAAATCTCTTAACAGCACTTTAATTATATATGTGCAAGATTTTCTAAAATGCAGTCAGTCACACAATAAGCACATCCAATCCCTCGCCTTTAGTTATACAGTGTGGAACAGACAAATGGAATAAATTCAGTGTCTCAATTATTATTGTGCATATTTATAAAAAATCTCGAGACGTCAATTGTAGATTCTGAAATGACAGCCGGTAAAGTAAAACTGTCATCCCTAATTTCAACCTCTTTCGAGTGACAGTTGCAACCCTCAATTTTTTAAATTGGAAGTAAGGATTTGTGGTACCTCATTTATAAGGTCTTTTCAATCTCTGTTCAAAAATATTTTGGCTTTAAAATTTATTGCAAATATTCACATTAAAAAAAATAAATTCATCGTATTGAAGAACCACACTACAACAAACTAAATACACAATGAGATAATTATTTAGCAGTGTTATAATATAATATAATCCAGCAAACCCACAAGTTCCAGTTAGTGTGATATGGTGTCAGCAGGATGGAGCACCACCACATCAACAAATCAATGTCCAGCAGCATATTAAGTCGGAATGTCGACTTAACATTCCCAAATCGATGGACACATTTTTCTAGATTCACTACATTGTTCTACAATTTACCATACTTTACTTCCGAATATATCATTGTTTGAAAGTGGCTCCTGGAGGTCATTCAAACATCAAATAAAGACTCTACTTATGTCGCTTGAGGGAAGCATTTTCTGGCAAAATATTTCAAACAGAAGTTTCAAAAATGTATCACATCACAGGTCAAAGTATTCGATCATCATTGTGACTTCAAACAACTGATGGTTTTATCGATTTTGTTCTTTATTAAAGACGCTAAAACTTGTATTAATGAGGTATAATCAGGATAATTTAGTTTAATTTAATCTAGTTAAGTAAATGTATTATGTAGTTTAACCCAGAAAAACATGGAACAAGTCACTGCTTTCTGCTTATAACATTTTTATTTAATTTATTCCTTGCATGATACTATTATTCCTACACGTAAAGTTATCTATGAAGGTCTCCTACAAGGGATATTTCTTTGTTGTCCATTCTAATTCCATACCTTAAAATGACCTCGACTCTACTCTCACTTTATGTATAATTTTGGAATTTAATTTAATATAGTAATAAAAAAAAATACAAAGCTCCTTCAAACGTGCAGAAATGACTCTCGAGGCGTGAGTTATTGATTAATTAACATCGTTTGACAGGCTAACGAATTGATTAATTTCTGCCTTCTATAGTACAAGTTCTATACAAACAATTTAAAGTTGGTGCTTGATTAGAATCAAGTTTCAGTAAAGAATACCCAATGCTCGATTTATGTTTTTCCCGTTAAGTATAGTGGTGGCGGGTGAATATTTTATAGTGCTGTTCACCGAAACTAATTGAACTTTGAATTTCTGTCATTAGCAGACAGCTGTTGTGCCGGTTTGGAGTTTTAATTATGTTTTTTCCTAATAGACAATTTTCAAAAAAACTGGTATAATTATGTCGACAAATCCAAATAAAATTGCGTCACAGCTTGGTTATGACGAACGTTTATTTGCAGCCAGCATGCAGCCCTAATGTACGATATAGCCATGATGCGTCTTTAATTACAGACACTCGAAATGAAACACTCAACACGGCTGAGCTTTTAGACCGGGAAAATATGGCAAACTAAAGGATTATTATGTATCTATATTCACATAAATTCTCAAAACTTCTCCACTTTTGAAAATTGCCACACATAAATTGAAAATTGCCATGCCATAATAATTAATTTCATTCTATTAAAATAGCTACATATTTCAAATTATATAAGTGTAAAAAAAATGACTGAATTGATCCCTGCATACTTCTTGTGGTAGGTGTCAGTCGGTGAAATTTGCTGAATTTTTGGTAGGTTGTCGTTAATGATCAAAAGTCTCTATGGCTTCAAAGTGTTAAAATTAATACTTTTTGAGACGGCCTTACAATGCATTTTCTTCCAATAGATAATGTTGTGTACATACGATTTTCTGCCTTTACTGTCGTTCGCCGAATCAACATTTAAAAATTCGCAGTTTTATGGAACACCCTGTTAATGGTATTACATCATTAAATGTTAACAATGACAATATAAATTATAGGAAAAACGGTTAATCATTTTGAGCACTCAGCATTTTTTTTTATAATATTACTATAAAATCAGGTAGATAAATGTCAGTTTGAGAAATCTGGTATAGGTTGATTTTTACATGAGGAAAAATTTCAATATCATAAAATGTTTCAGTTTAGGAATATATATGTATATGAATGACAAAACTGAAGGTAGTTAGTTTTTATTCAGTTATCTTCCCACTAATGTAATTGGTAATGTGAACCAAAATGACATTTTTCTGGACTAATATCTGTTCCATCTAATTCCTCTGACTTACGATATCGGTTATAAAAACATCAGTTTTTCCACTTCCTCGGTTTCCAATACTTTTATGTTCCTTTCACAAATATTTCCTTTAATCTAATAAATTTCGCGTTCGTGTGAGAGGAGGACACGCTAAGTGATATATTTTCAAATATTAAATGATAAATTAATAATATCTCATTTCTAATAAGAGCTATATTTTTCTGTACAAAAATGTTGAAGGATAAAGTTGAAGTGTAACATTAATAACCACATAACGTTTGGTATATACGGGATGTTTTTTGTGTAGACTTATTAGAAAATACTTACACTCATACACTATTTAAATAGATAACGATTGTAGAATCGAATCAACCACTTAATTTTAAGTAATGTCTGACAATATAAAGTGTTGTTTAATCTGCTCGCTAATGGTGAATCACGAGCCCCAAGAGTTGCTGCAAATACAGTGCCTTCAAATAAAATCAATTTGTTTAATCTTATCATGGCATAAAAATGTATAAGAAATAAATGAAAAGGGGGCCTTTTTCTCACAAATCTTATCATGGCATAAAAATGTATAAGAAATAAATGAAAAGGGGCCTTTTTTCTCACAAATCCTATATTTATGACTTGCTACCGGTTTCGGTCACTAAACGACCATCATCAGGCAACAAAAGTTACAATAGGATTATTACTTTAATTTTGATTATTGTTGCCTGATGATTCGGTCATTTAGTGACCGAAAACGGTAGCAAGTCATAAATAAAGGATTTGTGAGAAAAAGGCCCCCTTTTCATTTCTTTCCAATAGAAAAATGAACTCACATTTTGCCATACTCCAAAGAAACATGTACAAGATGTTGTTCTTTAGTTTGAATGTACAAAGAACTCGGCGCTTCATGTCATGTTGTCAATGCGTTTTTCATTTGTGAGGGGGTTATGTTAGCACAAACATATGATGTAGATAAATAAAATAGTCTATAACTGTAAAATCTGGAGGTCTCCATGCATGAAAATCTACTAACAGGATGTCAAAAAATTCTTCCAAATAAGCAAACTAGTTTATAAATACTGTTAAATATGTGATTATTAAAACTACGTTAAAAATATTGTTAAAAATGTGATACCATGGCTCAGAAACACTTCTCAGAAAAGAAATATTTATTGAGAACTTCACCGTTGTTCGGATTTTCCAAAAACCACTGAGGTAAATTATTCTTGTCCAAAATTTAAGAGACCTAGTTCGTGGACTGCTTGAATTTTAAATGAATATAACTGTATATATTTTTTGTGTCGTATTCCTGCAAATAACTAAACTTTCTGTTTTGATTTATTGGTTGAGTTTTCCATTCGACGCTGAACATCTATAGAATCAGCTGATTCTGATTTTTCTAGATGCTCCGCTCCCGCGGATCACGGTTTACTGATACAATTTCATAAAATGCCGAAATAAAATATATAGAATCTTGATCTGCTCAAAAACGACGATATGAGTTCAGCAAAGTCAAGCTGCTGAAAATATCAGTATGTCTCAGGAAGCATGCTCACCTTGAAAGCGAGTACATAACCTCAATAAGGATATTCTGCACCCATTATGAACAACTGATGGTTTAACGCTTTCTTACAGCGAATCTCCAGTGTGCTGCAATCTGTTATTGCTTCTTACGTTGAACAGAAACTAATTCTGCAATCAGACGACGACGTACCTGCATAATACAGTTAATTAATTCGATGCAGGTCATACTCGAAATTCGAGACAATCACGCCTCGTCTCGGTTGCGACGTGACTTGTTCGGTGTTTGCCTGGTCCGGAACATTGCGACTCCGGAATAATGGAAGATATCTGGGCGTCTCCGCATCGGTTCAGAAGATATCTTAAATAATGAGTCGAGAGAGGTGCGGCGAATGAGCAAATCCTGGCGGAGCTAGACGCGCTTAAGGCGCAAAGAGAAAACTGAAGGGACACACGATTCCGACAGGTAGCCTCCTACGACTGCTGGAAAGTGACGGGGGTAGAACGAAGTAACGCGATAAATCCGTTAACTCCGGATCCTTGTCAACTAGCACAAATAGATTTTCAGGGCGTGTAATACCATAAACTAATACCTACTTCGTGACAGGGCAGAAAAAACATTATTCCAATATCTTTAAAGGTTTATGTGTCTAAAATACGTTCTTGTAATAAACGTGTGTAAATTAAGTAATGAGACTGGCAACGTAGCGCCCGATCTAGCAACACTGCGGAGACAGGACTTGGAAGGGAGGTAGGTTAACATGTCGTGCACCTTAAGTACAAGTTTGAACTTGTTAGAGACATTTGTTTGTTCTTTGTGACTGTTTTCGTAAACCGGTTTATTATTATTTAGAGCGTTTTAATAATGTGTGACATTAATTTTGAGCAACAGTGTGCTATCAGGTTTTGCTTCAGACTTGGACACGGAGCAACGGATACTTTTGCAAAACTTCAACACGCCTACGCATACAGTGTTTTTTCAAGAGTCCAGGCTTTACGGTGGTTTCAGGCATTCTCAGAAGGAAGAGTCGATTAAAGATGAACCACGCAGCGCAACCAAGAACCTTGAAGATGAAGGCCTGTCGATAGAATACGGGATCTTGTGCGTTCAGATCTTCGATTTACGACAAGAATAATCGGGGAAGAGTTAAATTTGAATCACACCACTGTTCATCAGATTTTGACTAACGAATTGAGGGTGAGAAAAATCTGCGCAAAAATGGTTCCAAAAAATCTTTCGCAGGAACAAAAGGACATCAGGAGAGAAATGTGTCTTGACTTTTTGGAAATCGATTGAAAATGATCCCCATTTTATGGAACGTGTCATTACAGGTGATGAGACTTGGGTGTTTGAGTACGACCCGGAAACCAAGCGCCAAAGCATGGAATGGCACACTTCAAGCTTTCCAAGTCCCAAAAAAGCAATAATAAGCAAGTCGAAGATAAAATGCATGCTGAGGAATTGTCCACAAAGAGTTTGTGCCTCCAAACAGTAAAATACTTTTACAGATAGGTTATTGAAAAACTTGGTCAATTTTTCAGTCAGAATTATGCGTGTGATACTAAACATCAAGAACAACTGGATGTTGCATAACGACAATGCGCCTTGTCACACAGCCACTTCAGTAAACGAGTTTTTAGCAAGCAGAAACATTCCTTTGGTTCCTCAGCCTCCTGATTCGCCTGATTTGAGTCCTTGTGACTTTTTTCTCTTCCTGAGATTGAAAAATCACCTCAACAGACATCATTTTGGGACAAAAAGAAAACAATAGAACTGTCTCCAGGGTTGTGCGGCTTCCCAAGGAAGTTATTTTGAAGGAGACAATACTGAATTATAATTTTATTCGAATAAAAAAAAATAAAAAAATCAGTCTCATTACTTAATTTACATACCTCGTATATACTTATTCGTGCAAAGATTGTCCCAATACATAAGAAAAATGATAAAAGTCTCTTAGAAAACTACAGAGGTATTGCTCTACTCTCAGCATTTTCTAAAATATTTGAAAGAGCCTATTTCATTAGATTAAATAACTTTGTTTCAGTACAAAACATCCTATGTAGTCATCAATATGGATTCCGAAAGGACCTAGCAACTCAAGACGCTGTTTTATCACTGTGCAATAATATTTTGCGTAACTTTAGTAACAAAAGAAAAAAACTCTGTGCCTATTTTTCGATTTATCCCGGGCGTTTGATACCGTGAACCACTCATTACTAATTGATAAATTAGAAAAATATGGTGTCCGTGGTGTCGCCTTAAATTGGATTGTAACTTATCTAGAGAATAGAACTCAGTCTGTTGCACTAACTATTAATTCTCAAAAATATGTGTCAAATTTAAATAGAATTTCCTCTGGTGTACCTCAGGGAAGTATACTTGGACCCTTATTATTTATTTTATTTATCAACGATATTAGCCGTCATACTTACGATGCTTTCATCTCATTATTTGCGGACGATACTTTGTTAGGGGTCCACTCTGATGACTTGGGAGAACTTAGTCGGAGTGCCAACACAATAGTAACTTCCATGCAGAAGTATTGTAGAGACAATGGATTAGCACTAAACGGTTCCAAAACTAACCTAGTACTCTTCAGAGAACAGATTATAGCGTCTTCGTTAAAATGAATAATTATAGTTTACAACAAAAGGAGGTTACGAAATTTCTTGGAGTATATTTTGACTCCCAATTAACTTGGAACAGCCATATTGATCACTTATTAAGTAAAACATCTACATACTGCTTTCTGATATGGCAACTACGCCAACATGTAAGCCTCGACATATTAAAATTGTATTACTTTGCCTATATCCAGTCTCACTTTAGCTACTGCATCATATGCTGGGGCAATAGTCGACGGGTGCATGAACTATTTGTACTTCAGAAAAAAATTATTCGTAATATGCTTTTCAAACCACCTAAAGAGACATGTAGACCGCTCTTCAATAAATTACGTATTTTAACGGTTCCATCCCTTTACATTTTAAATTGTGTTGTTTATGTTAAAACGAATTTCAATTTATTTACAAATAGAAACGATACATGCAAGGCGAGCGGTTATAACCTAAGAAAAAACTATAACCTCGATATTCCAAAACATAACCTTTCCTCCATTGCAAATGGTCCTAGTTTAATGTGTATCAAATTATATAATAAATTACCCGTGGCAATAAAGCAAATAAATATACTTCATGTATTTAAGAATAAGGTTAAGTGTTTCCTGTTAGAACACACTTTTTATTCCGTCGATGAATATTTCAACTGCTCTTTTTAATTTTAATTATATTTATGAATATGTACATATTTATGTGTATGTATTTTAATATTTATATATTCATGTACATATGTAATAAGTTTGAGTTACAATATTCCTTTTATGGTTGTAAGTGTAATATCATGTACGTATGTATGTTTTTATACTAGTAATGATTGTAATGGTTTTTTTGTATTTGAATTTAGACGTTTGTTATATATGCATATACAACATAGTTGTCATTCTAAGATGAGTTTAATTGTATTTGATATATTTGACTATATTCCGATACTTTTTTTTGTAAAAGTCTTATGGAAATAAACGGTATTATTATTATTATTATTATTATTCTAAACGTTCTCTCGTAACTTAGAAATTGGAAGTTAGAATTTGCGTTCATATATGCACGTCTCATATTTACTAGTTTTAAACTATAATACTTTCAGTTTCATATAAATATTATGGTTTTTTACCACATTTCATTTACATCTGGAACACATTGTATCCCACAGTTTTTTAATTTTTAAACACAAGCACACAGAAAATTACACAAGCGCAAGAAAATTTACACATTATATCACACACAAGAAAATGTACGTTTATGCTTTGTTATTTCGCATTTTATTCTCTATGTCGATATAGAATGATTGTAAAATTTTGGAAAATAGTCCTATAGATAGTGTCCTATTTAGTGTATTGGGTGCAATTTTTGGTACATGTAGTCCTTTTCGTTGATCTTCAGAAGTCCACAGCATAAAGTCAAAGGTGTATAAGTATCTAGAGCCCTCCCTTGCTTCTGTTGTTAGCGGGTACCCCATTGGTGAGCAATCTGAAGGCTTTACGTCGTGATGTACTCGATGTACCACGTATGCAGGTTTCTCCTTTTTATTTGGGCTTGCTTTAAACACATCCTTTTAATTCTTCTTCAAATGTGTTGTTTTCAAGAAGTGGTGCTAAATATGTTTTTATGTTTAAAAGTATTTTTAACTGTTCAGCATAAAGTTTATACTTAAAGACATACTAAATATGTCTTTATATGTTTTTATTTAATATACGTCTACGATGGTCGTGAATCATTTATAAATTTTAGATAGACATGTGATGGATCCGTAGATTTTTTAACAGTATCACCCTTTCTGAAAAGCATGTATGTGTTGCCTGTCATATAGCATACAAATTTGATCGCCTCAGAAAATATAATACAGTTCAGATAGCTGCTTCAGCCAGAAATTGTGATTTCCATCGAGGTCTGACGCCTTCTAGTTTTCTTAATTGCCTCATAAATTTATTTTGGTTGCTGCTTCAGCTTTAAATGATCAGACCTATTCAGATCCATTCAATTACACCGGTACACACACACACACACAAAAGTAGAAATTGCAGTAGACTGCACTACCATACCCGATGTTTTTTTGGGTCACTGAATCTGAGTCTGTAGTCGGTTTAAACCTATCATATCTCTAACCTCAAGGCATGGTCTGAAATCATCTATGTTGTCATTTATAAGTTGAATCGATAATCATGGTATAGAATAAAGAGATATATTGAGACTTTTCTATCACAATGTACCAGTTAGAGGGCAACAGAAACACAGAGTGAACAGCACGACCCTATAACTCCATACCCTAAAACCAAATAACCCAATAACACAGGTGTATGCAGGTGTGAAACTGGAAACCAGGTATCTCAGGGGTTCGTGAGCAGACAGCCTTAAATCCATTAACCCCATAACCCTGCGTATCTGAGGGTCATAATCTTCAGACTCAGTAACACTATTATCTCCAAACCTTTGAACCTAGTAACTCAATAGCTCGCATATAGAACTAGAAAGACCTCAGAGATTCTTTTAGCAGACAATCTCAAACCCAATAACCCCTTAGCCTGAAGATCTATGAGTAGAGGTGAAATCGAATGAAGCTTAACCCCAGTTTTCGAAACTAACCTAAAGTCCATAACAGGGGATCAGATTACCACAAGAAAAAACATTCATATCCGCTGAATATATAACCAGGTAGCTCTGAGAACTGAATGCATGAGAATTTACTGCAGACTTTATAACCCCATACTCCTGTTGATTGGATTCAAGTAATGCAGATTCCGGAGATTCAAGTATCACAGAGTCCAAGGGATTTGAGACATAGAATCTATGAGCAAATAACTTCAAACGTTATGGTGATCACATTCTGGGGATTTATAAGCCAATGTTCCCAAACTAATATTTGAGAAATGCGGTTGAGTTTATGGGGTTATTGGATTTGAGCTTGTCTGATAAAAAAGCTTCCGAGACACGCCGCTTCTAGTTCCACATACGCAGCTACCGCTCTATTGTAATTATTGGATTCAAAGAGTATGGGACTATATGATATTATTGAGTCTGAGAATTATGACTCTCAGGCGCTCAGACGCTCAGGCCTATGGGGTTATTGGGTTTGAGGGTTTGAGGCTGTCTGCTAAAGACCTCCCTGAGATTCATGGTTTATTGTTTCATACATACAGACCCCTGGGATATTGAGTTATTGTGTTTTACGGTATGGGGTTATAGGGTTCACTTTGGGTTTCTCTCTCTTATTCTATACCACGATACAACTTATAAATGGCAAACTTGACGAATTTAGTCTATTTTTTAAAGCTAGGGACGAACTGTGACGTGATGAGTTTAAATCAAAGACATATAATATGTTGATTTGAAAATCTACTGTAATTTCCATGTGTCCTTTTTGCGTGCCGGTGTTATTTGTGATTCATAAATGTTAGAAGCTCATCATTATGATCATAGATCACTCACCATGTTAATTGCGGGACGTCTCGTGTCGAGGATTTACTTGGCCCGGACTACTACCCCGGAATGATCGAGAGTGGCTCAGTGCCGCCGCGTCTGTCCGAGAGATAGCAAAATAATGAGTCGGGAGCGGTGCGGCATTGACCAAAGCCTGGCGGAGCACGAGGGGCTTAAGGCTGGAAGAAAAACCGACAGGGCGCGATTCCGACACGTACCCCGCTAATGTCGGAAGGCGCCGGGGTAAAACGAGTTAACGCGGGAAATCCGTTAAACTCCGTATCCTTTCCTCCTAAATGAGATACATTTCGCGATAAATAAATTATATCAAGACACTGGGAATTACGAGGTTTTCTAATTAACAGAGCCGCCGCCGCACCGCCGCGCCGGTGACTAGCGTTTAACCATTAATTTGAATGTTAGGGAGAGGTTTATTCTTTAATGCGCTGTTTTTCGTTTCATTTACTATAATTCCGGTGGATTTCAAGCGTCACGGGCACCACGTCGGGTTATCTTGACGTCTTCAGCGATAGCCATAATTTCACTTGACTGTTGCAGTTGATTTCCGTGAAAGAAAATGGTTAAAGGGTAGCTGAAATATAAAAGATAATATTAATTGTTAGAGGTTAGGTTTTATAAATTAAGGTTGATTATATAAGGTGTCCCAGGGCTGCATTTCAGTAATGCAGGACTTGTTCTTGTCTCTGAATGATATCTTAAGTGAATTAATGTGACGTCTCGTTTTATAGGATTTTTGAGGTAGAAAGATTCAAATATCACACGAATAAGCCTCTACTCTCATTATTATCTTCCTCTCTCCTCTTTACTTATATTTACTGGTATATTAATACAGATCATATAGGCCAGAAAAGTCAGAAAGGTCATATTTCTTATCTATAAATCTTAGTCATGTACTTAGGTCATGAATGTCAATAATGATATGCCAAATATGATAATAAATGTCATAATATGGGTCATATAGATCATAAAGGTCATATAGGTCACATAAATAATATTTATTATGACCAATATTACCCATAAGTACTTAATTATCCATGGGTATTAAAGTACTTATGGGTCATACAGGTGATACACCTTTCACCTTTCGGGTTACAAAAGTCATATAGGTCGTAAAATTCATGTAGGTCATACACAGTCCATACAGGTCATATACATTCCTTTAAAATACAATTTATTTATAAATAATTGTATACTGTAGTGGGATTCGGACCTTCAATGTAGGAAAAAATGGTATTTTCCACGAAACACCGAACTACTATACTTTTCTCGACTCGCGTTTCGCCAACTAAGTTGGCATCTTCAGGAGAATATTAAAACTCAGTTTTAATCTTCTCCTGAAGATGTCAACTTAGTTGACGAAACGCGCGCCGAGAAAAGTATAGTAGTTCGGTGTTTCGTGGAAAACGTTTAGTTTTTTGTTTCTACGCCGAAGGTTCCAGTACCCACTCCAGGAACTTCAATGTAGAAACAAATACATTATTAAATGTGTTTTTTTAATTTTTAACGACCTTTAGTCATCTGCTGATGATGTTAATATTCTTGAAGCAATGGACACGTTGAGTAAAATTGAAGTTTCGGTGTTGTAGGAGAAAAACGTGTTACTTTGTGTTTATAAGTAAATAACTATAAATTTTAAGTAAATATAACAAAAATATCGGTTTTCGAACTAAGAAATTGTAAATGGATCAACTCTAAGGTTTGACGCCTCAAAATCTTGTCTGACTTGTTCCGCGACAACGCTAAATAACAAATAAAACTCTAATATCGTTAGCTCTGCTTACTCAAATCATTCAAAAATGAATAATTTCAATCTAAGTGTTTGGGGAGTTTAATTATCATACTTAAAGTTTAAGAATTATACATTTTTCATATGCGTAGGTTAACTTAAATAAGGAGGTTCATAAAATTTGGTAATGAGTGTTAGTTATTGAGATGTTTTCAACAAATTGATATTAAATTGATGGCTTAATATTCTTTTTATGGTTAATATGATTGGGGCAGAACGTGATATTTTGTTCAAGGCACATTAGACACTTATCTCAGCCTAATTAAATCCACAGGTGATGTAACTCGATTAATTCTGGGTCCCGAGAGGCCTACGTTACCGAGTAAAGTTTTTAGAACAACAGCATGCTTTGACATTACCCACCTTTGGGAAATTCAGTCCGTAGGTAGTGTATTTTTATATAGATACTAGGAATAATAATGAGACCTAACCTGCAATTAATTATAATACGACTTCTTAACACTGCATATAAATGTTTGTATTGTACATGGAGAACAAGAAGCGGTTGTGGATTTGAGTGTGGATTTGATTTGTGGATTGAGCTTTATTTTGCAGCACACGAATAAACTATATCAATGTATGTATGGGATGTTTGACGTCAATTGAACACTCCCTCCCTGTCCAATAATTTCCGCTACCAAATCTTGTCTATGAAGGCTCAAAATATCCGTTTCGAAACATTTGAAAACCGAATTGCATTTTTGGAAATCGATAGTATTTCTACACTTACGATCCCACATGTGGCCAAGATATTTGTCATTAAGTGAAATGATTTCCCAAAATTTTAAATTATGTTCAATTGGCTTCAAAACCCCTACTTGGGGGTTTTCGTGGTCGCTGAGGGTGATGGTAAACTCAGAAAAAAAAATTCAGCGAACTTGAAAACAACCAAGCAGGGGTTTTGAAGCCAACTGACAAAATTTGAATTTCTAGGAGATCATTTGACAAATAATTTCTAGCAAATAAATAGATCGACGCTTCTAGTGGTTTAAAACAATGTTTAATATATCGTTTTGGTATGCCTGTTTGCCTCTGCCTGCAAATTTCTGGCATTTGGATCACTTTAAAATAGTCTGTTAAAATAATTCTCATTGAACCGTTAATGTTCATTAAATACTCATATGTCTAGTCTGTATAACAGAACAAATCGAATTTGCACTTTAGTGGACAATACGAAGGGATATGTTCTTCAGGAATGATCCTCAGTCTTGGAAAAAAAGGATTCTATTTAGGGAATTAGGATTAACTAGAGATTTCATGCTGACGACCACTACGATTCTCCCTCTTTAGTACACCTTCGTAGTGGGATGCCTGGCATGTTATTCTTCTATTTTTTCTAAAAGTGCGATTTTCCACACAGAATAAAGTTATTTGGTCTTTTAGTTACTAATAAAAAAAATAGAATTCAGAAAGAATTCAAATCGATGTCACTCAACAGTTTATGCATGCTGCTTTACAGTAATTTATGATATAAAAGTTATGTAGGGCAAGCAACTTTCGAGAATCACTCGATATATCGGTATAAACAAAAATACTAAACATATGAGTCTTAAGCTCTAAATACATACATACAATAAATGCCATATTTTATATCTCAAACCCTTAATCCATAAGTCCACATCGAATGTAGCTATATCCCTCTAATAATAAACCAGAAAGTCCTGAACTCTTATACAGTAACCCATAAAATTTATACCTATAAATCTTACTAAAAAATTATAAACCCATCCACTTCAAAACGAGTTGTGAACCTATAAGGTGCAAATATGTGAAACTCATCAACCATAGAATTACAAAGGAGGGGTTTCGATAAGACCCCTTTACCAGCCCCTTCAGATTTTTTATTTTATTTTAATATTGTGTTTATAGGACTACACTTAAAATTTACAAATATGTACTATCATTAGCCAATATTAAATACTATTTATGTGTTTAAGGTATGGGTTTGATTTACAGTTGATGAGAATGAAGTGAACAAGATGTACTAATTAATATTATAATGTGTTTTTTTTGACAAAGCAAACTTATACAAAATTGCAAACAAACGGCACGGACAACTGACGCATGCGCAATAGCGGGGGGCAGCACCTAAGCGCACATTAGCGGAACAGTCCGCGAGTCGTTCAAACGCACAAACTCTGCTACCAGCGCTTAAGTTAAGCGCGCCACGAAAGTTCAGGCAGAGTTCCGCCAATGCACGCTTAGGTGCCGCCCCCGCTATTGCGCATGCGTCAAGTTGTCCGTGCCGTCTAGAACGCTGGTCGCAACATCTCGTCTATAAATATTAAAAGAAAATCAAAGGCTAAATTTGAAGTTTTGGAAAGAAAATATAGTAAAATCAGTCAATCAATACATTATTAAATATTATCCGAAATCAATTCATTTATGTTTTACCATGAGCGCAGTATAGTAACACGTCAGGGTTTATGTATGTAATAGCTTATGTATTTGTGCACCATATATATGAAAATCGCTTTGTTACTCGGTTGCGCTCTATATGAAATAAACTAGATAAAAATTGCAAAAACTACAAAAAATGACGTATTTTTGTCGTTTGATTTTACTATATTTGCCTTCCAAAATTTCAACTTAGCCTTTGATTTTCTTTTAGTGCTTATAGACAAGACGTTGCGACCAGTGTTCCTAGACAGCACGGACAACTGACGCATGCCCAATAGCGGGGGCGGCACCTAAGCGTGCATTGGCGAACTCTGCTGAATCTCGTGGCGCGCTTAACCTAAGCGCGCTGGGTAGCAGAAGTTTGTGCGTTTGAACGACGCGCGGACTGTTCCGCCAATGCGCGCTTAGGTTGCCGCCCCCGCTATTGTGTATGCGTCAGTTGTCCGTGCCGTTTTTTTGCACCTTGTATAAGTTTGCTTTTTCAAAAAAAAAAACGATAAATATAATATTAACTAGTATATTTTGTCACTTCATTCTCATCAACTGTAAATCAAACATATACCTTAAACACATAAATAGAGCGTAATTGGCTGATTATATATATATTTGTAAATTTTAAGTGTAGTCCTATAAACACAATATTAAAATAAAAAAAATCAGAGGGGCCGGTAAAGGGTCTTCTCGAAACCCCTCCCTGATCCCTGAATTCTAAACTTATATATGTATCCGTTACCTTCTAACACATGAACACTATAACACCTTAAACAATTGAGATTAACATTTATAAAGTCCTAATCAATGAGCTTTTAATCTATAAACCCTTTAGTCACGACTATCAAACCAATAGGGTCTAAACTCATGAGCTTTAATTTCATAAGCCCTTTTATTTCATATTCATTAACATAAAGTACAAACATAACACCATTTAATTTCAAGTTACCAATAAACAAAGGGATCCTGGGTTCCCCTTTTAGTTTCCAGTTAAAAATATATGTTTCTTTAGTTACTAAATAAACCTAAGATAATGTCACAAAGCACTTAATAAATAAACCAGTTTTTCTCTAAAATCATTAATGTTCAGGATCATAAAACAAAAATGTTTTGAAGAGCCAGTACAACAATATAACAATTTTTGAGTAACTGATGCGCACTCCATTCATGATTTTTTTTTATTTGTAATGGTTAAATAGGCTAAAAATATTCTGCAACGTCAAGAATTTAAGTTTAGGCGAATATTTTCTACCTGTCTGTCTGTTACCCTTTTTTATGTACACGATAAGTCGAGAATGCGAATTAAATAAAAGGATAATATTAAAAGTTTACGATAACTTATGCGAGGCCAAACCAAATATTGAATATATGTTGATTTGGCTGACGGTGTTTTTGTTATCAAAGTGCGTTTTTGTTACGGGTTTTATCTTTATGTGAATTAACAAAGATATTCATATGATGTGTTTTTTTTTATAGATATTTGAGGTAGTAGAAATCAAATATCACATTATTTGATCTCTACTCTCATGTTTACTTCCATATCTATATACACAATTCACACAAGGTCATAGATGTCATAAAGAGAATAGAAAGGTCATAAACGTCATATCGGTCATCAGTCACAGTGGTCATCAAGGTCGTAGTGGTCATAAAGGTAATAATGAATATAATTTATCATAGTTTAATTAAATATGGTATAATTGGATGCGGAAGAAGTGATTCCTTTCGCAACGGCTTTTTTTAATGAATAATCTCATGATGCGTTCATAAAAATTCATAAACTGCGGCGAGTATTGGAAGCTCTTCAGATAAGATAAAAAGCCTGTGGCTGAATATCGGTCGGTAACGCTTTGGGATTACCTCTAGCATTTTTCTAACTGCCATATACGCATGAAATATTGACAAATTATACGACTTAATTTAAACCGCGTAAAATCGTGAAATATAGTCTGCGGGGATGCCGAAAAACGTCTGCAATATCGCTTAGCGTATTAAAAAAGTTCCGAGACACTCAATCTTTAGTAGCAGCCGAACTGCGTCAGCGCTGCTACAGCGATATTAGATGAACTGAGCGTCCAGCTCTCGGTTTAACTTTCCAAATGAAATCTTTTATGATTGATAGAAGCGGTCTCCGACTTCCTGGTTCGTCTCGGAGTGCTGAGGATATACAGTGTCATCAGAAATATACGTGTCCTAGACTGCTCGTATACCATCTGTATTTCAAGGATTTACTTATTCGATATATCAACTTGCAATCTGAAACACTGTATGATAACGACATCTGAAGTTGGTTAAATTTTGAGCTTATGAGTTACGCTATTATGAGGGGTTATATTTTTTTGTCTATAGGTAATTCTCAAATAATAAGCACTTCAAATTGAACGCAAAGGGCTATTAGCTTAATAGGTGGGGGTTGTTGGAGGAAATATTCAAAACAGGTCAAATTAAAATTTTGGCATACATTTTAGTACTGTGGCATACATTTTAGTTCACTGCTAGTAATTTATTCGGTATATATATACACTCTGAAGTCACTAGTAATTATTAGTTACGAAACAATGTTTTACTTCCATAACGAATCATGGGATGAATTAAATAATTTCAAATGTCAACCGCATTTCAATCAATCCTAACAATGCCTCTACTATACAATTTGCAATTGTCAACAAAAAACGAATATGTAATTAATTTCATGAAAACTGCAAGGTGTAAATCGAAAATGAACTGAAGCAAGTAATAAAAATAAATGAATGAATGAATGAATGAATGAATGAATGAATGAATGAATGAATAAATATATAAATAAAAATCTCCATTCTAGTTCCTGTATTAATTTTTTTTTTTGAAAATTGCATGGTGGAAATCGAACAGCAAGTTTAACGAAATAACAATTGTTGTAATATAACCTATTGTATATTAAAAATTGCGGTAATAGGTTGTTGAATAAAAAAAACGTTTATGAAACTTATAATACTTACTTATTTATTTTAACCTTCATTATCCTAAAATATACCACCAAATGTAGTATGAATCAAATTTGAATAACAAATTGAGCAATATGTCATGCGATATCTTAAAATTATTAAAATTCATGTCGGTAATCTTATTCGCACAACAGAATCTTGCGGTGGTGATTAAGAAGATCAAAGTACTTTAGATAATAAACTAGATAAAGCTTATAGTGTACTATTCTAACTCATTCTAGTTTATGAAGACATTAGTGCGAAATTGTACAAAAGAGTATATCAAATTCAATAGGTGGTTGCCAACATAATTTTGTGTAATGTACATTATATTACATATACATTTGTATATTATGCCTTAACTTTAGGTATAAGTAAACTATCCGTTATCCCGATGAATATTCTGATATTTGAAAATGGATATTTGCCGAAAGTTAGATACTCTTTCTAGTTCAGATTTAATGTGAGTTATTACACATCATTTCCCGCGACAAGATATTATTAAATATTTTAGGTACCTAGGTACTGAAATTGCTGAAAATGCTGGAAATGCTCACCATAGATTTGATAGCTGTAAATATTTAGAGTTTTGGGATAAATTATGTAAAATTTCAATTTCAAAACAACAAAAATGTCGTTTCTCACATGTTTTACTATGAAATAACATATTTTCAGGAATTATTTTCTCTTACGTAAATACGAAGTTTAAACAAGAAATATTCAATAACACTAGCGCGATTATTATATTTTCATAATTATATTCAACGCATAAACTACTCTAATGAGAACTCAACGCAAAACTATTTTTGAACATAAATAGCATGAATTATATAAACACTATTTGATGTAATGAGTGAAAGTATTCAATTTTGGATTTTCGGATTTATTATTATTTGTATTTTAATTTATTATTATTATTTTGGTATGATTTATCACATTGCTCAAAACATATTGTTGTTCCTCTTCAGTGTTTTAGAAAGTATTAAGTAATTAATTTGACATGTTGTTTAACTTCCTTGGTATTGTAGAAAAAATGTTACTGTTGTAATAAAACGTTGTAATAAAATTACAACAAATATTGATTATTATGTTGTTTTGATCAAATTATATTTTTTTTTTTTTCAGCGCTACTTTTTTACAGTAAAAATTTAAATTTAAATTAGCCCATTAGTATACACGGTTGAAAACTCGACATGTATATTTAAATTACATAGTTTCTGCGCATACGCTCCTCTCCTAAATGCTTTTGTTTAACTGTTTGTGATGTATCGTTGGCCAGTTCAGACTATGCAACATTAACTGCACCCGTCACAGGCAGCTCAAGGTGTGACCTACCCTCTTCCATACCGAATCGTTCAGATGTTAATTTATTATCTCAAAATGAACGTCTTCCATACCTGTATAACACTTGATATATTAATATCACGTCTAAGCCAATTCTCACAGAAATATTCTGCAGATTTTTTATACAGGATTTTTATTGTTTCTATAGTATTACCATCCGTCTCGGTTATATCAAAAAAAACATTCTACGAGTATTTGCGGAAAGCAATAATTCAGCCAAAAACATGTTTCTCAATGATACGTACCTTTCTGGTGACACTGTATACCAACCGGATCTTAGTTATTCCCAACAGTCGGCAGGCATCGCCGTTTCATCGATAACTATCTGATAAATTTGGTTATATATTTTATTCGTCGTTTTTCTTTTTCCTCCTACAATACGACAAAATTTATAGGGATAAGGAAAATATTTAGGAAACTAATATAAAAGATTGAATGAAGCGAATTTCCGGGCGAGCCAGTGGAGTTTTTGCAAGAAAAGACGCACTTTATTTCTTTTCCAAATGACATTTCTGCAGTAAATTCCTTGGAACTGTGACACATAATTCCTTGCTTATTTCTGTTGGGCTGGACGGAATTGTGTTTGGCGGTTTAGGTGTTTGTAAACTTAAATAACGTTTAGAGTACAAAAGCGAAATTAAAACTGGATTGAAATCTATTTTTATCTTTCAATAAGACCCACACAACTGTAAACCTACATTAACATATATACAGCGATTGTCGTGAAGTCTGTAACAAATGGGAAATAATTAATTTTTTATTAAAAGAAAAACATATATGACAATAATTTCTGCTTATCTGAAAACCTTTCAAAATCCAAAAGTACCTGTTTTTCCATAAGTAAGACATCAATATAGTAATTTTTAGTTAGTGTTTTAGTTTATTTTTGTTTATTCTAGGTAAGTCCATGGTGATGACTGCTGAAAACACGTACTCATGCATCTAAATGCATATTAGCAGTTCTCAGTTTCAACTCCGATACTGTACGTTTATTTACTACCAATTGAGTAAGTTTTATATATTTTATATATACATTTTTTCATTATTCAGTTGCCTCACTTATTAGACTCATAATTCGACGTCATTCGTACCGACCAACATTCGTACGTCATTATCAATTGAAAAAATGCATAAGCCTGACACAACAGTGTCATAAACGGGGGTGTTAAACAATTCAATCGTAAAAAGGTTTCTTATTTAAAATAACATCCTTGAGTTGTGAAACGAAGTCATCAAATATTAGAATACTCGGTTAATCTAAGTAACTGTAACAAGAAAAGAAAGATGATTTCGGGTCAAATAGATCCGGAAAGGACAGCAGGGTTAAAGGATTTATGCACACCATTTATCAGTAAACTACATTGTTCTTTGGTGTAAATTTAAAGGTATACGTGACAAAAAAACGTGTCTGACCTGAAAAAAGTTTTGGTTCTTCCTACTGTGTAAAAAGGAATATTTTTTTAACCAGAATCATAGGTCCTAGTGGTCACGTCGAAGAACCACTAAAAATTACAAAGTTTTTTTTATGTTTCTAAAGTGTGAGTAAGCTTATGTAGCCATTTTTATAAGGAACTAGACGTTTTTTGTATTTTTCGTGTTATTAACTAATAAAAGCTTGTTTTTAAAAGGTCAGGTTATTTTTTACATATAATTTTACTTAGTAAATATGATAACACGATTTGTTAAATTTATATGTAAACCTTATGCATGTAAAACTTAATTCAGGAATCAAAAGGGTCAAAATGCTTGAAACATTTATATTGTCACAATCGAAATTTGTCACATCAATTTTCTTAAATTTATATCCACAGCATTTTTTCTGTTTCACTACCCTCGGCGCCATAAATTACGTTGATATATCATTAAGATAAAGGTGGCTCGATTAACAAAAAAACGGTAATTTTTAAACCGCAAATGACCAACAGGTAAAAAGAAAAAACTTCTGATAGAGACAAATTTCCGGAGAGAAGAGAAGCAACTTTTTTTATCTGGAGCCCGATCGTTTACAAAGTTGCGATAATTTAAAACAACTGCTGTCTTGAGGTGACGAAAGACGCACCTTTCTCATTTTCTGAACTTTGAACAAATAAAAGCTTAGCAAGTTGTTTATTGTGCAAGGAATAAAGTTATGATCGGCGCCAAACGGTTTATATTTCTAGCAGTTTTCACGCAGCAGGCATCTTATACCTACTATTTTATTCTTCACAATATAGTACTGACTGATAAAAAAATATAATTAGGAACATTTGTTGAAACTTTTTGGCATACCTACTAGCTTAATTAACGCATTTGTAAATTCGTTCAAGTTTTCCTCATTTGTTCTTTTTTTGTTAGTAATTTGGTGATAGTAATTTTCTTAATATACGTTGTTTAGAGACCTATGATTCTATGACTTAACAACTGTTGTTTATTTTATAATTCTAATTTCAAAATAAAGGTTGCGAAGGGCAAAAAGACAGAAAAAAGAAAGTTTTTTAATGATCACGCATTTTTTACGTACTCTACCAACAAGTAGTAGATGGGAGGAGTCTACTGTTCTAGGGTTACGTATTTTCGATGCCGTCTTTAAATGTTACTTCGGCTGCAGATATTCTTTGGAGTAACACTAACATTAACGGTATGTTTTCGTGAATAGTCAGATTTATATGATTGTCATAGAGTTTAGTACATGAACAAAAACGAAACAAAATTTTACGGAGCATACAATTATATTCCAAATGTACCTAAATTAATATTATTAATATGTATATTTATTTAATTATATTATTCACATAAATAATCCACGCATAACTCAAATCAGTGTTCACTTGCAGCTATATTTTTACAAATATTTATTTCAATTTTGCTACCAGCATGTTTCTTTTAGATAATTGAATATACTGCATAATTTTCTGTCGTAAATAAATAATTAATAATTCTGTGTGTATTATAGTTTCACTACATAAATTAAAAATATGAAATATTTGTTCAGTCGAAATATGAAATATTTATCCAATCGATGAAAAATGGATTGTAAAAAAATCAGCTTATGTTAATGTAAATAATTTGTTCTGTATATTTAATTTAGAACTTGACATATTAAATTGCATGATCTATTTATTAGTTTAATTTCTTTTTTTTCGGAATGCTTTCAAACTATGGAGACATCCAAAAAAACGTCATCAAAGTTGGCCGAGAAAAAAAAAGACGTATTTCTATTCTTGATCGAATTTATAACCTTATTTACTTGTCAAGACTGTCACATCATATGACAGCCATTGTTTATTTTACAAATTGTGACAGTTACTTGTCAAAAGATTGACATAACCGAAAAGCTTAGACATGACCGCTATTTCCATCTCTCCGTTCATAGCCAGAGTTGATGACGTTTTTTTTGGATGCCCCTATAGTTCAACTGTGTTGCTTAGGGGCAACTGGGAACTAAACTATTTAAATTTAATTATTGAATAGTTTTTGCATTATAGATATCACATATATTTACATTTTTTGTTGTACATATTACTTTATACTTTATTTCAAGTTTCTGGCAAGTTATGAAGTCATATTAAAGAAGTAATACAAGGGTTAGTCTTTATAAGATCCAGTGAACGAATGTGGTTTTAGAACTGACAATTCTTTTATTCAAAATTTTTAACTCTTACGTCCAAACTATTTTACACTGTTTAGATCAAATCTCAAAACAAAAATATTTAAGGTACACACTTTACAGTGTTGTGCCCTATGTATGTTTATATTCCTGAAAATAAAAAAGAGAAAAGTTTTTTGAAACCTCAAAAGTCTATGAAATATAATGAGTACCTATATAATAATAAGTAACACCTCAAATCGATAGAAAATTAAATTCTAAAATTAAATGCCTTACCTATACCTACACGTTTTAACTTATATTTTCATATTTTATTTTTGTTATATCCTGCAATAAATTAATAGAGATGGTGGCAGCATTTTTAAAAACTCTTGTTTTATATAGCAACATTTATATTGCACCTGTTTGCCTTTTATTGCAAACTTCTCCCTTTTCCCCTGTCTCGTTATGATATGTAATTGTTCCAATTTTCGAGTTGGTTCGTTATAATATATATGATATATGCGTTCTGTTATTATAGTTAATATACAGACAAACATATTCTTTTGCTCTTCAAATCTCAACGTTGCAGGACATTTTAGGTTTATTTACTCAATAAAATTAAACAAAAAAATCTTGATAATTTACTTCTATTCAACTGCATGAATGTGGGAATATTTGATGACATCATTTTTAGATATTCTTTTAAAACAAACATATTTTTCATGTTATAAATATTGATTTTTAATAATTAAATTTTGAACCCACATTAAATTTTATGGGGTGAGTATTAGACCTAAGTAGAAGGTTAGAGTAGCAAAATAATGTGAAACGAAACTTTGAAAAAAAAAAATCAAAGAACGGTTTGAAAAATATTTGCGAAATATATTTTATCATAATCGAATTATCATATGTTTTTTTGCGTCAAAATTTCGAAATTTGTAAAAGTCATAGTAATAACTTGAACTATTATTTCACTCCAGTGTTTTGTATTTGTGATTTTACGATAGAATAAAATGAAAATTTTGCAAAATCACAACTAGAAATTTTTTATGCTCACTTGGTAATTGTGAAAAAAAATATTTTGCAAACTTTCTGCAAGCCACTTCAAGATCTTCTGGCGGGGCATAAGTATATTTTCTGAAGTATTCTTTTGCAAGCTTTTTTTGAAGGTTTTTATTGCCACTACATTTGTTGTTTAAAGTGTCTTCTACTTAGGTCTAATAATCACCCCTTAAAATATGATTGTGACTTCCTCATGGGAATACGAGAATTTCAAATGGGGCAAAAACATTCAAATGAAAATTGAATTCTAAATTTTTCTCCGACTAGTACTTACACATTTTTTTGTCTCCTTGTAGTCGTTGCATGCTCGATATATTTCTGCCCGAGATTTATTGAAAATGTTCCCTTGCAAATATTCTGTCCAAGTTGATCGGTGCAACAGTCTGTGAGAAAGGGTAATAAAGTAAGCAATAGGTCTCGATACCGAGAGGGCGCAGCTCCGGCGAAAGGCCGATCGATGATTCGGCTGGACCGCGGCTGACGCCGTGCATAATGCGACAAATGCTGTAGCTGGTGCACCCGGCCATATATTTTCGCCAGTAATCTCCCTCGGCTTCGAATTATTTTCGAAATTCTGTTTTAACTCTCAGGTTGTTAAAATAATCCTAAAATATCATTGCTTCCATATCTTACCTTCCAGCACCGGTTTTCGACCAATCATAAGGAAAAGCGCAAGACAAAAATATTCCTGTTTTCCTTTTTAACAATTTACGGGATAGGGATTTTTTTTCAGTTAAATCAATACATAGGTCAGTTGGCTAGTTTATTGAGCTTCAATTTTTTTAGCCTTTTACGTCCTTTATTTCCTGAGATAGACTTTGAATGAAAAAAAGATCCGTTTGTTTTTAATCATCGATATCGCAGCAATCAATGATCGCACGGAAAATTTAACGACAGTTTTAAAAACTCGAATGAATACCCTACATAAACCTGTCCCTAAAAAATATTTTTTGAAAAATTATTTTTTTTGCTCTCAACGTTAAAACGTGAAAAAAAATTAGAAAAATTGTATTTTTATGTTTTTTAATGAACATACCACTACTTTACAAATATTGAATGGAAGACTAATGTTGCCCATTTTTTACAGCTAAATGTAGCCCCAGTAAACACTAAATTTTCAAATTGATCCATTGAACCATTTTTCTGGACCGAACGATCAATGTTTTACAAAATCCCAACATTTTCTGCCATAAAATCTTGAAGCTAGAAAGACTTGGAGCTTTAAATGCTTCTTTTTTCATCTCGATATTATCATTTTTCACAAAGATACAATCTTTCAACATTTTTCACAAATTCAACTCTTTTAAAGAATATGTTATTGAGCTTCCATTTTTTTTGTCTGTGTACGTTATTTCTTTGCTGAGACTTTGAACTTTGAATGAAAAAGGATCCGTTATTTTTTTAACTATCGATATCTCAGCAATCAATGCTTGAACAAAACATTTAAGCGCTGTTTTAAAAACTTACATGAAGACCCCACATGAACCTATCCGAAAAAAAAAACAAGGTAACCGTTAACAATTTGAACTGGAACATTATTTTTTATTCAACAATTTACATTCTTACAGGGTCTTACAATATATATATTAACAATATCAAAATTATCGGAAACTGAATATTTCCGCGATTTTAATTGACTTTGAGAAAGCGGAACAAAACTATGATACGATCTCGTATTTTTGATAGTATTTATATTCACAGATCTTTCAAATAAAAATGTTTCAGCAGCTTCAACCTCCAGACTCGATAAAAAAAAAAATTGAATACCATTGCTTGCATGAATGAACATTGCTTCTGGTGTTAAAATTATTAATACCAGAAGCAATGTTCGACTTTTTTCTAATCAAATTCGATAGTCTGGGGGTTGAAGCTGCTGATACATTTTTATTTGAAAGATTTATAAATATATGTTAAATACAATCAAAAATACGAGATCTCAAATTGAATTAAAAGCGCGGAAATATTCAGCTTCCGATAATTTTGATATTGTTAATATATATTGTAAAACTCAAATACAAATTGTTAACGGTTACCTTGTTTCCATCAAATATTATTTACAGTGTTATATGTGTTATTTGAAAAATGTCCACCTTTGATTATTTTTTATTGAAAAGGAAACTTCTGATTGGATTAATCTCTGTGATGAATTTCTCAAATAAATCGAAAATAACTCGAGCGCGGTGGCTCGTTGCCGACCATTGCGCCGGGCTCTACTTGTTAGTTTACTTATTATTTATTCATTATTTTACTACTTGTTAGTTTACTTGTACTACAAGTAATTGCACGTTAACGTTACTGAATTGCTATGTATTTTACCCGCTGTTTCATTTCTATGGTATCCAACTCAGTGTTACCTGTTTTGACTTTCTTATTGTCTTAGAGTCTCTACACAGTCCCATATTGCTTTTGTAGAAATCTGTTTGGAGGTGATTGGTTTTGTTACAGTTCCAAAATGTGATAACTGTTGTTTTTCATTCCGTCTTATAATTCTTAACAGTACTTTCATCTAAAATACTTATTTCTAAATATAATGAAATATGTTGTAACCGAAAATACCAACACCAATACCGTGTGCTCTTTGGGAACTGTCTAAATAAGAGTTCCTTTGTGTTTGGAACCCTATTATCCTAGCCACTTACGTATAGTATTTTATCTTGAAACAGTAAATAAATACAATATTGCTGAAGAACATGTGCGTGATTTGGTCAACTTGGGGAAAGTCCAAAAAACCTTGAACTTAGTTTCTTCCGGTTTCATCCTGTAATTGAGTAGATCATTTTAAACTAAATAATACAAAGTAAAAGAAGAAATAAAAAAAAACCTTACACCTACACATCGCGCCTCGTTAAATAGGTATAACGAAAACTTTATTTTTGAGAATGCGTGAATTCATTTTGTGAAGGATTATTCATCATGAATTTCTGTTCGGACCCTTCATGCGAAAAGCACAATGTATCTGTATATAACTTTGACGTATTGCTCTTTTATAACCTATCACTGAATATCATCCGTTCATTTTACTTTTAAATGACATTCGGGCAGCTTTCCGATACTGATACGGTGTATTCACGAGATACGTCTTGATTTTAACTGAAAATTTCAACAACTATATCCCCAAACCATCCTTACGAAATTAAGCAGGAATTTTTCTGTCAAATAATGACTCGGGATTGTAATAATATTTAATTTTCATGAGGTAATATTTTTAGTATTCACTAAGTTAAAAATTCTGATATCATAGAAGTTTTTTAATCTAAATAACTGACAAAATTCTAACTAATAAAAAATTACATTGTGTATGTTAATTGGAACTGTAAGATCAAACTATTGCATTGCAGTTTATACGTTTTCTCGTTTTAATAGCGGGGAATATAACTTAAACGTAACGCCGCACAGTGGTTCGAAACGCTAAATAGGTGATCGAAAACATTTTTTATTATTCAATATTAATATATTGATATTTTAACACTTGTTTATGTTAATACGTATTTTTTAGGAAAGATATTTAATAACACAATTTTAACTTTTAACCAAAATAAAAATTTAAAAAATAAAAAAATTATTTAATTTTTATTAAGAATAATTTACATATAAAATAATTTTAATCAAGTTAAAATCAATAATAATAGTAACTCACTTGATTCAAGAATCACACCAGTAAAACAGTTCTTAATAAAAGCTCTAATCGTAATCAATGTCCGAATGAAAGCCAAGTCGAAATATATGTAATATGTCTAATCACTCCGTTAACTGTCTAAATCTCACGATCACTGCTTTTCGCTACAAACACTTTCACAACGGTAAAAAAGTTCTTAATAAAAGTTCTAAGTGTAATCAATGTCCGAATGAAAGCCAAGTCAGAAATACTTATATGTAATATGTCTAATCATTCTGTTAACTGTCTAATTTCGCTACTCTACGTTTGTAGAGAAAGGAGGTGTTTACCTCCTTTCTCTTTCAATGCTCTCAGAAGAAGAAAGAATTTTTAAGATTTTAGCTATTGTTGATAGCTAGAAAACAAAGTTATACGCGTAGGTTACCAAAACAAAAATATTCGTGAAAAATATGCAAGTAAAACGGCTTTAACGTGGAAATTGTGAATATAATATACAGATTATTTCACCGTAGAAAACAAAATGTAAATTAAACTTTTACATATTAATGACGCAATTAAAATATTTGTTTTAATTATTTGTTTTAAACAATTTGGCGCGCTTGTTTGTTAAAGAGAAAAATTGCTATTATTTAAAAAAGGGCAAGTGGATGCAGAAAACCTAAAGCTACCTTTTTTTGTTGCACTTCATATTATATATTAAAAGTGATTGCATTGATTCGGAGGGGATTCGTTTATTTCGTAGAAAGATTTAAAGAAACTGTGAAGGTTTTAGGTTATAAATAATTTATTTACACATAATAACTAATTAAAAAAGTGCTAATATATATAAAAAACTTACTTTTATACATTTTATAAAAATTAAAAATATTTGAGTTATAATAATAATATTTTATAGTTTTCATACTAAATATTGAAAAACCTATAAAAAAAAATTAAAAAAGCTTCTGGTTAAAAATATATGGTTCAAATAATAGCTAAATAGTATAAGATTATAGGGTAAAAATTTCAAAGCATTTTGATAAACTCGTAAATTTGACTTTCGATCACATTTTATGCATTTCGTACCACTGTGCGCCGGGCTCTACTTATAAGTCAATTTTCCAGTAAACTGAAATATCTACTTTTTACTCACAATCAACAAATAGTAGACAATTGTTACTATTTTCTTAAATCAATTACACAGGCCCAAAAAAAAATTTTTGACTATGGATAAGAACATAGTACATATTTCCCTGTATTTTTTGACGCTGAATACGAATCCGGTGTCCGTTTAACCGTAGCACGTCAGGAGTCACATCAAGGTCATTTCAAGGTCAAATCGCGAAATAAACGCTTAAAAGAGAATAAACCCATGTATATTTATGTTCTTAGGGTCGCTGAATCCAAATTCGGTGTCCGTTTAATCGTAGCACGTTAGGATCAAGGTCATTTCAAGGTCAAATCGCGAAATAAACGCTTAAAAGAGGAGAAGCCATGGATATATAAAGAAACCTGCACGTTAGGGATCCTGTTCCGATCGCAGGCGAGTCCGCCGTCCTAGGGGTGATAACCGTCATACCTCCCTAAGGTCTAAGTATGAGGGTTTTCCGACTTTGACGAGGACAAAGTCGGAATCCTAACGCCCCCCCTACAGGGCAGCGCGCCTTCGCTGGCTTCGTTACTCCAGAGAATCGGAAAATGGATCATTCTACACATCCTCAATTGAGGCAGTGGTCACCATCTCCAGCATCCTCTGGGGCAGCAGGCATTCTATATGCACGCACATGCACACAGTCACGCACACACGCATTTATATACGCACGCAAGTACACACTCACGCATACACGCTTTTATACACACGCGTGCATTAGCGCACACACGCAAAAGAGTGTGTCTGGTTGAAGGAGTCTAAACACGTTTATTCAATGATTCACTCACTGATTTTCAGTAAGATGATTACTATGTAGTTAGACGATATTCAGTAAGGTGGCTACGAGAATTAGTATCAACTCATCTAATGTACATGGATACACGGACTTACATATCTTTTACCTTAACAAATAATAGCAATACATTCACGAAACCGAAAATCCTTAACCACATTTCCCTAATACAGCCTAAGGTACATGATGAAAATGAATAACATGATGAAAAAGAGACCATTTACGGTATTCTATCATGGGTTTCAGATTTGGATTCAACAACTTCATAAAAGATACAAACATATAGATACAAACTTTTGCCTCATTAATGCGTTTTTTAGTGATTTGACCTTGTGATATGGTAATACTAACAGCAGATTCTAATTCAGCGATCCCAAAAACATAAAGATATATGGGTTTATTCCCTTTTAAGCCTTTATTTCGCTATTTGACCTTGAAATGACCTTGATCCTAACGTGCTACGGTTAAAAGGACATCGGATTTGGATACAGCGACCCCAGAAACAGAAAGATATATGAGTTTATTCTCTTTTAATCCTTTATTTCGCGATTTGATCTTGAAATGACCTTGATCCTGACGTGCTAGGGTTAAACGGACACCGGATTCGGATTCAGCGTCAAAAAATACAGGGAAAAATTATGTTCTTATCCATAGTAAAAAAAAAAAATATGAGCCTGTGTTATTATTGCCTATTCAGTTATGGTTATTGCATCACTTTCATATGACAATTTGAAATAACTGATGACAATACGAGGTTTAAAGCTATTTTGCCTTTACTTTGTTGGTATTTACTGTTTTATATACTTTAATGGTAAAGACAGGTAAGGTTGTGGAGCAACATTCTAGAAATGAAATATTACTTTATTGAAATCGTATTTGCGCATAAGATGTACATAGGCACAAATGTTTTTACTTTTTTTTCTTCACAATAACTCAAATCCTAAACGGAAGAGAAAGACAACGGTGGTGGTAGAAATGTAACAAAAGCTTTCATATAATCTAGACTGCTTCCTACAACTTTATTACATATTTTTATTTTTATGGCAAAAGTTCTTATAGGTTGATCACGCTCTGAGGAAAAGTTAATAAAGCCCCCTCTGCTCCCATTAAAAATTAATTACTTTCGGAATCCAGCTGGAAATGATCCAAATTAAAGTTGCCCGGCAAGTTGTGGACGAAAGCGTAAATTTTCATTTCAAAGACGGCGTTGCCTCAAGATCGCAGAAACTATTAAAACTAAATTTGAATAAAAATTGTGTAATAGTTTCAAAAACAGTTACAAATTTCTCAAAAAATGAGTTTATAAAATACGCAATGGGCGTTGTACAATATACAGTGTCCGCCAAAAAGTTACACCATATGAGTTGTTTGTTTTTTACAATGAGCAAGGTTCCCCACGTAAAACTCCCAAGGCCTGTATTAACGTTAATTTTAAAGCTAGAGCTTTGAGTAGCACCCCATTTTATAGGTATTTTTAGTGTGATACCCCAAAAAAAAAAACGTTTTTTTTTTAAGAAATGGTAGATGAAACAAACATATCTTTCTTGAATATTTTTTTCTCCACTCTGTATATAAAAGCGGTTACTGACATTATTTATTTTACAATTGTGACAGTGTAAAACAAAATTGCAAAATTGACGAATAAAGTATTACCTGTTTGAGAGCTATTATTTGTAAATTGTCTTTATGAAGGTGTTACTACAATTAATAGACAATTCGCACTGATTAAGTCACCAACGATTTTTCTGGGGTTTCCTTAAAAACTTTGTATATCAAACCCAGCCACAAGATATTGACGATTTAGAAAATCATGTGCTACATGGTATTTTTTTTGTTTTATCTTTGAAAACATTTTTTTCATAAACTTATAAAACTTGTATGTAAAATTTTGTACATACAGGGTGAAGGCAAAAATTCAAGAAAGTTATGTTTATGTCAACTACCATTTCTTTTAAAAACACTATTTTAGGCCACTCTGTATGTAATTTCACGATAGATTTGTGAATTAGTAAAAATAAAACTACTCAAATTTCTAACTATATAATCTAAAAAACCTTAGGTCCTCTCAGGGACCTGTGCGGGAAGGAGTGGCTATTATTATTATTTGTCATGGCGCACTGGGAGCGACTTAAGATTATTTCGGTAACGCATTTGCTTTACAGTTCTGAGGAAACCCAGAAAACTCAAAAAGAACATTACCAAATCTAGGGCATGTGCGGTTGGATTGGCATCTATGCATCCACACCTATACACTAGTGTATTAGTGGTTGCATATCAAGCCCTGGCGGAGAAAGCGAGACAATTAAAAATCGCTACCCCGGCTGGGACTTGAACAACGCGCACAGAGGTATCGCGACTGGAAAGACGGCGCTTTAACCCACTCGGCTACCCGGCTACCCGTAAATTTATATAGTTTCCAATAATAATTTTCCATTCCAGTTATGTGGTTGGAGTATATAACATTATATGCTACCACACAGTGGAACGTTTAAGTATTTGATGTAACAACAATCTCCTGTACAATACTTGTATTTGTAACAAACGATCTTGAAAACAAATTTAATTTCAGAGTAACTTGATTTCAGTTAACCCATTAACGCCCACAAGACAGAATTTCGACATTGAAGGTCGAGTTGATGCCGTTCAATGAATTTGAGAATAACATAGTTCCAGACTACCTTTTCCTATGTTTTGAGGGTGCTCTTTTAAATGGTGATCAAATGGTTAAAATATTCTTAAAAAAATATTTAACCATGGAAAAATTTATATTAATCCAAAAAACGTCATTTTTCGCTTGCATTTTTTTTAATGACTTCGTTCCCTTTTCATTTTTTTTATGATTATATATTTTAAATCTATTCAGATCGTGGCCTCGATGTCTAAACTTAAAATAAATAGTTAGTAAGGTCTTAAAAAATTGTTACTAAAACAAAAAGGCGGCCTAATTGATTTTTTTTTCAAAACTTTACGAATTTCTTTCTCGAAAACGATATACTTCATTCGAAAACGATATAATTTATTTAGCCATTTTCAAGCGATGTTGATAAAACTCCGTGAATATATATGCGGTGGTTTATTCAATTGTTCACATAAGCTGTGGCATTTTGCCATTTTGCGGAGAATTATTTGTTACGCCAGCCTTGTACCCGATCAGCAGAAAATTGTTCGGAGCTTATACACACCCAGGCGACGGCAAAAAGTTCTTTACGGCTAAACAGTGGTAATGCACTATTATATTCCTTTTGGTCTGCGTTCAAATGCAGCGCAATTGTTTCCAGCGCCATTTGCGGAGCTGCAACAATTAACGAAGACTATTTCGAAGACTTTCAATGCTGTGTACTGACTATACGCTGTGTACAGGATGTCCCAGTTTAATGTCTCACTGCCGATATTTTGGGTTATTTTTGAGCTAGAAAGGAAATACAAACGTTAAAGTTTTGCTGAATTGTTCAAGTAGTCTGAATTGGGCCTCGGGATTCTTGTACAGGGTGTTGTTAATAATATTTGAAAAGTTTAAAGAAGATTTCTAAAAACTGACTTTTGGAAAACTATTGAAGTCGAATTTTCAGCGGGATTATATTAAAATGTACAATATAAAAGAGGTATTATAAAAGTCTCTGTAGTCACAACATTTCCGGTTTCGCCAGAAGTGACTATTACTTCATCAGTTTTTTCCTTCGTCGTATAAATTATACATTTGTTCGATTCTTCTCGTTTTCTCGAATCCAGCGATACACCTATAATTTTCTATAATTATATCTAAAAAGCTCTACGAAATGATTCACTAGATATAGTTTAAATAAATTATAACCCCCTTATATATAAATATAATTATACAAAACTATATATCTTGCAGAATATATTGATAAAATGTTCGGAAACGTTGAGATAAAAAATTTAAATAAAAACGAATTTTCTATATTATGTCTCTGACTGTCGGTCTGTCCGTCTGTTAACATTTTTTTTTGTGTGAGCGATACACGATAACTCGAGAACGCGTTAAGGTATTTTTAAAATAACTTCACATTCGCAGTACTTACTCGTATGGACCATGACGGGATCTGGAGAAGATTAGATTATAAGCTTAATCAGTAAGTGTTTTTTTAACTTCATTTATCCCCAATAAATGAATGTAATACTCTTTTTCCTTGTCTATAGGAAATTTGCAAACGATGCATGATACGCAATTCAAATTTGATATATACAACATGACAAAGTCTTTTAAAGCAAATTTAAAAAATTTTTGTTTAATAACGTATGAGGTTGAAGGGGTTGAAGATGATAACTTTGCTGCAAAGTAGGTCAAATATGTATAACATTTAATATTCTCTACTCTGATTTTACTTCTATGTCTGCGTAGTGAAATCCATTGACATGAATTATTCAATGAGATCATTCAGGTCATAGAACCATTCCGACAAAGGAAACCATCAAGGTCATGTTTGGGTTTTACAATATATATATATATATATATATATATTAATATATATATATACAATATCAAAATTATCGGAAGCTGAATATTTCCGCGCTTTTAATTGACTGAGAAATCGGAACAAAACTATTAGCAAACGTAAATTGTTGAATAAAAAATAATGCTCCAGTTAAAATTGTTAACGGTTACCTTGTTTCCTTCAGATATTATTACAGAGATAATTTTACACTTAATATGTCGATAACTTCACTCAAACTTTAGAAATTCTTTCACATTCATAATTATTTTTGTTCGTAATTTATTTTAATCCATTTGTTAAACCATATCGAATAAGAAACTGTAGAAATAAAAGGACCAGAAGTTGAAAAGAAAAGAAAAGGTTAATAAATAATCTCTATTAGAAAAAGTAATGAAGTACAATTGAAATTATAAGATTGCAAAATAAAAAAATTAGGTAAATTTTCGCTACAAAAAAATCTACTTGTACATTCACTAAACATGAAAATAACAAAACGAGCGTGCAGTCACTTGAAGTTAAAGGTAAGAACTATAGATTCTGTAAGTTTCATATTTTTATCACGCAGTCAACACGTTCTTTTCATAACCTCAATAATGCGATTTTTCAAAATTTCGAAAATCAAAGTTTTTATTTATAAGGAGTGAGCTGCTCGGGTCGACTCGTGGCTGTATTTCGTCTATGATATGTAGGTAGGTACACTAAATTCCTGAGTAACATAAGCTGCTTACTATACCCAGTCAAAACGCTAGAGTCGATTAAAATTCAGAAAAAAATTAGGAAAAAAACACATAATTTTAACACGCTGCCATTATTCGGAGGTAATGACTGATCGAATTTTTGATACCTATACTAAAACTACCATCTTTCCCCTTGAAAATGCCGCCTAAAGAGGGTAGATATCTTAAAAAGGAAACATTTTAGAGCTAAATTTGATAAAGCATAAAAATGACTGTTTTTAAAAGTTTTAATTCGAATAGGCGGACACGAGCATTTGTAAAAATTAAATTTTAGTAAATTTTGTTCTTTGGGACCCTAAAGAAGAGTTCCTCAAAGTTAGAGCAAAATCTAAAATGGGTCGGCAACGATTTTTCTTATTTTCAGACGATTTTATATGGAACGACTCTAATGCTTCCGTCCATATAATTCGCAAAATTCTCCTACACGACCAAAACTTTTAAACAAGAGCTGCACACAGGTATTTTCCTTTTTGTTTTCGAGTTGTTATCGTCCACTTGTGAAAGCCGAGCTTGCTGAGAGATTCCAGAGACGTGATTTCCCCGTTAATATTTATTTAACTTTAAATTGAATATGCTCATCCACCACAGCGAGATAAAATGCAAGAGTCTTATAATATATTGTCGATCTATCGTCACTTTATGTTCTTCGGTGCGGTTCATTTTTCATGTCGCGCAGGAGTCTGCTTATTTTTGTTCGCCGCGAAACTTTGATGCGGTGTTTTTCGTGAAAAAGGGCTTTATGAATACGCGACTACTTTAATCTTAAAAGTGCTCCGCTTTGAGCAGCTCTGATAGGGTAAACAAAGGATATCAATCTGTTACTATCTTTAATTTTGTAGGTAGGATGTTATGTGCGTGGCTCAAAGCAACGTATGATATTAGTTTTTTCATAAGGATTTCCTCGTATTTTCAAGCAAGTATACAGGATTCTTGATCGAAATTATTCGTTAAAAGTATTAAGGCTTGTAGAAAGGACAATGCCTATGGCGGACTTCATGAAAATATTTTCAAGGTGGCTCCACTTATCTTACTTATTTTAAGTAAAATGGTGCCTTTTTTATTGCATAAATATTTAGATTCTACACGTTATTTTAGGTAGATTTTCATGAGATTTCCCTATACTTATCTTTTACCGTTTTTGAGTCATTTTCGTTTTTTTTGAAATTGTATTCATTAGGACCATAACATTTGAAAGTATCTGTAGTGGCCATTTTAGATCAAGTATCGATATTACCACTGTGGTTAGTAGAGCTATGCTAAAGGTATGTAACAATCCTTTTATTACGTTTCAATTATGTACAGTTTAAAATACAACTACCATTTAGCCCAGCTTCAAACCAACTAAACTTAAATTTTGTAAATACAATAAATAATCCATATTTTACTTTTTAAAGATAAATTCAATTCAGCATCGATCTATATTAGCATTCCCTACACCTATATTTAATAGGTTTCTAGTTATTTAACTTGTTTTAATTCTCTTATAACTTTTAATACATATGATTTTTTTTTGTGCCTTTGATTTTTACGGGGGCGAAGTTCGCCCTCGGCGCTCTTCCACTTAACCCCCGATACACTCACACAGTAACACCCATGTCCTAATAGAGTTGCCAAGTCTATTAGGCGGGACTCTAACCCACTGACAGAGGTTCAGCAGATGGCTCAGATTGCCACCTCTGGTACCACCCGCTAGATGCCACTGTCCGACAAATTTTCACAGAGCAGATATGGTCACCCATCCAACAAGCAACCCGATCGAGCGTTGCTGCACTCGAGTTATCGGCGTTTGGGGTTCAGACGAATTACCATATGTTGCTCTTAATAGTATGCCATGGAAATGATTGTGCTAATGTTAATATCCCCCCCACCCGCACCCCGTGGGGAGGGAGACGAAGAAGAGTATAATATTTATAAAAAGAGTTCACTGTGCAATTGCCAAAATTTATGTTAAACAAATTTTCTTTCACCTGTTTTGATTACGTACCTCCTTCAACCCCCCTCAACCCACCACCTTTTATTGAGTTAAAGTTAAAAACCTTTACATTTGCAGGCTCTGTTATATTGTACATGTGTCTTAAATAACATATAATATTGCATCGTTTGCTAATTAACTATAGACCAGCAAAAAGAGTGTTACCCCCGCTTATCCCCCCAACCCCTAAACCTACTAAGCTCAAAATATATTCAGCCCCAGATAAATCGTACAAATCGTAGTGCAAAACTGTTCCAATTTCAAGTTGATATATAAACGCGTTTTCGAGTTATCGTGTACAAAAAAAATATTAACAAACAGACAGACCGATTGACAGACACTTTGTGGATATGAAAGTAATTAAGTTCATAAAAGACATTTTTCTGAAGAAAATGAAAATAAACATAATTTTTATGTTTATTTCGTTAAGATAATGATTTTATTCTGTACTTTATGCACATTACTATTTATTCTAGTATTTAACCGGTAGTGTTTCCTAGTGCTGCGTTAACGTTATGAATGTAAAGCCGGCAGATCCGGGCGGCGGGTACAAAGTTTTCACACATCTCAACGTAAATAACAGGGTAAGTTTAACACATCTCGTTATAAATTGCAACAGTTTATTGTTTTCATGAATTTTGTTTTTGCACATACAAGTAGTAAGTAGTATGACGCGTACGGATATGGCCAGCCGCCCGGATCTGCCGGCTATAGTTATGAGTACATCATTATAAAACATAATATTCATATTTAAATTATTATATCAACCAATCGTGACTACCGAAGCCTACATGTGGCAATGAATTTTTACATAAACCCGAACCTAGCGGCCCTAACCACAATTTTATTAATGACGCTAAATTCTGGCATGAGGGAAAGACCATAGATTACATTAAGCGCGGGCGGTTGAACAAATAAATGTCGCTTTATTAAGTAAATGGAAACGCGTGTTTCACGATAATTCGGAAAATAATAAATTATCAAATTTATTTAATCACTTGCACGCCCATAACCTCATTACGCGGGTCAATTCAGTTATTCCAAACGAACATAAGTTAAATACAAGCTTGTTTAGTGATTATGAAATAGGTATAATTTATGTTACGTAATTTTACATGTAATTATGCACATAACACACCAATTCGCATGTAATTTTGAGAAACTTTTGACTATGAACTTATTTGAAGTATTTATTAATAAGCAAATTCCGTAAGTAAATGTACTGAAGACATGTTTTTGTTTAAATACACTGGAAAATGAACAATTAGAAGAGATTTACATACATTTAATAATAAAATACCAGTAAAACTTTTTTGCAATCACTCTTACACAAAATACAAAACACTTGGTGTTCTTTATATTATATGTATATAGTGCGTGTCAAAAGTCCCGGGACGGTTGGTTAACTCGAGAAATACGCCTCGTAGAGAAAAATGACCTTCATAAAAGTTGTAGGATTTTCCCCTGGCAATCCAATGGTGACTTGGATTTGACTTTGACCATGCCCTTAAAGGTTATGATGTCAAGATCAAGACCGTTTTATCAAATAAGACCCCTTATTTTTTACACCGTAAATGAAAAGAGCGGAAAGTTTTACAGTCGGTTATGACCTTGACCAACTCGTGGGATTTGACCTTCAAGGCTATTAGGAAAAAAGTTGAAAGGGTACATTGAGTGGCCAGACAGATCACCCGATCTAAGTCCTCTTGATTATTTTTTGTGGGGTTGTCTCAAAGGTACAAAACTAAGTCACAAAATTTACAAGAATTAGACGAATGCGATGTCATGGCAGCTGAGTATTTCATGAATGCAATCAACAGTTTTTATAATCGATTGGCTTACTGTCACAAGTTAACGGAGCACAGTTTGATCACTTATTGTAATAATTAAGACTGTTTGGACGAGTCTTGCCTTTGCCGGCTGGACAGTAATAAGTTTTGCATTAACTGGCTGGAAAGTAAAGAGTCTTGCCGTAGATGGCTAGATAGGTCTTTATCTTGGTCAACTTTTTTTCCATGATAGATTCCCCAATAGGGGGTTCTAATTGATAAAACGGACTTAACCTTTACATAATAATATTCTAGGTTATGGTCAAGTATCAACTCAAGTCAAGTCAAGTCAAGTCAAATCCAAGGACATCATTGGATTGCCAGTGAAAAATCCTACAACTTTGATTTCATTTTTCTCTAGGATGCGTATTTCTCGAGTTATCCAGCCATCCCGGAACTTTTGACACACACTGTATATCGTATATATGTATGTTTTCCCTAACACGTGGGGTATGCTTTATGTAATGTAGGAGTATTGTATTTGAGAGGGACCGAATGAAATTTTACGTTATTTAAATTCATAAAATAGTTATTCCAGAATATGATATCAGCAGAACTAAATAAAGGAAATTGCCCCTACTTTTCCATGTAAATGATAAGTACACACTTATATTTTTATAGAAAAAAAAATCAAACTGAAAATATAAGTAACTAAACTGATAACTTTTTGCTGGTTTATGTTTGGATATTTCAATGCAAAATGGTGTCAAAATAAGTTCTAGAAGAAATGATGTTTATATCGAATTGTCAGGTATCTTTCATACAATTAATTGTCGGTTAAACAATATTTCTGTAGTCTTATTAAAAGTCTACGTCTTATCCACGGTTATAACAACATGGAGAAGATGGTGTGAGAATTAAAGTTATGTAAGAGTGCGAGGTACCTCTATTGCAACTACAGGCAGTGCGGTTTCAAGGATGACTTTTTGTATGTTTCATCTCACAGCCAACCAAAAGACTCAGCCATTAGAAGAGTGTAGGACTAGACTCAAATGGAACTAAGTGTGGAACTCTATTTGTATCAGTGATGAATCTATTTTATTTGATAACGATAAACGGATAATAGTTATGATTTCAAAATGGGAGGCGAAATTTAAGTTGACAAGGCATACCTTGCTCCATTTCTTCATGCACTCCGGCTTAAGGAGCTGTATGTGGAGGAAGCAGGTTACACCTAGTACCAGATGCAGTTTTAATGCAGCCCTTAGTGTCATCGAAATTTTGTAGTGTAGCACGTCGTCTGTAAGCGCATTCAATTTTCACCTTTCAGCAAGATAACGCTGACACTTAACACTCAACTGACCTTCAAAGTCGCCAAATCTATCGCCTATACAACATGTATGAGATAACATCGGTCGAACTATTGAAATATTGTCTCAGCCTACAGCAACATTGCAAGTGAAGGCTACATACAACGCGCCCGGGATACCCTGCAACAGAAAGATATAGATCACTTCATTCATTCCGTGCTCCGCAGGGTTAGATTGGTTAAATATGTACATAAAATTTATAGAACAAGATTAAATGCAAGAAACACGGAACTACTTTTTTCATAGTGTCCCATTTTATTCTCTTCCTTTTTTTTGTGGTTCAGTATATGTTGACTATTATACATAATTATTATTTATATCTGTTGGAATATTGGCAAAATATTGAAGCATTCTATTAGTGTTATTTGGATACCTCTGTAGTTTTGTGATAATTCGGTGAATATCTGCGGAAACGGCTATAATTACTGATAATTGCCTAAATCTTGTTACTTTGCCGCAACACTGCAAAGTGCGCCAACAGCGGCTGGTGGAGCAAAATTTATGAGCTGTGCTACCGGCCCGTGTCTTTTTTAGGGACGGTGTACGCAAGGCTTTACTACATAATCCAGCCAAATTAATGGGAAATTTGCAATTTATCTCGGACAAATATGTCCACAGTGTTATACTGTAATTTATAACAATTAAAAATTACCTTGAGGGAACAAATTAATTTGTAAAAGTGAGTTCCATCTTCAGGCAAGATATATTTTTATATATATAAAAAAAAAACAAGATTTGCCAAAAACGTACAAATTGCGAAAACGTATCAACAACACATAAGACAGTGTAGAACTATTTAGAATAAAAAAAAATCCCATAACAAAAATGTAGGACAGGGAAAATATTTGTTACACATAATATTCAATAGAAGTTGTCACCTGCATGTAAATGATTTCTACAATGAAATGCAGAATTGGTGTTGAAAGATTTTGTTGGAAAATTTAAGTTTAGATTATTGTAAAGAAACTTCAGGTATCGGAAACAACAGTTTGGAAAATTGTATATGATTAGGAACGAGCAAAGTGTCAAATGGTTAAAGATCAAAGATGGATTTCGAAGCACTTCACATCGGAACAGAAACATGTCAGACGGTCATCAACAAAAATTGGAAGCGTTAAACTGAGACAGCGACTTTACTTTAAATAATATGACATGATAATATCACGTCGAATGGCATTTTAAAAATTCATTGCAACGTGGTAAGCGCTCCGTTGGTTTCTATGGTATAACTTTCATTTGCTAGTGAATATTTGTGTTGCTGTTTTTAGAAACTGATATGATTGAGGCAATTTAACATGATTAATGATTACACTTTCTAATAATAACATAGACACACAAAAACGAATAAAAGTCTAATGCTAGAGGGCAGACCTATGTATTGTCATGCATTTTGACCCACTGAGCACGAATCCGACGTTCGTTTTGTCCGATTGGCTCCTGACTTTTTCCTAACCTCAAGAAACACATTGCCCGAACAATCTCAAACAAGTAAAAAAAAAGCTTCAATGAGCTGACCACCATTTCCAAATGTGTTTCGGGGCGCTGAGACCGAATCTGAGGTCAGAATTGGCCCCGATCAGTTAGGAATTTTGACATAACCTCTAAAAAACACCTTAAAATGACTGAAAAATCCCAAACAAGTAAATAAAAGGTTAAATGGGCTGATCACTATATCCATCCGTAATTTGAGGTGCTAAAACTGAATCTGAGGTCAGAATTAGCTGATCAGTTAGAAAAAATCCAAAACAAATTAATTAAAAGCTAAACCAAAAATTTTAAACCTAACATAACCTAAGACAAGAACTTTAAACCAAAAACTTAAACCTATTTTAAATTAAGACAAGAAGTGTTCAATTCCTAAGGCAAGAACTATTAAAGTTTAGAGTTCTTTGTGCTCGCTATGCTCATCATCGTTTTCTATTAACACTGCTAACAAGCTATTTTTCTTATTTGTGTCTTAAAAGGCACAAGCTTCTTGCTTTAGTTTTTAAACTTTCGTTTAAGAAACTAAGCTTAGTTTACTTTATTTGCCTTTATGAAAGTAAATTGATATAGTCTTTACAGAAATTATATTCATTTAGCAGTATGTGAAAAAAACAGATAGTGCACTCAACAATAAATGAGCCATCACTTTTATTATTATATAATTAATTATTATACCTTTGTAATGATAATGTAAAAAAAGGTATCTTGCTGAAAAAACAACTTTGAGACGTCGCAAGGCTTACCGTTGTTAAGACATATTTTTTTTAATTTTTGCCTTAATTTTGAGGGATGTGAAGTAAAGTAAGTGGAGTAAAAGTGATTTACCGTTCACAAAAATTTATTTGTCTCAGCCGTTTCCGAGAAAAACTTACTTTCAATGATAAATCGATCACCCTGTACATACATATGTTAAGAATTTCAGCTATCCAGAATAAAATACTATCTAGAAGTCCGTACTAAACGCAGACTTATATAATCTCAAAATCGCGTTCCAAACACGCAATTAAATATCCGGAAATCGGGGAAATCGCTGGTACGTGATTTAGACTCGTCTACCAGAATAAAACATTCATGGAGGTTGAGCAGCCGAACATTTCCGGCTGTGTTTCGGGAAGATTAGATTTAGTGACGTCGACTAGATTGATACATCGTCAGAAAAGCCAAAATGTAGATACGGTACGTTCAGTTTCTGCTTCTGTTACATTCCAATATCCACACTTAGTCATCCTAGGTACCTACCCCCGCCCAAGTGATTTGGAAAATGTGCGAAGGGAAGAGGGTATTTATAAATATTACTAGGCTCTGTAACTTAAAATTGTAAAGTATTATATTTGATGAAACACAAATCAGACATAAAAGAGGTGCCGGAAATTTTACTCGTTGCTAAAAAGTCTGGAAACGGTACTGTTATTTAAAGCTAGGACCATCAATGTTATAAGAGGTGTGTAAATTAAGTAATGAGACTAATTATATATTGTGAAGTCTGAAGCAAAACCTGATAAGACACCTTTGCTCAAAATTACGTTCACTCGTCGCTCATCACTCATCAAATGTGACTCATTTTTAAAACGCACCTCGTAAGTCCTACATTTTTTCAATGTGAGCCTTCTGACACAATCATAGTAATTCCTAGAGGGAGATTGTCAATTTCTGGGGTGTATTTTTCATGTTGGAATGATATAGACACATTTTTGTATATTTTACTCATTTACTGCATTGGCAGACATATTAATTACTTTTTTTTTATGTGATCTGTCCTCTTGTATATTTTTAAAAAGAAACGGTTGGGTATACCGGGTGGTTCAAAAGTTCCTGAACCGCTGAAAGTTTCATCAAATAGACATGGAATCAAAAGAATTAAAAATGCTGTATAATATTTTCTTGAATTATCTATACTAAACTCAGCCAATATTAATTCCCCTCCACTCTCCAAATGAGTAGGAAGGGGGCAACATTAAAATTTCAAATGGGAATCGCTGTTTTTTATTGCAATTTTGAAGTCATTATTAAAAAGGAAGAGTTTCATTTAAGGCATTTTGGAAAGAATATATCAGGAGAATTTAAATATACCGTTTTTTATTCTGAAACGATGAGAGCTGCTACGTCTCTGAACGTCCGATTATCTGTGGCAAAGCTCTGAATAACAAAATGTACTCGATTTGATAGCCTTCCTTCTCTTGGTAAAGAAATCAGAGGCAAATTTTTTTGACGACACTCTTCAATACCTTCGGTGTTATCGTATTTAAAAATTCATATTACATATTATTTCTTTTAAATCTTCAATATGGCTAGTTACGTTTCATAGGCATTGTTTTTCAAATATCCCCTATAAAAAATCGAGAGGAGGTGGTCTTGGTGGATCAGGTGGTCTTGCTGACCAATTTATTGTGTCTCTATCATGTGCATCGTTCATGGGAATATGATGTTACCTGTTAATTTCAAGGTTAATCTAACAAAACGCCAATATGAAGGATGTTTGACAAATGAATTCACTTGTCACGAAGCGAAAAAAATAGTTCATACAAAACCTAGTATTTCGAAATGTAATTCGAATATGCAAAAAGGGGGTTCCCGTTTCCAAAAAGGTTGCTCCAGCCTCACTTTCAAGGAGAGTGCATGGGTTGATTAATTTTTCTATGACTTTCTAAAACAACAAATTTTCGTGCACATGATTTTTTTTTCATCTTATTGAGTTTTTGCAAAAATGTCGCACACTGCGAAACATGTAGCACCTCGCGTTGTAAGAATAAATACCACATGTCCCCGGATTGGGTACCGCACTCTTGTAAACTTTGTTATTCTTCATTTTTCTGTGATAAAATTGTGATAAAAACTAGAGATAAAGTGCATAGGATGTTCGATAAACTGAAAAATATAAAAGGTTTATTAAGAGAAGTGCCTTTATTTTTTATATATAAAATAACGTATTAACCAAAGTTGTTTGCAAGCCGAATGAGCACTTAAATACGGAGTTGGTCAAAAAAAACAACAAAAATCACATACAAAAACAACCGTCACAACTTTTTAACTATTTTATTTTAAGAGTAGCTAAAGATGAAAATCAAAAAAACAAAATTAAATTATTTAAGCTTAAATATTTGTTAAGGAAATAGTTAAAGCTATTCAACTATTCATTAAAGAACTATTCAACATGCATTCCTCCAAGTACTACATATTTTTCAATTCTTTGAATTCATCAATGCATTTTTGACATCATATCGGTATATGATGTCAAAAATGCACTAAAAAATGAGCATTCTCATTTAAAATTTTTGTGTTCCCTGCGCCCCACTCTTTTTAATTCAAGGTGGGGGGGGGGGGGGGGGGGTTAATGCTAATTTAACAAAATACATGACACCCATATTTTTCTATTTTTCGATTTCATCTGTATTTTACAACATTTTCGGCCGATCCTGAATATTTGAGGCACCCGATATTTTGTTATCTATTATTGTTTAAGCCTTCAAGAATAATTCAGTGATATAAACAATTTAGGTAGTTATTTTTGTAATATAAACAAGATTGGATCAATTGGTTAATTCCAAAGGTTAGATGTTTCCAAGGTTGCTGAATGTTAGTTAATTGGTGGGATACAATCTTAAAGTTGTTCTGTATAATATTTACAAGGTAGGATTAATTGGTCAATTAGTTGGTTAATTTCAACATGAGTTAACCGGTGGGATAGAATCTTAAAATAAAATATACAGGAGACACGGTTTTTTAATTCAATTATCGTTCATTGAAGACTAAAGTATGTTTAGCTATTTGGTACTGAACAATCTGGAATTTGGAAAACTAAATCTGGGAGTAATATATTTCATGAGCAGCTGTTCTCTTGCTTCGTTAAGCAGTAAATACCGTCTATAGACACATGACAGCAAATATTATTAATAACTCCCTGGAGTACGAGAAATTGGAATTTACTGGAAATATAAGCAAATATTGAACCAATCATAAAAAAAGTAATTGAATATTTTCCATTAAACAGTCTTGTATTTAGTTTGCTCATATTTAGTACTGCCGGTTTATTACACTTTTATCTGCCTCTCGTCAGGCAGAATAATGAATTTACAAAGTTATGTCATTCCGCCAAACTATTATACAAGACAAAAGAAATATGGCCATGTTATACAAACAACTTTTCCTACTCGAAATCTGTTGGATCTATATAGCTCTACCACAACTTTGATGGATGAGACGGCGGAGAATCTAGTTGTACATGGGAACGTATTTACGCTAGATAAAAGTTATCTATAAGACGTTGGCCTTTAAGAATTTTCCGATAACGTGGGTTTGTTAGACTGCGGCTAGAAAAAGTGTTGGATTTTCATTTAGATTTATTTTATCACTCATACTGAGTGCCTAAAAACCCTTCTTTTTCCTCCTGAACTCCTCCCTCCTTCAATACATACAGTGTCCGCCATGAAGTTGGAACCATATGGAATTTTTTTAAATATTATATAGTTTTTGATCAAAACTTTTGGTGACAATCACTTCTGTTTCCAAAATAACTTAAAATACACCAATTTAAAGTTAACAGCTAACATCTGGCAACTGTCAAATTTGTGATTTTATAAAAAAAATCTTTACAAAGTGGCTTAAATTGTTAATATTTCGAAAAATGTCACTAAGAAATTATGTTCCTAATTGTTCCTAATTCAAAGCAGTATAGAGTCTGACATTGCAATGCATAATGTGCTGATAATATTCGTAGGTATCGTTGGTTTTGTAGATTATGAATATTCTTAATCGAAAAAAGTTAGGTACTGTCTGAATTATTTTCCAATTTCAAAAAAATATCACCCATTGTTTTTCAACTGTTTTTTTTATTAAACTTTTACGTATTTTGTAGTACAAAAATGGTTTGAATTACAATTTAGCTATCTTGACACGAAACTACTACTTAAAAGTAAGAAGCAATTAATAAATCACTTTAAAAAAGAACTTAATATGCAAAAAAATCAATAATAGCTATGTAATGTCGTTGAAAGCTGCACAAACCTTACATCTCTGTGTGATTCCCTTCATTTTTCATGCATTTTTCAGTTCGGCGGTTAAATTCCCTGACAGAATTTAGTAAGAACTCCCTAGGAACATTTCTACATCTTCCTCTTATAACATTTTCTAAATGATCCACATTTTGAAAAGCTTCCTTTTGTACACTTGTTCCTTTAAATATCCTCAAAAGAAAAAGTCCAATATGTCAAATATGGGGAACGCGGTGGCCAAGAAATTTCTGATAATCTATTTTTCTCTGACCAAGATGTTTAGAAATTCTCTGACTTCAGTAGTAGAGTGTTTTAAAAGAGTACTGGTCTCTACACTCGATTATAAAATTGGGATTTTCATCAGCCCATCATCGGCTATTCTGAGAGGATACCGTTCCATTGGAGTTAAAAATGGTTTCGTCGGTAAACATGATGTACTTTGAGAAATATATGTTGTCTGTAATCTCACCTTGTATTAGCGCACAAAATTCAAATCATGGGGTAAAGCCTCTTTCTTTCAACGTATTAATTAAATTTAGGCTTAAGAATGAGAACGGTGTTTCTTCAAAATTCCTCTTACAGTTGTTGTAGTTGCTACATTTGTCCTTTCCGCTATTGCAGCTACAGAAGTAACCTTATGCTCCACAACATTTAGCAAAACATCTTCTTCCTTTTCCACAACTTTTCATACACAATGCGTTTTTTTTTAAATCATTGCCCACTGAACCGCTGTCATTGAATTTAGACACAATTTTGCCGAACGTCGCTTGGGAAATACATTTTTCGGGTGTCTGGCATTAAAAATTTCGGCAGTAGCTCAATTTGTAAGATCTTCGACATGAATCAAAATTATTTCAACTTTCTCTGCTGTTGTAAGCATGTTTACAAAATAGCGAAAAACAATTAATATTTTGCTGGTGAACTGTCATTTTGTTTTTACAAACTTTTTTTTACAAAGGTTTTCTATAGCAACGGCATTCCACGGTTTTACTGATTTTTTTAGTTCTCTTTTAAAGTGATTTATTATTTGTTATTTCTAAGTAGCAGTTTTGTGTTAAGATAGCCAAATTGTAGTTAAAACCATTTTTGTAAACCAAAATAAAGTTTAATAAAAAAAAAACTGTTGGAAATTGGAAAATAATCCAGACCGTACCTTTTTTTTCGATTAAAAATGTCAATAATCTTCAAAACCAACGATACCTACGAATTTTATTAGCACAGTATGCATTGCAATAGCAGACTTTATACTGCTTTGAAGCGTTTTAAATGTTTTCAGATCAGTTAATTACGGAAGTGAACCGAAAATATAAATTTCAAAATGTTTTGCTCAAAATCGGCATAGAGGCGTGAACTATTATTAGGAACATAATTTCTTAGACATTTTTCTAAATATTAACAATTTAGGTCATTTTCTAAAGATCTTTTTTGGAAAATCACAAATTTGAGAGCCGCCAGATGTTAGCTGTCAACTTTGAATTGGTGCATTTTGAGTTATTTTGGAAGCAGAATTGATTGTCACAAGTTGATTGTCAAAAGTTTTTATCAAACACTAATATAAAAAAAATCCCATATGTTTCCAACTGTATGGCGGATACTGTATATCAATACGCTCACGTGAACACGTGAAGTTATTCCGAAACTCTTTCATTAAATTTCCTCTGTGTGCCTCAATAACCGCATATTCAAATTTATTAAAACTTACGTTTTGTTCGAACTTAAACTGTCCTAAGTGTTTATTTAAAACATTACTTAAGTGCAAACAAGAGGAGACCAGCCATCAGCCTGGAGAAAACCGAGCCATATCACCAGCAGATATCCTTACCAAAATACTATATTTAATCAAACTTCTCGCCTTTATTGAGAGGAAACTCGAATATTAATGGAATATCGTTTTCATAATGGTTTCGCAGATATCTTGTCTATACCTACGCGTATTTGATGAGTATCGAAATAAACTCTTCAAGACGTATAAGTGATCGTAGAATAATTTCGTGAAAAAGTGTTATATCTTCTTCAAGGCCAAGTTTTTTAATCGACTTCATCTCTATAGGAGCGAGGTTGAACTTTATATATTCTGCCATCCAACTTCCACATTATATACATAAATCACATAAGCATTCACGTGGAATGATTGTTCTCACGAAAGTTTGATACGATACAAGTCAAAAGCTTTTTTTTTTTGATGGGACATCGTTGTCAGGGATTTCCGCAACTTCGTTAATGACAATTTTTTTTCTCAGAAACTATGGATAAAAAAAATATTTTTTATTAATAACAGCCGTTCTGGCAACCCAACTTAGTACAGAAAGGTTTAGAATGTTTTAATCTTGCTCTTATTGTGTTTTTTTCTACTCTTTATTAATCATATTTTTTTTGACACGCATTCTACTGCAGAAAAAGTAATCGCCATCAGAGTTCTGCAAAAATGTTTCTCACATCTATCGAAGACACTTTACCAGTCATCAGTATTGCATATCACTTAATTAAATAGTAGATAAATATATTATAATATAATAATATAGTTATTGCATATCACTTAAAAAAAAATTAGTGTTTTTTTTTGTTCTCTTTCTAACGTTGTATCGTATTTATTAATAATCTATGGATTTTCACGAAAAAGTAAGTACCTTCATAAGTCAAGAATGGGGACATACCAATTATAGTGCCTGAAATAAAAAAGTTGTTCATTTTCATACATAGTTTATTTCTACTAAAATTATTTATGTTGTTTGTTGTGAATATTAAATTAGAGCTCGTAGTGTCCGCCGCCGTTGCGAATACAAGTAATTTTTACGACTATAAGCAGAATTAATTAAAAGCCAAAATCCGGTTTTGCAACAGCTGTCGAATTGCATAGTCTCTTTCTCCCGACCTCATCATTCTGTGTTTTCTCGAAAATATAAGAATCAATGATGGAATTAAAATAGCTGTAAAATCGCATCTAACAGTGACATTTTATTATGAGGACCTTTCTGAATGATTGCATGTGGATTTTCTGTTGACCACATTTGACGGTTTTGAGAATTGACAAACCATTAAGAAAAAAATGAACATCAGCTGTCCATGAAACACGGGATAACCATTCGGGATCAACTATAGTCTGAGCTAATATTCGCGAAGAAAAATCGTATCTGATTGCCAAAGGGTATCCCTCCATAAGTATGGTGAAATGCCCTCCCTTTTTTTATTTTCTTCGTATGATGAAAGTGTTTCTCAGGGCTAATTATGAAAGGTAGACCGAATTTTTAGGTCCAAAAAAATTTTCCTCTCAGCTAGGTATGGAAAAAACCCTGTTTTTTTTTGTTTTATTTTTTTTCTCGGTTTTTAACTGTCGACAAAATCTGAAAAAATTCATAAGTACAGAAAATATTAATTTTATGTAAAATTGTTTTCAAGTTCATTCAAGGTCATTATGACCTCTAACAAAAATATTCAAACTTTAAAAATCCCATATCTTTTAACCAAAAAAAAGCTTCAGGCTCAGATTATTAATATGTTTTTTACTACCTCAAATTTTTTCAGATTTTTTTGAGTGGTGGGTGATGCCCAAAAGTGAGAAACATCAATTTTTTGTCCGTGAAACGACTTAAAACGGCTTAAAATCATCATTTTATAGTGTTCTGATTTTTTTCTTGCACTAAAAGGACTCAAATCACTTCACAACAATTAAAAAATATGTTCACTAAAAATAGTAAGAAAAAAATTCCACTTATCGAAACTAGTAGTTTTTATATTTTTTAATTGTTTGAAGTCATTTGAGTCCTTTTAGTGCAAGAAAAAAATCAGGACACTATAAAATGATGATTTTAAGTCGTTTCAAGGACAAAAAATTGATTTTTCGCACTTTTGGGCATCACCCAAATCACCCACCTACCAAAATTTGAGGTAGTAAAAAACAGTTAAAAATATAACATATTAAAAATTTGAGCCTGAAGCTTTTTTTTGGTAAAAAGGTTTTTAAAGTTTGAATAATTTTTTTAGAGGTCATAATGATCTTTAATGAGCTTGAAAATTTTTTTTGCATAAAACTAATCATATATTCTGTACTGACTTTTTCAGATTTTTTCGACAGTTAAAAACCGAGAAAAAAATTAAAACGTAAAAAACAGGGTTTTTTCCATACCTAGCTGAGAGGAAAATTTTTTGGATCTAAAATTCGGTCTACCTTTCATTTATCCCTAAGAAACACTTTCATCATGCGAAGAAAATAAAAAAAAATGGGGGGCATTTCACCATACTTATGGGGGGATACCCTTTACCTCTTTAAAATCAGGCTTATCAGGATATATATATTTTTAAGATTTTGCGTAAAATTTTACAAACTGTGATATTTGCCGTGTTGTTTTGATATTGCATTAATGCTACTGATTGCTACCGGATTATTAACAGTTGGCTATATTTTGATTTTCCTGAAGAACTTCTGCTACTTGGACATCACTGTAAATTACAGACCCTGTTCATTCAAATTTGCTAATCGAATTACGGTGTCCTTTCATTTTACAGTGAAATTTTTACCACGTTTACAATAACGTTGTACTAAACTTATACTTGTTTACACATACATTTTTTATGTTAAGATAAATTCAAATTGTTTCAAGTTCAAATCGTTTTATTTACATTATCAGTTTTATTTTTGGAATAATCCACTAAATTCCAACCGGTGTATTTTGACACTGTGGTCATAACGAACCTTTTGTTTTCCATATCTACATTAAAATTCCATTAATATGGCAACTAGATCCCAATTCCTTTTTGCAATCTTTTAAATTTCCTATAACTGTATACGAACTTAAAGTATAACCCTGACTTTATGATAACCTTGTATATCAAACTTCCCAGCAGCGGTTGATAAGGCATAAACACAATTTTCCCGACTTGGGTCCATTCCATAACTTCGAAACACTTCCGAGTTCGCTCCTCGATAACGACGAAGTCTGACGAATTTTGCGGCCCAAGCGTACGTCTGTTCCGATGTCGCGATAGAGCGCCTCATTTACCCCCGATGACCACACTTTATTACTGCCGTACAGTAATTACTGCAGTAATCGCCTCGCTCGGGCCACAATGGCTCCATTGCTCTCTCGATTGTCTTATCGCCGCAGATCGGCCGATACGTGTTGATTAGTTTCCTCAAACTTGCCTAACAGCGCTGATTTAATTCCGCCGCTAACTGTTTACTTTAAGCCCTTTCTGAACAAAAAGCGGGGACGATAATTGTCCCGGATCACTTTATGGGGGCATTAGGCGAATGTTCGACCTCGAAGTTGCCCAGATCACCAGCGATGATACATACTTATGGACATTTATTACGAGGGTCAGTAAGCTGTGAAGAGGTACATTTTCCGCACTAAAGGTCCATTCTCACTATCCTGACAAGCATCTTATTGGCATCTGATCGGCATCGTACCGGTAAATATTGTGTAAATGGGTTTTCCCGTCGCCAGTTCTACTGCGTGATGCAGGTCAAGAGAAATGAAAAAGTTTAAATAATGACAAAGTTGGATAATTTGGTGATTAATCAAATTCCATTTAAAAATTAAGGAAATTCCGAATATTTTCCTTTATTTGAGTTTTCTATTTCCACTTCTTCTTTTCTACAAAATGGCACTAGTCCTTGAGTCCGATCTTTTGATTTTTCGGGCCCTTCATTAACTTCATTTTTATAAATACGGACCTGGATGTTTTAATTCTCGGAGCTCGTCATTACAAAAACGGATATATATGACACTCATGACACGTATGATACTATGTCAAAATACAAATCAGAGAAAATGTTGACATTTGAAAATCAAATGTAGACATTTGTCGACTGTCGACTTGTGTTGACGTTTGCCAGGTACTGAAGGTATAGTTATTTTTTTTCTATGTGCCTATAAACAATATACTATAAAAATATTTTCAAATTTGGAAAATTGCTATATGTTACGTACTTAGGTATTTATTACACTAAAGAAAAACTCTAAAATTTCTAATGGACGATATTTTAAACTGGTAGTTCAAACGATAAGTCAGACCACATGGGCGAAATTCTTTTAACAAAATGCGGGAGTAAAATTCTCAGCCCTATATTATACGATAGAGCTTAACTTCCGAAATATATAGCATGTTGATATTAATAAAATTAATAACAGTTTTCGTCATTTTCCAAATAGGGGACCCGATGGTCCGCCAGAAGTCCAAACTTAAATCCATTGGACTACTTTTTAAATATATATAAGTAGTAACCCCATTTTTTTTACTTAAAAGTTATGTTATATATCATTAAATTTTGTGTGCGTCAAACATTTTTTTATATAAAGCAGATAATATAGTCTTAATAATGCGATTTTATGTTGTAATGGTCAATTGTCATATATACTTGTTTTTAGAACGACGAGAACTTTCAAAATCTGAAATAAAACATCCAGGTCCGTATCTAAAAAAAATTAAATTGATAATGATCCAGAGCAATCGAAACGTCGTTTGTGCAATTTATTTCAATAAATCTCCTCAAATTGACAGAAAAACCAAAAACGGCGTTCAATTGAGCACCAAATGGCCTAACTTCGCCACAATTTAATTTTTTTATTATCTCTTATAGCTTCCGAGATCCCAATAGTCACCCTCGACTTTAGGACAGTGTATACACTATCAGATCTTCTGATTCATATACTTTTGTACTTCCAGAGTAGGCTTACAGTTTATGTGCCCTCGATCACGTTGCTACTGAATAGTGGTAAATTTGTAAATTCGTGTAAAGATAAAGTACGTAATTTAAAAACCACTGACTAATCTGACGCATCCTGTTCGCCTCTAAAATAAAAATAAAATTCTCAGCAAAGTGTTGATTTACTGTTTGGCCTGGAGACACAAACTCTTTGTGGACAATTCCCTGGCTATCAATAAAGCACATCAGGATGCATTTGATCTTCGACTTGCTCATTCTTGTATTTTTGGGTCTTGGAGAGCTTCGGTTTCCGGGTCGTACTCAAACACCCGAGTCTCATTACCAGTAACGGCACGTTCCATAAAATGGAGATAATTTTCAAACTATTACAAAAAGTCAAGAGACCTTCCTCTCCTGATGTCCTTTTTCCTGCCAAAGGTTTTTTGGAACAATTTTTGCGCAGATATTTTTCATTCCTCCCAATTCGTTAGTCAAAATCTGATGAACAGTGGTGTGATTCAAATTGAACTCTTCCCCGATCATTCTTGTCGTTAAACGACAATCTGAACGTACAAGATCCTATATTCTTTCCGTTGCGCTGCATAGTTCACCTTCAATCGACTCTCTTCGTTCTGAGAATACCTTAAACCACCGAAAAACATGAGCTCTTGAAAAAAACACTATCTCCGTAGACGTGCTGAAGTTTTGCAAAAGTATCTGTTGCGCTGTGTTCAAGTCTGAGGCAAAACCTGATAGCACACCGTTGCTCAAAATTAATGTCACCCATTTTTAAAACACACTAGAAAAAAAAACGGTTTAAGAAAACAGTTACAAAGAACAAACAAATGACTCTAACAAGTTCAAACTTGTACTGACGGTGCATTACTGCATGTTAACCTACCACCCTTCGTCTCCGCAGTGTTGCTAGATCGGGCACTACGTTGCCAGTCTCATTACTTAATTTACACACCTCGTATTTTGTTATATCATCATAAATATTCCAAATCAAATTGAATTGGGAAAATAATTTGGTTGGCGTGAAAGAAGATTGAGTCATAAAAATGAGAAAGAAAATCTACCTACGACACTGATAATTCATATAAAATGACGACATATGTATAAGAAAGTGTTTCCTATCTGTGATATTTAAAGTAGTGCAACATTTCTCCTCGTATACTGTGAGTATCCTCGTATACTGTGATGTGAGAACACAGTTCTGTCACTTTATTCCTTTGTTATCATTTGGTAAGTCATTAATTGTTTTCAAGGATAACGTTTTCTGAGAAGTCAATAACAAAAAGTTCTTCAGATGGTGCAAACTTTGTGAATCACTCAGTACTTATAACGTAGGTTAATTTATTGACACTATTATATGAAGTATGTAATTAAACACGAACTGTAATCTTACAGTACAAAAAAAAATATTCATCAAAAAATAGTTAAGAAAATTAAAAATACAATTTTGAGCTGAACGTTTTATACACAATATTTATATTAGCTAGGTTTCGATGTATATTTGGAATGACGTTAAATTTAAACAAGGGCGGCGAAACAACCAATAAAACGTGATGCGGTTACTCTAAACCGTTATATATGAATGTGAGGTGTCCTGAATAAGCAAATTCATACATTTTTTTACGATATTTACATTTCGTCATATAACCCATTTCAAATAATTTATTACTTACATATTTATATGATCTATTTTTGAAGTATTCTCGTCACGCACCCTCACGAACTCGCCCTTCGATGTTTATTGTATCAATTTCACCAAAACCCTGTTGGCGCTGGTCATGTCGACATTGGCGTGCCACTTGAAGCTGCTGGCAAGGAATATTGTGTAGAGATGTGCTGCACAACGAAGAACACATTAGGCGGGTATACACTAAACAGTTAGTGAGGGAGTAGACAATACTTGTGGTAAAGAAAAAAATGTACTTCAAACTTCGACTAAAACTACACTGTATCGATTTTGTAATAGTGACATTGACCGTCTTGTACCTTTATTGAAATAGCCAACTGATTGGAAGGGAGATCCCTTAACATTTTCTTAGAAGTTGTGAAAATGGGAAGAATGCAGAACTATAAGTTACAGTGACCAAAAAAAAAGAGTTCAAGATCAGACTACCGAAAAAGTAAATTTTTCAGAAACAATAAAAGCGAGTCCTCCAAGAACTTTGTTGGTATTAATAATTTGATAGGAATATAATGATGTGATAGAATAGCATTATTATTCCCAAAAATGATATTTCAATTTCATTTCGATTCCTAAATCCACCAATAGATGAGTTTGCTGTCATCAACATAGTTTACAGAAAATGGTTATTCCATTTTACATCAGTTTGTACGCTTTAAAATTGGTTGGGTTTATCTATGGCTAAACAGCCTTCTATTGCCTAATTTATTTTACACTAAGGTAAATATTATATGAGAAGCACAGCGACGTTTTCATATCACTTCTAAGTAATTTTCAGGCTGTCTGATGTGTTCTTTATACTAAATATTTCTTCTCTGAATATCCCTAATCTCAAAAAAAGGTCCAAAATAATAAAGTTTGTCAGTTATGAGGTTAAACCGAGAATCATGATAATTTATGATCTTATTCTTATTACCAACCCTTAGTATATACCAACATCTCCTATTCTACACCGTGGAATAGAATTAGGTGTGATATTGTGACTTTTTTTGTAAAAAGATACCATTCAAAGGTCAACACCCAAAATGGAGCCCACACACTCATAACGCAATACCTTCAAACCAAATAATCCAATAGTCCAGGGCATATAGTCATAAGCATAACCCAATCTGCATATGTAAAAACAGAAACCACGTTTTCTCAGCGGTTCATATTCATCCAATAATGCCACAGTCCTGACGGTCTGAGAGTTAGAATCATCAGGCTTGTTAAACCCAAAACCCCACACGCTTCAATCCAATAACCCAATAGTCGGAAGATATCTGAGCAAATATTCTCAAATTTAATAAACCCCAGCTTGGTTTATCAAATATTAATCTGAGAGCATTCGCTTATCAATCCTCTGCATGTGATTATGTGATTTAAAGTTATTTGCTCGCAGATACAGGATTATTAGGTTCAAGGGTATGATATTATGGGTTTAAAGAGTCAGATAATTTTGACACATAAACCCTCAGGGTTATGGGGTTATTGAATTTGAGGTTGTCGTTGACGAACTCCCGAGATATGTGACACGTTAAGAGGCTTAAGGGTACGAACTTATATAGGGTTGTAGGGTTTACTCTGGATTTTTGTTGACCGATAATTGGTGTATTGCAACAAAAAAGTCACAATTGCTCTATTATATACCACGACACAAGCTTGGCAAAATTGACGGTTTTAGACTACTTTTTAACGTTATGGACAACGCGTCACTTAGTAGAGTTAAACCGACTACGAATTCGTATTCAGCGATTCAAATAACAAGGTATGGTGGTATACCTACTGCAACAAAATGTTTAACCCTTTGAGCGCCGCAGCCAATCGGCTAGGGAGACCAAGGCAACCCTAGGAAGCACTTGAAAAGTTAGCGTCATTTCGTAGCGGTGGCAGGCTGAGTCACGAGTAAGCGGTCTGTCGCTAGAAAATTTTTTGTTTTTGAAGCTATTGACTTCATTTTTTTTTTATTTAAAGGTTAGAAGATGACCTTTAATTTGGTGTAACTTTCAACTTTTTGGTATAACTTTTTCTGTTTCAAAAGCTTTGTGTAAAATTTCGGACTACAAAATTTTTGGATTTTTTTTTGGGGGGGGGGGGTTATTTTATTTTGCCAATATGAGGCTAAAATTTTAGCTCAGTTACGCACCGCGAAAATACGGCAGAAAGCCTATCTTTCGAAGGAACAAACGGGACTCGAGTAGGAGTAACATTTTTCCCACTTATATTTTTCCATCCACCTCCTGTGCCATTTCCATCACCACCCCTGGCGCATCTACCCCCATCACCACTATCATCACCACTTTCACTATCACTCAATCCATGGTTACAAATATTGTCCACAACTTCGTCATCGCTTTCAAACATACTTCCGTCACTATCCCCTTTCAGGTAAATCCCATTCCTCGTCACTATCACCGGGGCTTCACTGACAAGCCTCGAGCGCCACGGCTAGATCAGTCGGGGGCTTCATCGACAAGCCTCCGGCGCGCAAAGGGTTAAGAAGTGTTAAGAACGTATGTCTATACTTTTACTATCCACGTTTGGATGTATTAGATTTGGAAGCATTAGATGCGAGCAGAAGCAACCTGCTTACAACGCTTCTCACTCGAATACTATGTTTTTGTGATTCCCTGTAAAGTTAAATTGATACATTACACCGTACATAGTGCCGGTTAGTTACGTTAGGTATTCAGCAACGGACGTTGCTGTGTACACGATGCGATTCGCCGCTATTTATGCACGCCCCTGGAGGCAGCCGAGACATGTCGGCAACGGCCCCGTAGACTACTGTGGGCATTTCCCAAATGAGAGCGGACGAGAAGAACGTCAGAAATGTATTGAGGTTTATGGATATACGGGATGATGGTTGATATCCCAGGGGTATAGACGCCGCGCTGGTGTGCTCGCCCGTGCTCACGTGCCGTGCAGTCAAATTGGAAATTGAACAGATACCGCTTGTACGTAATGGAAATACATTTTTCTTGATACACGGTCTGCGAACAAGATGTTCCGGGAGTTAAATATCCGGTGTATACTGGAAAATAACAGTAAATTATTGAGATAGCTGAAATATAACGGATTTATTTTAGACGACGCCGGCGTTGAAATTAAACTGTCACGTTTAAACGCAGTACAATCGTCGAGTTCAAATAATCCATCGAAAACGTGTTTAAAAATAAAATGAAGTGTCAGGGGTGATTTCAACAAAAGTACTGAGCACAAGAACAATAAATTACACTTACGGTTTATACAAAATAAAACTGTGATATACAGGGGTGAGTTTTTATTGCGTGTTTGGTCTATAGAATCTTTGTTTCATAAGAAAATACCAAAATGGAATATGTGATGTTCTTTGGACCCTTTTTTGCCACATTCTTAAAATATTACTGAATCTACAGGGGTTCTTCTGGGCGTCGACTAACTTCCTTATTTTAAACAGTACATCCTATATATTTTTACAAAGGAAAGTGTACATAATTTTAAGTCGAAAACAGGTACCATAACTTATATGTAAACCCAGCCGTTTCAAATTTATTTGACGTTCTTTAAACAATTGACAGATGTTAGGGTGTGGAAAATTTTTTATTATAATAAGTCATACATTTTTTGGGTAGTAGGGATCTATTTAATTTTTAGCACGTCATAAGAACATGAGGTGATCCATAACCTGCAATTAAAGTAGGTATATTTGAATGTGCTATACCAAGTGTTCATTTGAAGTTTATTTTGCTATTAAAGCCATCTACTTAGGTCTAATAATCACCTTATAAGATGTGATGTGGGTCCCATTCCCCCTTACGAAAATACGAGTATTTCAAATTTCACCGGCCGCCACTGTGTTAGATCCGTTAATTGAAGGATAGAGAATTTTTATATTTATCGGTTGTGTTATAATATTGAAGCGTAGAAACCTCAATAACTTTACTGTAGATGGTCTCTTAATGATATAAAAGTTTTTTCATAGGCCAACGCCATTTAATTTTCGGTATATGTGTAAATCTCTTTAATCACTTTATAATACATAATTTTGTACTTAGGTATCTAACCTAACTCTGTTAGCAGGCATACCAGCCAATAAATTAGTAAAATATATGATCGTTTACTATAATATTTAGTAAATTAATAGATTGCCTATTACACGAAAAATAAGAATTTTCACTGTAAATTTGCAATAGTAATGTGGAAGGAATATGACGATAGGAAAATGCGAATGGAAAATCAAAAACCTAACTCAACAGAAAATCTGCCATTTCCGCCGTTCATTAGCCACATGTACGGCGACAAATTAAAACTCCATTAAACGAGACGTAAACCAGAAACGTTCGATTGTGCAACGAAATTCGCTGAAATATGCATTTCAAGCCTTGTTTACATTTGCTAATTAAAACTAGATTGTTCGACATTAACAAGCTAGGATTTATGTGGTGTCTACTTTTTCCGACTTTTCCTAATAGAACGACATTACGTAAAATCCGATGTAATAATTAGTAAATTATTTTCGACGGTTTGAAATTAACTATAAGTTTACTAACTTGTAATGCTGAATTTACAAATGAACGGTGCTGGAGTGCCGGAAATTAAATACAGTTGTTTCGTAAATTAGTGGATAAAATCTATACAATCGTTATGGACTTTTTCGAACAAATCGCTCGGACACGTCAAAAGATACATAATAATTGCCATGTTTTGACACGGGTCTAGAATTTTTTCGGCACTTCAGCAAAATGCTTTGACATCATCAGAATATTTTTTTTAAGAGAACCCTTATTTTTTTATGACGGAACTGGAAAAAGTAATTTTTTTCACATCCAGTAACGTAAATATAGATGTAGACCACATCAGGAAATTCTTGAGAAAATCGACTTTAAGTTTAAGAAACTAAATTTACTAGAAATGAAAGAAAATTCATACTCTACACCGCTGACATTCTAACAGCACGCAAGAAATTCGGGCAAATTTTGTTTACTACTTATTTACAAATATTATATGCACCAACGTTTCTAGTAGCGATAGCAGTTGTCTACTTAATTTAGTTTGAAATTAGTTCGAAATCCGTTTTCCCAATTATATGAACTTATAATCACTAGCTCATTCGCCATACTTACGAATGTTAAAAATTCTGTTGAATTTCATTGATATGGTAATAAGATTTTTGTTCAATAAGATTGAACGTCTTTCGCGCTGTCAGGATATCAACGATGCATAGTCTGAAGATCGAAATTTCTTGTCGAGTAAATTTAGCTTACATCAATATTAATGTTAGTGTGTTAGTGCTTTTCCGACATAAAAACTAAGGGTTTTCTTTAAAAAAATTATCGACGACGTGATAGTCTCTCGACAAGTGGCCAAAAAAAGACCGCTAACAAAGAGCGACAATTCATATTCTCGTATATCACTTGACGTGTCCAATCGATTTTTTCGAAAAAAAAAAAAACACAACGATTGTATCGATCTTATCCACAACTTTACTAAAGCACTGTCTATGCTACTTGCTCAGATACTCATTTAGAGAACCTCTATGGGAATAACAGTTTCTCGCTCAAATATATTTAAGATTACTTTCATCTCGTTACTTTATCAATTATCTCATTATAAGAATACCAACTAAATGAAATCAAAAAATGATTACAGAATTTAAGAGTTTGATAACTCTTGTTTTTGTAATGCATAAAGGTTTTTGTAATACATATATATATATATATATAATGCTGTTTCACAAGCGACTGATGATCAGTCCTGATGAGACTGTGTATTGTTGTTCAGTCCCTACGAGTATCAGTCAAGTCCTTGCATATGAATTCCCCTATGCGTCTCATCGGGACTAGTCAGGGTCATTACTAAAAGTGTTTTTCGTAACAGAGGTCAAAATATCTCATTCAAAAATCTCATCTCATTAAAAAATACATTAAAACACTCATATCGTCAGTTGCGTCAAACAGGCCTTGGAAAGATGTAGCCACATTAGGGATGGGCACTGAGAGAAAAATATCAATGTGAATGATCGATAGGTGAACATCAATAGTAATTAAACTTCGACAATTGAACATCGGTGTTTCCATTCATGGACTTTTTTTTAAGATTTGGTAATAGAATATGGTAACTGTCACAGCCAAATCTTTATTAAAACTTAATGTCCCTTAGAAAAAATATATAAATCATATTTTCAGTTAAATAAATAAAATCAAATATATTCAGAGAATAAAACAAAATAAAACTCGTACTTTTGCTTGAAACTCCAATTATCTGCTTGAGCTTTTCATGATGGCAGATGCCGATAGCAAGAAGAACCGGCGTAAGTTTTTATGAAAATAATATGATTTAATATCATAATCGGATAAATTTGAAAACAGTAAAAATAGTTAATTTGATATCAGGTTAAAAATAATTATCGATATTTCGATTTCTCACTGAATCATAGACGGGGTGAAAATAAAGAAAAAAACTTCGATGTCATCACATCGATACTTTAAACATCGAACTGAATCGAAAACATTGGTGTTTTGTGCGTATTCCTAAGCCGCAGTATATTTTCCTCGTTTTGATGATCTGTTCTAGTACTAATTTTTTACTAATGCTGAAATCTAGTAACGCACAAAGCGACAACAGAGCGTTGGTCATGTGTCTGTAGATACATTGTCGAAAATCATCAAATGACGTATTGTGAAAGCACGAGTAGTGAACTGATTATATCAGTCCATTTCATCAAAACTGATCATCAACTTGTGAAACGTCAGTAAGACTGTTGAGTTCCAGCATATTTTTTTTACATTATAAACCACAATTTTACTGTCAAACTGTACTCCAATTATGTACTTACGTCATTGATACAAATATTTGTTAATCTGCAGACAAAGCACTATAAGGTGTTAAGCAACTTCGTTAGGGTATAAAAGATATAGATCATCATATAGAAAGTGTCGAAAAAAATGACCCAACAAATTTTTTGTCATGATTTTGGGATCGCTCCCTTTTGCTCAGCTTTTTGCTTCAACTAATTTTGTCCTTCTAGCTCTTGAGGGTATTTACCTCCCATATTACATTAAGTTTTAGAAAATGTCCGGAGGAGAGGTGGGTATTAAGATCAGAAGGGCACTTCATATATTATCAGACTACATATGGATAGACAGACATTTGCTCAAGAAACTCACATACTTAATGTTCTTTTTTAAACTTAATCTAAAGACAATGCACATCTCTTTACTGCTGAAAAAGTCCTACTTGCTTAGGATTAAAAATATAATGCGGAGTTTTTTACATTTTATAGAAATAATCATTAAAAATTCCTAATCATTCATCAAAAAATAAACATACCATATTTTACACGTATGAATATTTGAACCATGCCACAATTGAATAGTTACGCCATTTTCTTGCAACTGGATGGAAAAATATAGCGTTCGATCGAACTCAAGAAAAATAAGAAATTCTTAACGAGAGCGATGATCATTTTGTATTGGAGAGTCTGTTTGGAGAGGAAATCAGTATCTCGTGAAAAAGATATAGAGAGTATATTTCTAAATTTCGTTAACTAACATTCTCTAAAATATAGGAAAATTTGTTGTGTATCAATGAATTACACATATATATGTATTTGAAAAGCTAACGAATTTAGAGAGATAAAGTTTAAGTTAGAATTAAATTTTTTACCAGTTACTACTCATATATATCTCATCAAACGGAAAATATCGAAAAATGAATACGAAAGAGAAATTATAGAAGGCAAACGGAACATGATAGAACAAATATTCAATAGAAAATCTAGTAATGAAATCTCTGGCGTTCATTAGCCACATGTATAGCGACAATTAAAACCGTTAAGCTGCACGTAAAAAGCAAATAGTATATTTGACTGCAGCGGAACGCATTGAAAATATGCATTTCAAGACTTGTTTGCATTCATTAATAAACGATTGTCTGACGCTAACGAGCCAGTTTTTTACAAGGCTTATAGTTTTCCGGCTTACCGACATTTCCAAGTAAAGGGCATTACCTGCAATTAGCGATTAATTAAAAAACAATAAATGATTTGTAAGGATTTAAAATTCTTCGCCATCCTTTCAAATGAACTTGCCACGCTGAATTAACAAACAAAACGTGCCGGAAATTGAAAATTTTCCGTTTGCTCAGATACCCACTTCTGCCTTTTAAACCGCAAAATGACGTAATTAAATTCTTGCGATTTCGCGTGTAACCGGCTGGCGAGTGACCCTAAATGTGGGAACAGTCTTGTTTGCGCTTCCCGCCCACCATTTCTGTACTCAACAGTTTGATTTAATAATTACATACTTTTTAATTACCGAAAATCGGATAACAATACTGCTGACAGTTTAATTATACGGTATGTGCATCGACCCACATGATCAAGACATATCAAATTACACTAGAAGGGAAAATAACACAGGGTTTTATATAAAAAAAGTTTGGATAATATAACTACTTGTCAAAATTAGACGAGCTAGAAAACAATTTTATGGTTAGCGCCATTTGCGTTCTATTTGAGTTAGACACTTGTGGTTTAATTTTCGGTAGCCTATGGATTTGGTTTGAATGCCCCGAAATCACTACGCTGCAACATAAACGGTTCGCCATCTACACCCCAAAACACAGCCTCTTGCGAAAATTTGAATTGGCAAGATTTTGATGTCAATTTCAGAGACATCCAGGATGGACTAAGAAGGACGCTGTCGGGTAAAAACTTCATTCCGGCGCATTAAGGGGCGTGTGTGGGCACTAGGGTGGACCTTAATATATTTTTTTCGTTTTTTCTCAACCGGGCCAATTGAAAATCAGTTCTAGGTACCTAAAAAACTTGTGCGGAAACAACCTGCCGCGATCGGAACCTTTTTTTCCCGTGCCGCAAAAGCGCCAGCAGTTTTTTGGGATTTTATATTAAAGTCATCGAAAAAAGTTCGATGCGCTTAAAAACTATGAAAATCATCAAATCTGATAGTCGCAAGGATATATTTCCATGTATTTTTTCCTCCCTGAATCAGATGGAATCATCAGATTTCGTTTATTCGTTGAGTGAAAAAAATTATGAGCGAAAAATTGAGAAAAAACATCAAATTCAACTAAAAAAAATTTAAAAAAGACGAAATAATTTATTATGGTGATTGTACCTGACTCTGAGGAGTATTCAGTATATCATGATTCAGAAGTAGAGGTAAAAACCCTACAATTTGACGTCCGGTTGGGAGTCTGTAGGTGCCTCCGAACCGGAGTTACGATCATTTCAAGTTGTACGCAAAATTCAGGAGCGTATATGGCGGAAGGCGATTTTTCTGTTTTTTTCAATCCTGATTCTCAAACTATAGATTCTCCTACACCGACTTGCATAATTTAACGGTAATACTTTGGAGTTGGGGAGCTGCGTCGTGGTATAATCGGGTAGTAATACAAATCTCTATGTTCTGTGCTTGTTTCTCAACAATCGAGTAGTTTAAGGGTTATCCAAGCTTGAGCAAACGAAAGAGCGGAATAATTAATTCTCGGAAAAATACGGTTTTTCCTCATAAAGTTGGTAGCTTCATTCGCTCTGACATTAGCCCGCGGAAATTTTTCGTATTACTACCAACTTCAAGAGAAGTCGAGAGAAGTTTCGAAGAGAAGAATTGAAATTGGCGACGGTCGTAAAGTGGTCGTTTGAATAGATTCGTTTGGGAATACGCCTCGGAGCGATCCGAGCAATCTGAGCAGTTCACTAACATGCGTTTTTGATTCGAGCGTTCCAAGCGATCCGAGTGATTCGGACGTAAACACACGAATGTAAACAAACACTAAATTAATCTAAATCGTTTTTATTTGTACAATTTAGTAATTAAATCAATTGAATTGACTTAATTAAGTCAAATCCAACAAAATTCAATGATGTACTTGTTAAACTGCACAAATACAAACGGAATAAATTAGTTTCAGGTTATTTGTATTTGGCGCGCGCTCGGAGCGCTTCGAAGACCTCGGAGTGCTCGGATCAAAAACGCGTGTGAACCACTCGGATCGCTCGGATCGCTCCGAGGCGTATTCCCGAACGAATCTATTCAAACGACCACTTTACGACCGTCGCCAATTTCAATTCTTCTCTTCGAAATTTCTTCTCTCTCGACTTCTCTTGAAGTTGGTAGTAATACGAAACAATTTGCGCGGCTAATGTCAGAGCGAATGAAGCTACCAACTTTAAGAGTAAAACCGTATTTTTATCGATAATTCATTCTTCCGTTCTTTCGTTTGCTCGAGCTTGAATAACCCTTAAACTACTCGATTGTTGAGAAACAAGCACATAACATAGAGATTTGTATTACTACCCGATTATACCACGACGCAGCTCCCCAACTCCAAAGTATGATGCTAACGTTACAAGTACGTGTACGAACGTCGGACACTATAGTATGTTCCAATCCGAAATTCTCTTATAATCAATGTAAAATGACTTCAAGTTAAAGGTACTATTATATTAAGATGATGAATTTTTCGTATGATATGGAGTATTTCATACTACCGTTAAACTATGCAAGACGATACAGGAGAATCTATCGTTTGAGAATCAGGATTGAAAAAAAGAGAAAATCGCCTTCCGCCATATACGCTCCTGAATTTTGCGTACAACTTGAAATGATCGTAACTCCGGTTCAGAGGCACCTAGAGACTTCAATCGGACGTCAAATTGTAAGGTTTTACCTCTACTTCTGAATCATGATATGCTTAATACTCCTCAGTCAGGTACAATCACCATAATAAATTATTTCGTCTTTTTTCAAATTTTTTTAGTTTAATTTGGTGTTTTTTCGCAATTTTTCGCTCATAATTTTTTTTTACTAAACGAATAAACAAAATCTGACTCAGGAGGAAAAAATACATGGAAATATATCCTTGCGACTATCAGATTTGATGATTTTCAGAGTTTTTGAGTGTATCGAACGTTTTCAGTGATTTTTAACATGTAAATCCCATAAGAAACTTCCGGCGCTTTGCGGCACGGGAAAAAAGGTTCCGATCGCGGCAGTTTTGGTTTCCGCACAAGTTTTTAGGTACTCCAGAACTGATTTTCACCCGGCCCGCTGAAAAAACGAAAAAATTATATTAAGGTCCACCCTAGTGGGCACACATGCCTCCTACAGGGGCGGAACCATAGGGGGGTGGGGGATCGCTGTAGTAGTTGTTTGGAGGAATGTGTGAGTAGATTATCAAAGAGTGAAACCAGGTTGTGACACTCCACACAAATTTATTGGGCAGCATTAGAATCAATGGATTCGCCTAACAGAGGTCAAACCACGCAAAACCCAGCGTAAATGCAAAGGTGTGGCTTACGGGATGTGGAAGTGGGTTGAAAAGTTGGGATAGCGATCAAATACACAGAACATATTGAGGAAGTCTTAATGTGTGCCGGAATGAAGTTTTTACTCGACAGCGTCCTTCTTTGTTCATGCTGTATGTCTCTGAAATTGCCGTCAAAATCTTGCGAATTCAAATTTCGACATGGGGTTGGTTATTGGCGTGTGGGCGGCGAAATGTTTAAGTCACAGCGTAGCGGCTTGGGGCACGAAAACCAACCCTGTAGGCTACCGAAAGTTAAAAACCGCAAGTCTCTAACTCAAATATAACGCAAATGGCGCTAATCAAAAATGTGTTACGTTAATTTTGAAGAGCAGTTTATTTTCCAAAATAAACTAAAACATATTAAATTACTCTGAATATACCAATCCATAATTAGATTCTGCATAAAATTTATTATACGTATACTCTAATTTTTCACATTCAGATTAATGATGGCGGTTAATTAAAATTTTCTTTAAGATTCAAATTAGGTATTTAAAAATTGTTGTGTAACAAAAATTGTCAAAGTAGGGCTTGGCAATGAATACACCCGGTACATGATATATATATATATTTTTGTAGAATTCTCCTGGCCCTATAACATATATTTTTTTGTAAAAAGTTCAGTTGAATAGGTCAAGCGGAAAAAAAAAGTCGAAAATGTTTTTTCTCGATTTTCTCTATTCATCAAATCATCAAAATGGACGATCAATAGATGGTTCATTATGTGGATAGTCATATACCTAGATATTCGTATCATTATTGATTTACACTCGTTTCAACAAAAAACGTTCCTCGATATTTCAAAAACTAATTCAAGAGTACAGTCAATGCACTACAACGCGGATACCTAGTACACCGTCCAATCTCCACCGTTGTCCAGTATGGCCTGACATCTTCGGGGGCATGTCTCTCGTATTTTCTGGCTGAGCTGGTTCAAAGTGTATACACGGTTTCCTGCATGCTTCCTCTTGATCAAGCTCCACACATTTTCAATCGGATTCGCATCGGGCGATTGTGAGGGCCAATCCAGAGTAACGATCCCGTTTTCTTGCTTCCAGAAGGTGCAGAGACGACTTCTGTGTTTGGGGTCGTTGTCTTCTTCCAGTATCCAGTTGTTGTTTCCTGCGCCGAACATCTTCTGAGCAGACTTTAAGAGACCCCGTTTGTCAATTTTTAGCATCTTTGCAGCATCCAGGTTTTGGGTGAAAAGCTCCAAACAACCAAACCCCCGCTTTGAAAAGCACCCCAAACATGCAGCTTTACAGGACGCTTAACGGTCCGTTGGAGCAACCACCAGGAGTCGACCAGGGTACGGTTTTTGGGAACCTATGCCCAGAACGACGCTTCATCGGAGAAAATGACGTTCGACCAGTTGCGATCAATATTTTCGGTTGCCCATACATTCTGTTTCGCAACATGCTTCTTGAAAGTAGGGTTTTTGTCGAGACAAAAACCCCTACTACTAACTAAAAACTACGGTACGGTAGCTTTGCCTCATTTAATCGCGCTCGGATGGTGTTGATGCTGACTCTGACTCCCCTCTTAGATAGGTAAGCGCGCGCTGCACGGGCGTACGCCGAAACAGCCCGATTATCACTTTGTGCTGCTTGGCGGTAATCGTTCGCCATGTGCCTCGATCTGGGTGGTCATCAACATTTTTGGTGGCTTTGTACCGCTCCACCCACCTCCTCACGAATGCATTCGACTTTTTAGCTGCTTTAGCGGCAACAGAAATGCTCATATGTGGGCCTTTTGGGTGCAAACACAAGAACACCACGTCAAAACGCTTCGTGTATGCCGCACTCATTTTTATTTCTGTCTGCTCTGTCGAATAATTCGAGCGATACTGACGCATTGTGGCGCTGGCGTCGTAGCGCGTTATATGTATTTTCCCGCCACAAAATAGAAACCAAAGATCTTGAATAGTGTAACTTTCCATCGAGGTAGTTTACCTATCTTATCCTGAAGCGAGAAAGATTTTTCATTCATCCGCCACCAAAAGATACTTAGGTATCCGAATTTCGTTTTTATTAGATGTCGTCAGTGTGGTTTAAGTCATCTTAAGGTTTAGGTGGCTGTCAAAAGAAGAGGAAAAACAAACTTAAAAAAATTGGCAACTAGTATATTAACTTTAAGTTTATAAAAACGATGTTTAATGTATTGTTTTGATTTTTTTTATTAATTCTAAAAACGAAAACTAAGATTGACCTTGTCAGGCGTTCTATGTAGTATTTATATTTTCTGTTTCATCGATTCATTCTGACTTGTTTTATCCTTTTTTTCTGTTGTTTATTTGAAAAACGGTCTTGGCCTTGTTTGGTGTCAGGTGGCCTCGTTTAGTAAAATATTTGTTATAAAGTTTATGGAATAAACTTGCTACAGAACTAATCGAAAAATAGATAAACACAGACACTCCTTAGAGACCTCATTAGGAACACATAGCCTAAAAGCTTAAATTTACAATACACACATAAGAGTTACTGTTTATGAAAAGATTTACCATGTTATCAAAGTATTTAACTTACCTGAGTACACACTAAGCAAAGAGAAATGTATTTAGTTCATTTTTTGGGCATAAAAAAAATGTTTTCAGAGAAATAACGTTTCATCTATTTTTACCTTTCTGAACTTGTGCTTTGTGCACATTTACAAACACATAAGGCATTTCCATTTTTAAACTATTTTTTAAATGTTGACGTTGCCATTTATATAGTGCATATCGTTATAGAAGCACTGAATGGAGTGTAGTGAGTTTTAACCAATAGGTTAAAACAAGATTAATTATATCTAAACTAATAGTTTAGATGTAATTAATAAAGATGACTACACTTAATTAATATATATATAATTAGATATAATTAATAGAGATGACTACATTTAATTAATAATTTAATTAATAGATATAATATATATAATTAATAAAGATGACTACATTTAATTTTGACCAAAAAAAAAAAAAAAACACAAAAATCGAAAAAGATAAACAGTGGATCTAAAATCTTTAAATGTTACATATTTATCATTATTAAATAAATGTTTTTGAGTTTATACATTTAACGGTAGTGAGAGGCAGGCATTCATTTCTACTTTTCCAGGCTTTTTCGTCAAAATAACTTGCGAGTAGAGATGTGCAGTTTGACTTCATGAAATGAAACGTGTCACGGATTTTCCAACTATTTAGAAATCTGGAATGAGTTAGCGCATTTCAAAGTACCTGATGGTACTAAACTCTGCCTAAAATTTTTTCGAAAAAAATAATTAATAAAGTTATGAACAAATGAAATTTTATGCAGCTATTAAAAAAGAAAATTTTTTATCTCGAAATGAAAGGCTCTAATCGAAAAATTTTTGGGACAACTTTTTTATCGAAAGACATTGAGCTTATTGGAAAAAATTGTTAGAACCTCAAAAATGGTTAAACAAATAAAAAAAGTATTGTTTATAACAAAAAAAATGCTGATAATTCAATGTTCTCCATCACTTATTAAAATTTTCTCTTTTTCTAAGTACTCGTTATACATTTCCAGATATTTAGAAAAAAAATTTTGGGATCGCTATTTGCAAATAAACTGCACGTTGTTTTGTTGGAAGTTACGCCCGCGCGCGGTGCCAGTGCTCGCGCCGTATACGCGTCTAAACTTGAAAACACATGTGATTTGTCGTTTCTCTACTGTTTTATTGAATGAGGTTAGCTTTTCTAAGCTTATTGCAACCATGCCTCGAGGTAATCGTTGTTACAATCTTTAGATAAATCGAAACATAAATGTGTGTATAAATATGTGATGCGAGTGATGAATAATTGGAATGCAAAAACCCGGAAGAAATAACTTCACCAAGTGACAATAATTGGAATGCAAACTTTGCTCATTTGATTGGAAACTATGTGTGTGATTCTTGTGAACGTTCAATTAACAACAATAAACTGGATTCGACTACGTAAGTTTTTTTAATTACATTCAATCAAATTTTAACGATGAATATTATTTAACATTAAATAATAATCTTATTTATTATTATTTAACATTCAATAATATTTAACATTAAATAATATTTAACATTAAATAATATTTAACATTAAATAATATTATTTAGTGTTAAATAATAATCATCGTTGAAATTTGATTAAACCTAATTTACAAAAGACTTACGTAGTCGAATCCAGTTTATTGTTGTTAATTGAACGTTTACAGGAATCACACACATAGTTTCCAATCAAATGAGCAAAGTTTGCATTCCAATTATTCGTCACTTGGTGAAGTTATTTCTTCCGGGTTTTGTCGCGGTCGTCTAAATTGACTTGACGTTTCACTGATCATGCTGTCAGCTTCTTCAGAAGGTTTCTAAAGACTATCTTTAGAAACCTGGACAATTGGACAACAGCCGTGAAAGCCTGCATTCTACTATTCGTCACTTGCATCACATTTTTATACACACATTTATGTTTCGATTCATTTAAAGGATTGTAACAACGATTACTTCGAGGCATGGTCGCAATAAGCTTAGAAAAGCTAACTCATTCAATAAAACAGTTCAGAAACGACAAATCACATGTTTTTTTCATGTTTAGACGCGTATATGGCGCGAGCACTGGTACCGCGCGGGCGTAACGTCCAACAAAACAGCGTGCAGTTTATTTGCAAACAGCGATCCCAAAAATTTTGTTTTTTCTAAATATTTGGAAATGTATAACGAGTATTTAGAAAAAGAGAAAATTTTAATAAGTGTTGGAGAACATTCTCAGCATTTTTTTATTATAAACAATACTTTTTTTATTTGTTTAACCATTTTTAAGGTTCTAACAATTTTTTCCAGAAAGCTCAATGTTTTTCGAAAAAAAAGTTGTCCTATAAAACGTTTCGATTAGAGCCTTCCATTTCGAGATAAAAAATTTCTTTTTAATTGCTGCATAAAATTTCATTTGTTCATAACTTTTATAACAATTTTTTTTTTTCGAAAAAAAAATTAGGCAGAGTTTAGTACCATCAGGTAGTTTGAAATGCGCCAACTCATTCCAAATTTCTAAATAGTTGGAAAATCCGTGACACGTTTCACAAATTTTTACTCGGGTGGAAGAAAATCGCCAGCGTATAGTTCAAATAAAGCCACCGAGTCTTAAATCCTTACAAATCACTATCCAAATCATCACCATCAAAAATTTGACTTTCACGTTCTATCGTTAGCAGGAATGATGCGTAAACATGCAATACACGTCGTATGTGAAGACGAAATTTACATCAATAATTCAATCAATATGATACAGTTAAACATTTTATTTTCCTTAAATTATCAACACAGTGTTAAAAGCAAGGTATTTTGGTGATTATTTCATTTTTTGTATTCAGATCTGTAACATTCCGTGTGCATTCTGAAAAAAAAAAGATGTAGATGTTTCTATCAATTCACATTGTAGTCTCACACCCATCTAAAAAGAACAAATTGAACAGATACACCGACCATGACACAATTTATAGAAAAAAAGTATGGATAACTATGGATGCTACAACATAATACTGTGGAAAACATTTTCCTCGACATTTTCACTCATAATGTTCTATTAAAGAGTTACCTTTTTACGTTGTACTAAAATATTCCCCTGTGTTGGTTCTTTTTGACAGACTCACAGAAAGACAATATGTTTAACACAATTTTACTTCATTATATTAACATCCGCTCATATTTCCAAACTGCTGATATTAAATATTGGTCGGAAAACAAAAAATATTGTAATTACCACTTGAAATAAGGCTCGAGAGAGTCTGGGTTTTATAACTTTTATAGTGAAACCAGATTCTCATCTACATATAATATTGTGGCATTTTATGGCACTTAGGTATAAATGTCTACATTGTTTTTTGTGGATCGATATTTTTTAGAGGACGCTCCAGGCTTTCCGTGTACAAATAAATTCCACGCAGAAATTGTTTTACACCATACTGTTAGAAACGTAAAATTGGACTCCCTGCTTTACGTTACGACTTATTTATTCATGAGATAACCGAAATAGGGAGGGATTCATACAAATAGATGGGGTAAAGACCAGAATTTTGCTCTGATGGCTCATAGTATTCTTTATTTTTATTTATATATTGCTTCGCAGAAAATTGTTGTTGAAAGTTATTATAGAAATGTGAACATTTTACATATATATTACGGTATGTCAGTTACGGTCAGAAACGGTATGTCAGTCATTTACCGTTGCTGTAAATGTGAAACTAAGCTTAGAAAAAGCTAGACTGGATTTGTGCTACATATAAAATATTTTTTGATAATGCTTAATGTATTTGGAGTCAAATAATGTTGCCTAAAGTTTAACTGTTATGTAAAAATATTATTAACTTAATTGCCAACATTATCAATCCATAAAATGTATTTTAATGTATTTTAAATCGGTTATTCATTGTATTTCAGATGTATTTTAATTTATAATATTAAAAATATGTAAAATTTATAAACGTATTTTATGTATTTTAAACCGGTAATATCCTATAGATATAGACGATAGATGAACACCATGTGTTTTTTTAATTTGAACCTGGAGAGCATTTGCTGATTTTTTTTCAAAATAATATTTTAAATTATGACAACCATTTTAACTTAAATTATGTTAATAACTACTAAATGCAAAAAGAAATATCGAATTTGGAACTTCGAAAACCCTCAAGTGAATGAAAAACAACAAATGTTTATGCAGTCAGAGAATATAGGACTATTCTTTTAAATAAGAGTAGTGAAATGATTTAAGATGTAAATGTTATCGCTCCTTGGTGGTCATATTTTTATAACGTACATAACATATATAACTGTATAATTTTTCAGAAGATGGCGCCAAATTCCACCAACACTGACTTTATAAGAAGTTTTTTTCTTAAAATAGAGACATTCTGGCGATAAGAACGATTGTACGCCGTAGCGGTTTGTTGCTCTTGGGCTTTTTAAAACGATGTACTCCGATCGATATAGATTTCAATACATACAAATTGCCACGTAGTTCTTAAAATGTGACAGCTACGTTCTCTCACCACGTTCACCTTTATATCCCAGGGCAGGTTCTCGAGTCCCGTTTGGAAACTCGGCCTTTGTTTTAATGAAGAGATCCTAAATTAAAGAAAACACATTAACTAAATGTTAGGAAAATGCAATATCACCTTTATTATTTTTCTTTTCTCTTATCTCTTTACCAGTTAAAATTATGTTAAAAAAAAAAAACACTATCACAGTATCGGTCTTGTCTACGACTAATGATATACAAGAATCAATATATATACATATATATGTCTATACCTTACCAAATGCAATTGCAGTTAGTGCACAGTTCCCATATAACTTAACTATAATTTAATAAAATATATTCAGAAATTAATCCACTACGAAATTGCAAGTCACTTAAACGAGTGAGTCTAATTACATTTTAATAATGTGGGGAGAAAACAAGTACATATAAATCTAGATAAAAAAATATGATGATCCTGATAATTATTATACAAAAAGGTTAATTTTTACAACCAATTACTTATCTTCAGGTGCTTGGTGTAGTAGAACGTAGTCCTTCACTTTCGATATGCAGCTAGGTGTAATAAAACGTAGTACTTTACTCCCGATATCCAACTAGTCCAAAACTCGGCTCCTGGTTGGAGAGGAAGGAATCCTAGAATCCTTAACGCAGCATATCACAAACTAAAGATCTCCAGGATACCAGTACAGAAGACACGTCCGGTAGGAAAACGCTTGATATTAAGAATTCTTCGCAAAACGCACGGTCTCAAAAATGTTTAGTGCCAAGAATTAAAAAAGCCTAAGAAGAAAGGTCTAAGAAGAAGCCTAAAACAGTTATTACACAATGCAAATAAATATCTACCTAAAATTTGGCTTTAAGAAACTCTTACCCTTCACGGGCTTCAACACGTGATTACCGTAGTCTGTGGTTATAATCCAGCATCCGCTGATTAAAAATACACGCAAGGTATTTACAATTACGCACTGAAGAACTAATCTTCCATCCTCATAAACCTCGATGGATTAAAATATCCCACGTAACTTAGGATAATTAAACGTTCCTCAATACTCCAACAGCACAGTAATTTATAGGCTAATTGTTAGATGTTGCGATGCGTACCCTTCGAAAAGCTTGACAGAAAAGGAAAGACCTCGTGAACTCCCCACTCCTAGAAATCTCGCAAGCCATAGGTTGTGTACGACTGCGCGCACCATATCTTCATGGATGTTAATTAGTCAGAAGTATATATCCCTTCGATGAATAATGAAGTGATTTCGATTCAGTGGCTTGGACTAGACAGGTGGACACGCTGAGATTCTCAAGATGTTGATTGAAGAATGTTATTACTGTTAAACAAAAATATGGACTTAAAACGCTTGACGGACAGTGCGTCCTCAACTGCCGTACTTGCGAACCTCTTAATGGGTTATATACCTAAACAAACATATGGGCTTAAAACGCATGACAAACAGCGCACCCTCAACTGTTGTACTGGCGAACCTCTCATTGGGTTATATCGAAAAAAATAAGAGACTTTGAAACGCATGAGGTTACCCGTCCCAAGGTTAACCTCTTAGCGACCTACTACTAACCTTAAATAGAAGACATCAAGAAATACAAGAAGAAAGAAAAAAAATGAAAGACAATGTACCTACTGGAGATAACTGATGATTACCCTCTAAGCCTATCCCCACTATCAATGAGTGACTGTACTAAGGCTCTTAACTGTACAAGTCAAAGTTCAAGTTGCGTCACCCCAAGTCGCATGGGACACCTCGTACATGAACTCTGCTATTTCTAGCTCCAACTGATAGTCAAAATACACCAAAAGAACCACCAACAGTTCCTTTCCAGAGGTAACGAAATTAATAGTAAAAATTAACAATAGAACACATTAACAGAGGAAAAACCTTAGAAGAATTTTAGAGGGAGAAAGATTTTCTCAACCCCTGGGATGTAGGTTGCCATCCCAGCAACAGTATAGCCGTTGCCAACGCTAAAACGACTAAGAAAGCCGAAACAAACTACTCCTGCTTGAAGGTTGTTCCCGAAACTGCCACGGTGACCAATCTCCAGAACGACGGTTAAATCAGCTGCTACTGGCAACAACGAAGTCTGGTATAGTCCTCCTTGGCCTCGACCAAGGTGGCGCTGACCAGCATCCGCCCCTGACAACCTCACCTGACCCATACCTACCATTGAAGGTAGCCGACCTGAACGAGGTCACCCCCAACACTCTCGAGGCCCTCCTGCTCAAAACAGTGGCCATTTAGGGACTTTTACCCCACGCAGGCGTATCCCACGGTGTCGGTATTCGCAAACCCCCGGCACAGGGCCAAAACGTCAAATCCGGGAGAAAGATCAAATCAGATTAGATCAGAAGCTATTAGAAATCATCTGGTAGAGAACAGTATGCACCCTATACCTGTTCAGAGCTTGTCTGTGATGTATAACCTTACTTATAACCTTAATGTTTCGTTAAACCAAATCGATATTAGCGTATATTGAATTAACAATAACTCATTTTTGTTTACTCTGAATTAACCAACCGTAACAAAATAATCCAGAGACCAAATTAAGGCTGATAACGGAACACAATGTTCATTAGGTTATTAATGAAACTGAATAGCAAATCCCAATGAATATCAACTCACAAGTTTACAAAAAGCATGTCATTTGTAGAAACAATTGAGATGAAGATTTAGAAAACATTCCTTTGAAAACTTAACACCTTTATTTTATATTGCTATAAATGTTATTTAAAAACTATGAGTAATATTTTAAAACCAATCCAGAAGTGCTTACTGTAGTGCTCTTTGTAACCATTTGTCACAGTTAATCTGATATCGAATGATGTAGCGGAATAGTGATAATAACAATAAATTAGTAACTTGGAAATCACTTTGTTTCCCACACTTATTGTTAGACAATAAACACACCATTCCATGCAACTTGACAATTACGCCTACATGCAATTCTAAGCCGATTGTGTGTTCGAATATCAAATGTAATGTGACCAGCTGCTGTTCATTAGAAGCACTATTAATTATAGACTGCTTCTTTGATCTCATTGTGGAACGTTCTCTTGATAGGATTTCGGATTATTGGTATACATTATTTGCGTTCCAATAGGAACCATTGAGGAAATTATATTTTGATATTATGTTCAGCAGATGCTCATTTTCGTTATCAAAACTCTTTTCAAGCCTTTGGATATGCAAGTTATAGGAAAAAATACATTCCAGGTTAATCCAGTAGCTACTAATTAGAAATTTCATCAAGAATCTAGCAGTTTCGGTGATATAACAAATATTTTACTACAGCAATGGCTTTATTATATATGTATTCAAAACTTTGAACGTGAACTTCGATAGTACTTTGCTAACTAACGTTCTTCTATTTAATTTTTTATTTCTTTTACTAATCGTATATGTATATGATAATAATTGTGTGGGATACCATTTACGTATACATTTGTGGCATATACATTTTAAAATGTTGACAATTGTAGACAAATGAACATTCACTAGTTCAAGTCTTCTACCTAACTAAAGATTTTATTGTGTTCTATAAGTGCCTCAGAGTTTATGTTACTGTTTGAAGGTATTTGTATAATCAAATTGTAATCACATTTATTCTAAATAATTCTAAATTTATTTAGAATAATATTATTCTAAATAATTTCTGACACCCCTTTTTAAGTTAGTATCCCAAATATTGAATCTAACTTACTGTTACCAGCTGCATATACACCAACATATTGATCAACACGCCCTTCCTCTTTTTCAGATGATTGGAGCCTGTATATTCGCTCTTTGCCTTTGGCTACGATTCGAACCCGGCATCCAAGAGTGGCTACAAAGATTGGATGCAGAACAATTTTATATTGGAGTTTATGTGCTTATCATCGCTGCAGTGGTTATCATGATTGTGTCCTTTATAGGCTGCGCCAGTGCTTTGCAGGAGAGTTCTCTTGCTCTTCTTATTGTAAGTACATTTTTTTTACTTGCATCCGGTGAGTGTACCATAGCTGTGCAATCACTAATGGCAGAGAGTTACTAATGTTCGTACTAGAAAAGTTCCTCATAATCAGTTGTTATATAAAAATTTAAAATATGTTAATGGGTTTTATTAATTTTAGCTTACTCATGAACTACCTTGTACATAATCTTGGACAATAATACCTTAATCTTCGACATATATTTGATTATGAGAATGAACACTGTTACTATGTGGCATATAGGTAAATAATGTATGTTCAAAAATATGTTGCTTGCTAATATAAACATAAAGAAAACTAAGGTGATAGTAAACAAGTGGCTGCACCATACTTTTAAAAAGATAAGAAAGAATAAATATTAACAGTAAAAAAAGTCACAAGAATTAACGTATTATTAAAAGAGAATTATTTCTTGCCAAAATCAGACAACAAATTGAATACTTATGTTATGACGTCAGTGTCATCAATTTGGTTTGATATTTTTTATGTAGGAATATCCAAGGAAATTAATTAATTTTATCATATCTTGTTTTATTATTAACTGTGTCCAAATTCATTATATCCAAATCATTGTATCCAATTCATTGTATACAAGGAAATTATTTATCGCTGACTTTTCATCGAACCGTAACCTGCTGATCTTATTTGGCGGTATTTTGAATGTCTGGTGATATTTTGGAACACAAATTGAACAGGGGCGACAAGCTCGTAGCACTATCAAATAAATTTTATCGCAAAAATTGACAGCTTTCTCTCCTACAGCAAAAATTGCTACTAATTTTCGTACTAGAAAAGTTCCTGATAATATTCGGTTGTTATATTAAAATTTAAAATTTGTCGATGAGTCATACCAATAAGGTTCTTCTTGGCCTAATCCTGGACTACCTTGTACATAATCTTGGACAATAATGCATTCATCTTGAACATAAACTTGATTATGAGGATGAATAAAGTTACTGTGGTAAATAATTTACCTTCAAATATGTGTTGCTTGCTAATATAAACACAAAGAAAACTAAAAAGAACAAATATTAACAGTAAACAAAATCACTAGAATTAACGTATTACTTAAACACAATTATTTCTTGTGAGGCTAGGACTGCCAAAAGCAGACAACAAATAGGATACTTATATTAAGACGTCAGTGTCATCAATAGTAGGAATTATAAATTATATTATTAGAGCCTTGCTTTTGCATTCGTTTACAATGCATTTAGCAGTCAAATATATTTCAAGTCGCTCTCCTTATTACGTTAATACGAAATTAAAATTTAAAAAATGTATAATTACTACGTTAATATAAATTAAAAGTTCACCCATTCCTAGTTTCTGGTACCTATTAGGAGCACACGAGAGTTTACTTTTATTAATATAGGGGAGAGTTGGGTAAAATGGGGTACTTAACCTTCAAGGGCAGATATTTCCAAAAGAGTCGGCAATAAAAATTATTTTTTTAGTTTCTACCAGGATGTTGAAATATTGTGCTTTGAAAACTAAAAACATTGTTAATCCAGAAGGATTGTTATTGAAGCAATTTTTTATTTTGTCAAATTTGTCATTTGCCCCGTTTTACCCAACTGGTCGGGTAAAATGGGATATGTAGTTGGATAAAATGGGGAAGCATATTTTATCTACAAAACTAATATTTTTGGAGTACGTATTTTAGTCTCTGGAGTACGTATTTTTACTTCTGGATGTCAACCTAAAAATCTATACAGCCATGCCTTTCCCCGCCATTTCTCTTTCGCGGTTGAAATGATGTGACAAACTATTTCTCTCCGCCAAATCGTATGCTAAATGCTGTAATTCATTTAAGCTTAGGCCAAATAAACGAGCTTCCATTGCAAGAATGTGTTCAACAAGTTCGTTCCCTTGAGCTTCATTGAAAACAGGTTTAATGCTACCAAGCCCTACAACCAAATGAAAATTGTGCAAAAAAAATGCTACCTATATCTTGGCACATACAAAGGTATGTGCCTGCAATTAAAGAATTGCAGCACTATCGACATTAGAACCATCCCGAACTTTACGAACTCTACGCTCTAGAGTGGTTTGTGGAACATGAAAAGTTTGAGCTGCCTTTTTATACCCCATTTGAGCACTTATTACCTCTTGAATTGCATTTTTCATGTTTCGCTCATCCCAAGATTGACGGGTTGAAACGCGTTTATATTTCGAAGGCATATCGCTGGAACAAGGTATCTATACAGTATCTAATACAGTACCTACCTAATATTATAAAGAATATAATGATTAATATCAGCTTCTAGATTTTAAAGTTACTAGAAACATTGCAATAATTGGTTTCGGGTAAAACGGGGTACCCCATTTTAAGAGACCATCCGTTACCATTTACCCAACTAGCATGTTTCCTAGTGAATTATACTTTTTCATACACAAGAACTAACGTTTCAGTGTCTACACTCTATTAAAAAGCTACAATAGTACTCATTTCAAATGCGTACTTACCCCATAAATATTCCAAAATATTCAGTTGAAAACACACAATAAATATCGATCGTACCACGTAAATTATATGTCATAAACAAACTGTCAGTTTATAAAAGTAGACTGTTGGTGGCGGTGGCTGTTATTGTGGCGCCATCTACTAATATTTAGAAGTACTTCCGATGGATATGATTTTCAAATAGATTTCTGCTAAGACATGGTTAGAATATCAATTACCCCGTTTTACCTAACTACCCCATTTTACCAAACTCTCCCCTACTAATATTAATTATTTTAATAAATCGACTACAAAGGACAAAATAGTGTCTGATACAGACTATACGGATATTGTTCCAAGTTTTTCAGGCATTATTACTAATTTGCGTATTCATTTGATTTGTCACCATGATGTTTTTTCCTTTTTTTTATCCAGGGATATCCAAGGAATGTATTAATTTTATTATATCTTGCTTTAATATGAACTGAATTCAAATTCATTAGGATCCAATTCATTGTACACAAAGAAATTATTTATCATTGACTTTCCATTGAAACTTTATCTGCTGATCTTAATTGGTAGTATTTTGGGCGTCGAAATGTGAATACAAATTACACAGGGGCGACAAACCCGTAGAACTCTCAAATTAAATTTCAACGCGAAAATTGACCCCTTCCTCTCCAACATCAGAATTGCTCATCAATTAAATAATAAAAATCCGTAGAGTTTCAATCCTGACAAACGTTATCCTTTCCAGAACGTTTGGAAACCGATTTATGAAGTGCAATGACCCGTGAACAAGCCCTCCGCTTCAATTCCCATTATCTTACGTCTAACCGAAAGTAGTAGGCATACATCATCATATGAAGATATATATATATAATCCGCGGACCCATATGTCAAAAGTTAATAGGGTGTGGGCTGTGTCCGTCAAACAATATTAAATTGATTTTCTAAAACTCAAATATCACAACAATATTTAAAATAAAGTAAAATGGATTGTGATTTTACATAATAAAATAAAAAAACAAAAACTTAAATACTTATAAACTTATAACTAAACTAGCATTACAAATACCAATATAGTACGCGTTTTATTATACAAAAGGTATTGTATTTATTTATAGCAACTCTGAGCCAACGATAACTTACATAATATGATTTGTTTTTTACTCATGTTTGATAATTTACTCAAAGGGATGTTAATGCAAAGTAATATAGTTGACAAAGGATTTTTTGGGATGTTGGACAAATAACGATCTACTAATTTTCTGCCGACGTTTCGTCCAATTTACTTAGACTTTATCAAGGCTCAATTGGTGTTTTTTAAAATAATGGTCTATGTCATTCCAAAGTTTGGTCTTTTCTCTACCTGCAGGTACATGTGTTTAAATATTTTAATAATGGCCTATAATGGCCAATTATTCGTGTAGTGTGGTTATAAAGACAAAAGAAAGAAATATTATTAAAATATTTAAACACATGTACCTGCAGGTAGAGAAAACGATCAAACTGTAATGACATAGACCATTATTTTTAAAAACACTGATTGAGTCTTGATAAAGTTTAAGTAAATTGGACGAAACGTCGGCAGAAAATTAGTAGATCGTTATTTGTTCAACATCCCAAAAAAGCCTTTATCAATTGATATTTTATGGACGCAACCGATAATTACCATTGCAAAGTAATATATTTAGGGAAGATGAGCGTAGTAGAAGAAAAGAGATAGTATACTTGTAGATACGAGTATAGGTAGAAAATTATTTTAAATTTGAGTTAATACTGAATTTATAAACTAGGTTTTCAATAATAGTTTAGGTTGATGAAACAGGTAATGAAAAGAAAAACAAATGAACATACTTTTTTGCAAAAACGTAAAACATAAAGGAATGCATTTTTTCAAAATTGATGCTGACATCCCTTGATCTTATCAGATAGTAGAACAGTAAGTAGAAGTAATTATATGATTAGTGAGAATCTTATAGGATAGTGGCTTCTGTGACAATATTTTTTTACCATTGGAGTAGATAGTCAACATATGGAAAACTAAGATATTTATGTTTAATTTCGCTGTTTTAGATTCACATACAAAACGACTTCTAACATATTAAATACTATGTGTTAAGAATAAATTATATTTTTATTATTATGCTTATTATCTTTATGATTATGCTGCATAGTAAAAACAAAGAAATAATGGAGTTTTTGTGGTTTACCGAAAACCTGGGGAATTATTTCCAATTAAAAAAAATATACGAGGTCAGGTGAACAAAAAAAAATCAATAGAGCGTTCAAATTAATTTAACCTCGAGTTGACTGTGAAAAAAAAACATAGGAGGGTCTTTGCCAATTTTTTCCCACCATATTTAAATAAACTTTTGACGGCTTTTTGACATATTTCCATTAGTATGATATGATTGAAAGACAAAATGAAAAAACTGAGTACTTCAATTGAAACATTTCAAAATCAACATTTTTTTTAGAAAAATTAAACATTGTTCTAAATATTACACATTTTTTGAGTGACTATTTATTATTTGAGTATTTTTTGTATCTAGATATTTTTTAGATTTTTTAAGTCTTCTGGAATATTTTCTAAAAGATGGGTAGTGTTAAACTCATTTATTTTTCCAAAATCCTTTCTGGAAGTCGATCAAGGTATATAAATATGAACATTGTGTTCTTTAAGTTTGGCCACAAAAATATAGACATCCAAAAAAAAACGTCATCAACTCTGGCTTTGAACGAGAGAGATGGAAATAGCGGTCATGTCTAAGCTTTTCGGTTATGTCAAACTTTTGACAAGTGACTGTCACAATTTGTAAAATAAACAATGGCTGTCATATGATGTGACAGTCTTGACAAGTAAATAAGGTTATAAATTCGATCAAGAAGAGAAATACGTCTTTTTTTTCTCGGCCAACTTTGATGACTTTTTTTTGGATGTCTCCATACATCATATGGTGTTACCTATATCTATATTATTCGGAAGTCAGAGTTCTATCAAATAACATTGGGCCAATTATGCGCATGAAAAGAGGTACTTCGACAAAAATATGTCTGGTTTCTCATTCTTATATTATGAAAATTCACAGTCACTAAGATGAATCCAGGCTTCGTCAGAAAACTAATTTGTCTGGATTGTTGTCACCAAGATTATTTAAATACTATATGTGACGAAGAGCATATCGAAACATGTTGTAGTCCATATTCTAAACATCAGGAAACTGTTCTCGAAACTTCAACTATCAATCTTCGAAAGAATACGTCCACTGTCCTACAAATTTTCGTCCTTTTCTGAAGTAGGACTCTACCATAAACATTTTGTGTTGAAGTGTAGACACCATTTTAAGGAGTTTTTCGTAGAATCTACACAAACTGTTTTGATTTGGAACTTTAACCTCGACAATTTGAAAGCTGTCAAACGGCAGATCGAAAAACAACAGTTTTGATTCTGAGACGTACGTGAATCAGAGATAGGTCTGAATTGGGAAAGTTTTGAGCTCCTTTGAGCTTAAATTTTGTTGAATGCATGTTGTAAGAGTCGTAGATCCATTGAAAAGGAAACTTTAATTGACATGGAGCTAGATGAAACCAAACAAATATTTTCATTCTTTGTTTCTCGCTCGTCAAAAGTCACAGATCCGGATTTTCATCGAAATATCTTTTTAAAATGCAATAGAGAGCGACACTACGAAGGTAACGCCATTGTGAGCAGCTAGATGTCGACTAAAATAAAAAAGAATGGTAACATTCATCAGTATCCTTTGTTCATTGATCAGTATGCTACTTTTTGTTCTCTTACATGAAAAGTTGTGAGTTCTAACGTTGAGTTGTTATCTAGTTGTCGCAGATCCAATGAATAACATTATACTTGTAATTAACCTTCACCTAGGTGTTAATTTCGAGCCAAAGGAACAGAGCCTTCGTATCTCCGCTCTGCCGTCGGCCTAATAGAAAAGAACTAAACTCTCGGCACAAAGCCGAAAGATAAACTCGGTTGGGGCCGTAAGAAAATATCGTGCTGCCGTTTATTCGTCCTTTCCCAGCTTAAAATACTCCTTGTGCGGGATACAATTTTAACAAGGGACTTTGTTATGCATTATCTGCCCTTAATATGCGTCTGCACGTGGAATACAAACTGACGAGATATATTCCGTGTGCTCTGCTGCGTCCAGAAGAAATCTCATTTCGCATAAAGAGAGCAGTCAAGCGACGCCAACCAAGACGTTTGTCTTGTTTGTTCTAAGCGGTGCGGTGGGTAAAAGTTTCGTTGCTTTGTTCTGCTCTTAGTTCGTTTTATCAAGATAAGAGTGCTCGAATAATTTACAATATTTCTGTCTACCAGAAATTTGGCAATTCGAGGGGATATCTCCGTGTTTTCCACAAATGCAACGGGAGAGATTAGAGGAGGGTTATATCCGTGCGTGACAGTGGCGTGCAATCAGTGGCGGCTGGTGGAATTTGAAATTCTCGTATTTTCGTAAGGATTTGTGGATCCCACACACCAGACATTAAGTGGTTATTACTAGACTAAAATGAAAGATTCGCAAAAAAAAAACTGCAACCGAAAGTTTTCAAAAATATTTGCGAAAATATTGTTCAAAAATCTGGGGCACCCGCAGAAAATCTTGTAAACGGCTTGCAAAATATTTGTGTAATAATTTTTTAATAATCACCGTGTGCATGTAAAAACTGTTTATCCCTTACGGTTATTCCCATAATAACAGCTATTACAAAATCTCAGAAACGAAATGTTATTGTGAAATAAATATTCAAATTTCTATAATTTTAGGTGAATGAAATTTCGAAAAATGTACAGGAATAACAAGACTTTGTATGTAAATGTAAAGACTTTGTTTGTATGTAAAATTCTAGCTTTCCATTTGAGTTTTGCATAACCTATAATTTGGTATGGGTCCCATGCTCCCTTACGAGAATTTCAAATTCCACGAGCCGCCACTGCGCATAGGGTGAGTCCGTAAAGACATTTCCGAATAGGCTGTTAGAAAACCACTTGAAAGAATGTAGCAACTGTTTAATTAACATAACTTTAAGTGAAACACCTTGTAATTTTGATGATATAATAAGTATATATCGGACTTTCTTCCACAGTTTTTCAAAATAGTGTGTATATGTTTGAAGTAAACCCATTATTGTAAAAAATAAACAAAGAAATTGCTGACTACTTTCTTGCTTGTGTCTGAAACTAATTTTTTAAGGGCTATTAATTATTTGTTTAACATATTTTTATAAATGACGATTATTACTTAATGAATACATCTCAATTTTATCGGGATAGATAATGTAAAATGACAAATCTGACAATTTATGTTTTTTTTTAGTAGCCACCATAAATAAAATCCTTTGAGGTATTTTACTGGGGTAAAATAGTAATACTTACAAAAATATATTAAACACATTAATAGCCTCTAAAACGTATATTTCACTGTGACAATCGAACCGAGACAGCAATTTTTGTGTTTATTTTTGACAACAAAGAGTCCGTATTATAAATTAGGGTTCGAACTATCCACGGCTTACTATAAATTACGTAATATTTCCGAATATATTATTCTATAAAAACCTGTGGAAGTAAATATGACATATGTTAAATCGTTGTAATCAGAAGAACAAGCGGAATTCAACTTATTAAAAAATTCAGGGTGTTCCATTAAAAAAATATTAACTAAACAGCTGCTACATTTTTTTTACAGTTGTTTTTTTAACAGCATATTCTGAAATTTCAGAAAAAATAGGCTACCACTGTAAGTTTTTATTCGCAACTCTAAAAATAACGCAGAAAAAGTTTCTTTCAAAAGCATACAACCACTTTCGAAACACGCAGTGCAGAAAAAAAAATGCAAATCATAACATACCTAGTATAAAACAAAGTCGCTTCCCGCTGTCTGTCTGTCCCTATGTATGCTTAGATCTTTAAAACTACGCAACGGATTTTGATGCGGTGTTTTTTAATAGATATACTGATTCAAGAGGAAGGTTTGTATGTATAATACATGCATAATATAGTAGAGAAACACTGATAATTTTAGAGGTTTCTAATGTGATGTCGTAAATAAACACATTTTTTTTGCGCTTACATTGCAAACACTGGCTGAACCCTACGAGATAGATCAAAATAATGTACTACAGTATTGTACGCCTTAAAAAAGTCTACAAAAAAGTCCGCGTGCACCCGTGCGAAACCGGGGCGGGTCGCTAGTATTCATATATTTTCCTTTCATTCAATTTGTTCCAATATGCCTGTATTACTGAGATGTTCATATTTATTAACCTTATGAATTGGTGGGATGTTCTCAAGGTTTTTTTAAGACCTCGTTGAGTTGCAAAAATTTTATTTTTCCCCTGTTAGAATTAAAACATATGTTATAAGTAATTAATAGATGTATTTATATAAACCCGGATTGATTGTTAGTTTTCTTCATCCTTTTTGGAAATCTTGAAAAAGTTTCTGATCAAACCATCAATTCGATTATAATCAGGGAATATTGATTCTGATGATTATATAATCAATTATCAATCAAATATAATGATCAAATCATCTATTCGTTAGTCTAATTCGAAGTTTTTGATGCATCATTATATTTTGTATATAAATTCTTTTACATCTAAAGCAGTGTGTTTCGCTCTATTAGAACCTCTCTATGGCAGTCTCACATCATGAAATAGCTGAAAATTTCATAATTTCATAACAGCAGTTACATAGTTTGCGACAACAGTCACATCTTGGCATTACGTTCCAGTAATATTATTTTTCCTTATATAACTTCATACTATTACCCCTTTGGGGTTCATTAAACTCTGAAGTATTATTGAGCATTAATATAACGAGTACATAAATGAGATCCATATGAAGTGCATAATAAAATGTTATATTTGAGATTTAGGTGATTATTGTGAAAATCGTATTATATTCAGATATAGATTTTATAACATATTGAAGGAATTATGTCTGATCCGAGCAATTTTATGTTTTCATTAAGTGTTTTAGAAGGACATTTTTGTTGCCATTTAGGATATATTAGACTTGTTAACCTGTGATGCATGAAAACTGTTATAATGCACCATCTTCAATTTTTTAAATACAATTTTGGTTCATAATCAGCGATCTCAGAAACCCATGTGTACAGTTTTTAGTGGGATTTCGAGCTTTGAGATTTTTGTCCCCCAAATTGGATTCGCCATCTTGAGTTTTTAAAATCTGATTTTAGATTCGTAATCAGCGACCTCAAAAACCCATGTGTAAAATTTTTAATACAAATTCTAGCAAATTTAAAATGTTTGTCCCCCAGATAGGATTTGTCCGCCATATTCGATCCGCCATCTTGAATTTTTAAAATCTGACTTTAGAATCGCGACCTAAAAACCACAAAATATGATGTTTGAACAAAAACGAGCCTCTTTTTTAAGCAAGTATACTGAATTTACCGTCATCTAAAGGTCAATAGGGTTCCTTCTACTAAATCTAGTAATTATTAAAATTATTGTAAATTTAAGGTTGACTGAAATTCAGAAAATCCTGCAAAAGTGACAAAAAAAAAGTATGCAGAACACAAGTTTATTCTCAAATTAACGTCAAAAAGAATATAGCGCTGTAGTTTTTTTAGTTAACAAATTGTAAAGCGTTTCAGTAATATTTTTGGGGGCGGTTTTTTTTAACTCCCCACAGGTTACTTAAGTTAATTAGCGTATATCAGGCAAATTATGCAGAAGACAATATAAATGTTCTATTTGAACTAGAACGATGTAGAAAAAATACATAAAAATGGGATAACATGTTGTAAAATGCTATAGAATCTCATAGTTCGTCAGCAAATACATGTAAAGCGTACTAAAATACGTTGACAGATATTCAGTTTCAGGCAACAGCTCATGTAAAAAGAAGTGCGCTAAAAATACTGTTTTACGGAAAAAAAAAACAATGCAAAGTTTTAATTAAAATTATACAAAGCGAATCAATTTTTTTTTTAATAAAATTTGGGCAGAACGATAACGCTAACAATCATTTAGAGTTATTAACTTGGTTTGTTTTGCACCGAATGTATTCGGAAAATATAGCAGCACGAAGCCATCTGGTGTATAAATAACTAGGAATGATAAATAATAATACATGGAAAAACTTTATTGTAGCGAAAATTACTATCCGCAACAAGCGGATTTAATGAATTGTAGGGGATGTCATGTATTATGCCATACAAACAATTTTGCCGTACGTAACGATGATCTATAACCCTGGCGTAACAAACGTTCTGCCTGTGACATATACTAATTATTATTTGATAACATACATACGCCATGAATTGTGTTTCGGTTTTAAATAACATAATTTTTCGTCAGTTCTGAAAACTGCCATTTATTTTAATGTTTATTAAACTAAACAATTGACCAGCGGCGTATTTATATTAAAAAAAAATATGTCAGCTGCAATTTAAAAGTCCGAAAATATTTAAATATACTGGTGGCAATTGAAAATGTAACACCCTGAAGGAGTTGAGTAACTTAACTCCAAACTACGTTTAAATAATATTTATATTATACAAATATAACAACTGATTACTGCTACAAGCTTATCTGATGAGTTGGGCTGATAATACTTAATAGGATACGTGTGCTCAACGTATTGTTACAGCAGTTTCTAGACGCCTTGGTCTGCTGAAGAGAGTTTTCAGTTTCTGTAAATTCATAATCATGTGCCAAGTACATGTAAATGAGTAGACAATACGAGGTGTGTAAATTAAGTAATGAAACTGATTTTTTTATGTTTCTATTCGAATAGAATTACAATTCAGTATTGTCTCCTTCAAAATAACTTCCTTGGGAAGCCACACAGCACTGGAGACGGTTCTTCTACTCCTCATAGCAGTGCTGGAACTCATATACTGGAATAGCCTTCAGCTGGTCGGCTACAGCCGTTTGCATGTTTTTAATGGTCCCAAAATGACGTCGCTTGAGGTGAGTTTTCAATCTCGGGAAGAGAAAAAAGTCACAAGCACTCAAGTTAGGCAAATAAGGAGGCTGAGGAGCCACAAGAATATTTTTACTGGCTAAAAACACTCGTTTACTAAAATGGCTGTATGACAAGGTGCATTGTCGTGATGAAACATGCAGAGCTTCTTGATGTTTGGTCTCACCCTTTTTCGAAGTTTTTCAAGAACCTCTTTGTAAAAGTGTTGATTTACTATTTTAATATTGCCTGGAGGCACAAATTCTTTGAAGATCAAATACAAATCAGCATGCATTTGATCTTCGACTTGCTCATTCTTGCTTTTTTGGATCTTGTAAAGCTTGAAGTTTGCCATTCCATGCTTTGATGCTTAGTTTCCGTGTCGCACTCAAACACCCAAGTCTCATCACCAGTAATGATACGTTCCATAAAATGGGGACCATTTTCAATCGATTCCAGAAAGTCAAGACACCTTTCTCTCCTGATGTTCTTTTGTTCCTGCGAAAGGTTTTTGTGGAACGATTTTTGCGCAGATTTTTCTCATTCCCAATTCTTAGTCAAAATCTGATGAACAGTGGTGTGCTTCAAATCTAACTCTTCTCCGATAATTCTTGTCGTTAACCGAAAATCTGAACGCACAAGATCCCGTATTCTATCGACATTTTCATCGGTTCTTGTAGATGAAGGCCTTCCGCTGCGTGGTTCATCTTCAATCGACTCTTCCTTCTGGGAACGCCTTAAACCACCGAAAAACCTGGGTTTTTGAATAAACACTGTCTTCGTAGGCATGTTGAAGTTTTGCAAAAGTATCCATTACTCTGTGTCCAAGTCTGAAATGAAACCTGATAGCACACCGTTTGCTCAATATTAATTTCACTCATTTTTAAAACGTACTAGAAAAAAAAACGGGTTACAAAAATAGTCACAAAGAACAAACAGATGACTCTAACAAGTTCAAACTAGTACTGAAGGTGCATTACATGTTAACCTACCGCCCTTCTAAGTCCCGTCTCCGCAGTGTTGCTAGATCGGGCGCTACGTTGCCAGTCTCATTACTTAATTTACACGCCTCGTATACCGGACCGATAAGTTATATTCAACACAATAACACACGTATGTACATTCATTGCATAGAATTATTAGTTACATTAATGTGACTAGTAACTAATAATTCTATGCTATCAAATAATTCTATGGTCAACGAAAATGGGTTAACCGATTTTCGTTTACAATTAGATAATCCACACGAATGGGCATTATTACCTTTAATGCCCCATTGTCTTTATTTTAGGGAATTGCATAAGTGATCTATACACTATTTGACATTATTCGGCACTCAATCCCTCTGTGCATATCCCATTTATTTGCGACCCTCATTGTACATTACTGGCTTAAATAATTTATACGTAAATATTCGCTTTTGATTCCATAGGTTATCTGTCCTGCCGAGCACAATGCTGCCCCATTATTAAACTAGACTGGAATATTTAGATTTACTGTTATGCAATTTGTTACGATAAATTAGTAGTGCTAATTATCGGAAACTGATATGTTATGGGTATTGAGATAGACATCTCCATGATATATGCGAATGCGTTGTAGTCCTAGAAATTCAAGAATGCAAGTTATTCTTTAATATTACTGTAGAATTTTCAATTGCGTTGATATTAAATTTTAGCTTGAAAAATTAAATACTGAAAAAGATGTATTGTATTACAATGAGCAAAAATATAATCGTATCATAACTGTAGATGTAAACAACATTAGAATTTAAAATGTCACAAATTAGCTGAAAGGTCAAAGAGGAACACATAGTATATATAGTATAGTAAAATACCCAGAATAGAATACATAGAATAGAAAATACATGGTATAGTAAACTCCAAGGAAGAATTTTAGTTTTGTTACTTATGTAGGTACTGTGTTATGTAGGTATATTTCCTTACTTATTGTAGATATTGTTACCTTTCGTAGATTTCGAATTATTTCCACATGCGTTGTCATGTTACAGAGCAAATAGGACGCTGTGTGGTGAACAAAAAAAACAATACCCTTTATTCTTGTCGAATAATAGTTTCTACCAAGCTGAAAATATATTTATCGTGTAGCTTGTCCTCAAAGCAAACACTGATTACACAGCTCGACTTGAAAAATGTATTTTGAATGAGAATAGTCATTTCGCGTAGTTTGAGGGTCGCTGAATCCTCAGAATTGCTCTATCAAGTCGGGTTTTTTAATTACCCTAACCTAAAAGTGCAAAAAACGCTATTTTTGCCTATATTTGAGGTTATGTATCATCGCGAATTTTTTTTCTCAAAAAACTATGTTCATGACTTTAAAGTGCAAGTCTTTCTCTTCCGAATGCCGTTGAGGTTGCTCAAATATATTTTTTTTTCATCAAGATGTCGCATTTTGAAATTTCTAGGTCTTACATAATATGCAAAGTGAATGTATTGTGTACAATACGATATAAACTCAAAATTTTCAAAATGCGATATATTAAGGAGAAAAAAAGATGTTTGAGCAGACTCAGTGGCATTTGAAAAAAAAGACCTGTCTTTTCAGGTCCGTTGCATAGTCTTTTCAAAAAAAAATCGTAAGGATACATAATCACAAAAACGTATTTTACGGAATATTATAAATTGCTATCTTATCATATTGCTATCTTATCATATCTATTGCTATTTTATAAACAGCAATTAAACTAACTTGCAGCTTATACATTCGCTTTGCATATGTAAGATCTAAAAATTTCAAAATGCTATATATTCATGAAAAAAAAAAGATATTTGAGCAACCTCAACGGCATCCGGAAGAGAAAGACCTGCAATTTAACATCCTAAACACAGTTTTTTGAGAAAAAAAATTTCGCGATTATACATAACCTCAAAAATAGGCGAAAATAGCGTTTTTTGCACTTCTAGGTTAGGATATTTAAAAAACCCTGACGTGATTCTGAGGCCGTAACAATTCTAAGGTAACCGCTAGAAGATTATGTTTATATCGCATTGTCAGGTATTTTTCATATGATTTTTTAATTAAAAAGTATTTCTATAGTCGTATTGAAAGTGCTAAAAACTCCGAGTTTGTGTACCACGTCGTAATTTGAAAAGAGATAAATCATTGGTACGGAAGAAGCCAGTGGACATTTTCATGGAAGACCGGGAGGATTGGAGAAACAGTTTATGCAGTTATGCGAACATGGAGAAGATGGTCTGAGGATCAAAGTTATGCCAGAGTGCGCGGTTCTGATCGCCCTAGGAGTATCCAGGAACGTGACGAACAGTGTCTTAGAATCCTCGCTGTACCAAACCGACTTGAAAGTATCCGACAAGTGTGTGATTCTCTGCTGCAACTACAGGAAGAGTGGTTTCAAGGATGACTGTTAATCGTTTCGATTGTTATCTTAATCATTTGGAATGAAATTCATCGCTTGTAAGAGTGTCCATACAGGTCCTGATTCAACGAGCACGGGACGTCAACGCAGACGTCTTTGCATGCTTCATAGATTTCGAAAAGGCCTTTGATAAAGTCCAACATGGTAAACTCATCTCAATCCTACGTGAGTCAGGAATTGACGACAGATACACAGATATAATATCAAAACTATACTTGCAACAAAAAGCTATTGTTCGAATCGAAAACGAAACATCGGAAGAGTTTAACATAAGGAGAGAAGTGCTTCAAGGTTGTATACTGTCACCTCTTCTATTCAACGTGTACTCAGAACATCTATTTAAAGAGGCATTGGACAACATAGAAGATGGAGTTGTAATAAACGGAGAAATAATAAATAACCTAAGATATGCTGATGATACCGTCCTAATAGCAGATACTGCTGAAGGACTTCAGAGACTTATAGACCGTGTAGAGACTGCATGCAACAGATACGGTATGAAGATAAACTGTAAGAAGACACACGTTTTAGTTATCAGTAAAAACGTCATCGGCAACCTACAGTTCACCGCTAACAATATAGCTCTCACAATGGCCGAGACAGTTACATACCTAGGCTGCACCTTGAATAAGGACTGGAATCACTCTCGGGAAATAAGATGCCGAATCGAAAAAGCAAGAGGTACATTTAACAAGATGCGTAACATACTGTGCAACCTATCCCTCAACATCCATACCAGAATAAGAATTTTAAAATGCTATGTACTCTCAACCCTCCTATATGGGGCACAAGCGTGGCCCCTTACCGATGCCTCATGTAAGCACATAGATGCATTTGAGATGTGGTGCTATCGCCGCATACTCAGAATACCATGGATACACCACGTGTCAAACGATACGGTATTGCAACGCATCGGTGGACAACTAGAATACCTACCAAATATCAAACGCAGAAAATTGGAATGCTTCGGACATATCATGCGAAACGAAAAATACCACCTTCTTCAACTCATCCTACAGGGGAAAATAGAGGGTCCAAGGTCAGCAGGACGCAGACGAATATCGTGGCTGCGAAATTTACGAACATGGACCGGAATGACATCAACAGCTCTATTCAGAGCGGCAGTGAATAAAATAATTTGGACCAATGTGATAGCCAACATCCACAGAGGATAGGCACTTCAAGAAGAAGAAGTAAGAGTGTAGGATTAGACTCGAATGGAACCGAAAGTGGAACACTACTTTCGTCAGAGATGAATATAGATTTTGTTTAGGTGGTCACGATGGACGTAGAAGTGTTAGGTAGTTTTGGTGTGGGTTGCGAAATATAACTTTCGCGTGAGAACGGAATATAAACACTACTTTATGGGCTATAGTGGGCATATGTAGACAGGTGATCCAGACATAGTTTAACTGTACCCCTTGATGTTAACGAAATATTGCAGCCCGTCGTTAGTCCACTTCTTCAAGCTCGTCCAAATGTCATCTTTCAGCAAGATAACATTAGACCTCATAGAGGTCGTCACGACCATTTTTAAACGACTTAATGATACTAAACTGGCCTTCATAGTCACCAGATTTATAGCTTGTAGAACATGTATGGTGCACACTGCCTCAAGGAGACATAGATCGCTTGGTTTAGTCCATGCCTCGCAAAATTAGAGAGTGTTACAATATTGCGGTTGATTTGATGATTTTTTTTGTATTAAATGTAAGTAGATTGCTTCAATTTTTTATAATTTCCAAATTCCGTCGGAAACTGAAATAAAATAAATGCAAAAAAAACTTTTTACTTATTGTTAGTGTTATATTTTTTTATTCTTCAGTACACGACATAGTAACTGTACCTAAATGTATACAATTTTATTATTTCCAGAAACGCTTTGTTCTATAGTTCATAAGTCGACGACACTAGTATGTCCTTAGAAAAAGCTTACAATTAATCAAATCATTTATAAAATAACAATTGATAAGACGTTTTGATGTTTGTGAATTGAATATTCTTTTTATTATTCATCTTAGACACTTGTCATCAATCATAAGAGCTAGTTCCAACTTTTTATTTAAAAGGCATCAACATAAAAGTTGCTTAATTTTGGGTCATGATGAATATGGGTCATTCTAGAACTTGCAGAATATACCTACTATTTATTGGTCAGAAAATTAATTCTAAACTGATTACGGGGAACGCAAGAAGCACCTTCTTGTCATCGATTTTCTCTTAATGCTTCGCGAATATCACGAATAACTGCGTCACTGTGCTAATAAAGGAACATCCCTTGGCAACAACTCTCTATGCCATATTTACTATGGGCTTATATTTCATCTAAAACCCTCATCCTGTTTATGTTAGCATACTACACGACAGTCAGATTTCACTTATAATTAACGTGTTACGTACATTGATTTTCCAATATGAAGGGGTGTTTGCACTAAGATTATTTATTAACTATTCTAGATTCCTCAGAAAAGTGTGTTATTTAATGATACTACTCGTACTCTAATCCCTGATATAAGAGAAATAATTCCAAACTTTATAAAAGTATGGAAATATTGTCTTAGTCTGGAAGGGTTGAATCACTTCACGCAATTCTACCCTGTAAAATTGATTAAAATTGGATAACATGGATCAACTTTATAGGCTGGATCATTTTGCAGTGAAGCACACTGTATGTATATGTTGTGAAGTTAGTATCTTGAAGTGTTTCGAGAAATGCGAATTTTCTATAGGTAGAGAAAAAGTAAATTTGTTCCAGGTATCTTCCAACTCCATAAGATGTTAGCCTCAAAACCTGTTTTCACCTGAAGATCTTATCATGACACATACCTTGTTACAATAAGGGCGTGAATTTTAATAATTATGGTGGTATCTTAAGTCGCACTCGAATTATATTGTTTAACAAGTTGAACAAACAGACAGACAGACATTAAACAGGTAGACATACAGATAGACAGGCAAACAGAGCATTATAAGAAATGTTGCTTACATAATTTGACTAATTGTAATCTTGGTAGATAATTATTATTGGGGTGGAGGACAGCATAAAGTAGACAAGTTTAATTTTTTTGTATTATAATTATTTGTGAATGTATATGCCCGAGACAATATGTACTTAGATCATAATTATCAAAAAGCATACTATGCAAGTTGTTCAACATAAATAGTCTTGGAAAAGACTTCAATAAAACGTCGAGACATCGGAATTTTAAAAAATCTGTAAACTTGTCTACTTTATGCTGTCCTCCACCCCAAAAATTATTTATCTACCAAGAGTTAAATCAAGGACATTGACATTACCAACTAATTGTAATGTTTAATCATAAATCTTCATAGAATTGACTATAGTCAGTTTTGTACCTATGTTCTGTTGAACATATTTATACATAATATATATTATCTGATCTCTCGTTTCAACATACTATGTGCCCCGTTCGCACAATCGAGCACGCGCAAATATAATTTGGGAAGAGCTTTAATCTAGCCAGATGGCGACATCGGTGCGTAAAAGCGATAGGGGTTCAGGAAGGAAGAAATCCAAAAGCCTTAGTAAATGGTGTTATTTGAAATTTCCTCTGAGGCATAACGTATGAAAGAACATTTCAAAAACGACTGTATAAACACTCCACCCAATAGTCAAAATTAATATTTTTATTACATACTTCTTAGAGAAATATATCTTTAAAGAAATTAGGTGCTTCATGAAGAACCAAAATTTGAAGACAGATTATAATTAGAAGAAGATCTAAACCAAGGCGCGTGAAAATATTGTAAATTAGGCGAAATTCTAAAATGGACATTTTCCTTGTTTAATGTTGCATTATCAGATTATATGACAACTAAACGTCTACTAGACTGAACACACCATATTTAATAATGATGATAGATACATCAAACACATACTGTAAAGTTACTGTAAGTGTACACGAGTAGTACTCCTAAAAAAGTTGTTTACAGGATATACCCAAACTGCAAAATTTACTATTGCATATATGAACATGAAATATACCGGACTATAACTATGAAACACTGTCATGGTAGAGAAGTAAACAAAAACAACAAACACATTTATTCCATTCTAAGTATCATTTGATTGTCAACATTTTTATAGATTTATAAAATTCTTATGTCCCCAAAGACATTTCCGTGAATGTGCATTTTATATATATTTTTTACGGTTTGTTCTTTCTGGAGCCCAGACATCCTGTCTGCGAATGATTATTTTCGTACAGTCGTAAAATTTGTTTTCGCCCCGTGACAGAACTAGTGGAAGGAGAACATAAACGCGAATGTTGCGATTTATGTTGGTCAGCGTTATTGTTCGCAGATTGTCAGCCAATTTATTACATCAAAGGAAATCTTTCGCTTTTTACACTTTTATTACTTTTGGGAAGTAAAAATTTATAACATTTGTCGGGTAGAGTGACAAACGAACTTTCAATGTATGTTTCTTATTGGACGATCCACACATTTTATAAGAAACGGCAATATAAACACGTGAATAGACATACCGATTGTCTACGGTGACATTCAAATAACTTTTGAATGGAAAGCGATACGCGTTTCGGGATTTCGCTGTTGCGAATGACTCGAAATTTGGTGTCTATTTGGCATATTTTACGTTTTCCACAACCAACTAGATCGGACAACTATAAATATGAACTTTGGTTTATTGAGCGAAACCCTGTATATTTTTTGTAATTATAATTTACAAGTCGATCTGAGTAAGAAAGCATAAAATAGGTAATGATTTTTTTAGCAATTCATTTAAAAATTTTATTATTTTTTTTATCTAGTGTCGCGTGGTGAGTAAAAAAAAAAACATTTTCATTTTATCACAAAAATATCTGAAATCGAATTTCATGAAAACTGTACATTTAGGAGATTTTTAAAATTTTTGGAAAATATTTTTTTGTGTATTAAATTTTGTTACAATTACTGACTTTTAAGTCAGTAATCTTACATGAGACTTTCTCCTTTCTTTCTCTCCAGCATATAATACATACATACGTTTTAATAAATGCAACAGCGACACTGCGTGTATCTACTAAAACAATATTTTATTTAAATTATAATTATTACTACTTTACGCAAAAAGAATTTGGATACTTAGTGAAAATGCTTCTATTGTGGAACACGCTGTGTGATTGAAAAACACGTGTTTTTACATTATTCAAACTTCAGAAAAGAAACGATCCTTTTCTTAGTGAATTTGTTCCTATTTGGTAAAAAATACGGAACATCCTGTGATAAAAAAGTAATTGTGAAAAAGGTAGTTTTTCAGCAGGCATGTTTTTTACGAAACAGAAACGAAAATAACACATTCTACAACGAAACTGTATAGAAGTCTGCGTGAAAGCAATTGGATATAACGGGGCGTAAGTTTATTTTTTTTCCTAAAATTGTCCCGTATCCCTGAAATTGCTTTGAGGTTGGATTAAGTTCCATTTTAGACAGAAATAAGACTGGATATTCAGAGGCACAATAATAGCCAACGCTACCAGGAAGTCTACACCTACATGCGATGCGTTCATCGGCTAAGGCGGGTGTGCTCTTTGCCACATATATCGAATGATTTTATGTGACACAAAAGATATTATTTAATATTCAATACATACTCATACATATGTAGGGGTCGCCAAACAGTTTTCAACACGGGAACTATTCTTATTATATTAAAATGTCAATATAGCTATTTGTTCGTACCAATCGCTTCATGCCTGACGTCCCAGAATATATTTACAACATTTGTTCTATATAGTCATTAATACATTATAAAATAAAAATGACCAGAAGATCATAAAAAATATGATTCGTTGACAAAATATCAAAAAAACATATTTGAAAATGTTTTTTTAAGGAATAATTGTAGGACGTGCAAATTTAACGTGTGTATTTAAAAAAGAAAAGGAGAAAATTGTATTATCATGTTGCACCTTGAAAATTGATAAAATATAAAAAAAAAAACAACGGATCTGTAACTTCTTTGTCTATAATTAAGCATTTTAAAGTATGTTCTGATCCTACAACTTCTCTCCTGAATATTCCTCCTTGGTATGGTAAAGAAGGTGGAAGATTATTTCATGGTATGCTGATAATGTTTCAAGGCAGCAGTAGAGGTAGACAGTACATTTACATTTTCAGTTTTTAATATAGACATTTTAATAGAGACATCCACTATGCATTTACTGGAGTGGGTACTGGAACCTTCAGCGTAGAAACAAAAAACTGGACGTTTTCCACGAAACACCGAACTGCTATACTTTTCTCTACGCGCGTTTCGCCAACTAAGTTGGCGTCTTCAGAAGAAGATTAAAACTGAGTTTTAATCCAATTTTTTATGCATTTACTCATGATTTTTTTATTTATAAAAAAGATATCGCTATACAATGGAATACGGTTACAAGGCAACCTCTACGAATGACTAAACTCCACTAATCTCCACTTATCTTCAACAGTTTATTAATATAGCTTGTCTAGTTGTAAATAAATAATAGTTGGTAAATAAATGATTTGTATATTATTTGATTACGCAAAGAACGGTGTGTGAACGCCAACTTTAAAGAAACTAGAATAGAGAACGAATGCTACTCAAAAGTACGGGTTCCGTTTACTTTGGACATTCTAGAGAAGGCGGTTTCGATACAGGCTGAATATACTCTGCCGTAACACCAACCAGAAACAATTTTTGTTTAAACATTATAGGTGGCCCTGTATTGCAACAAAAGTTAAAAGTGTACTTTCCAATTGATTATTAATTTAGATCTATTTTACATTTCAAGTATTCATCTCATCAAATGATCTGCTTTAATAAAATTCTGTGTAACATTTATTTAAGAAATAAGTGTGTGTAAAGAAATAAATGTAAATGTTGTAAAATGCAAACTCTTTTGTTTTCTTTTTTTATTCTATTTAGCGGATATATATATAAATACGGGTATTCAGGATTTGGTTCATCTGAGTGACAATAAAATGAAAGAAAAGAAAAGAAGGAGAAAAAAATAAATCCCATGAAAATAGCACATCAAATCACATTTCAAATAGCTTTTATTTAGCTAAAATAGCATTTAGCTGTGTTAGATACAACAAATATCCAAGGTCAGCTTAACACTGCTAATATTCAAAAACATAAAGAGCAAGTGACTAAAAATCGCTGTGTTAAAAAAATTGACAATATAATATTTTATAGTACTTTTGAACTACAATTACGTGGACATACTGAGATATTGAAGTAGAACCTATACAATTTACAGCTGAACTTGTCACGACTTTACACAAACATTTGAAAAAATCAACAATTATTAAAGGTATATACCTAAATACTTCCAAAGATATTCAAAACAATTCATTAAGGGGGATTCCCTTTTCTAACACTAAAAAAACTGCTTTTTAAAAAAGATTTTTTATTAATGTAGCAATTGTCTCAATTTTTCTTAAGTTTTACACAAATTTTTATAAGTAATTAATCTAATTACAGTAATTTTTTTGAAGTATTTTTGTGAGAAATTACGCTCGCTGCTCGTCCTCGACCATAACGCCGTTTTTTGAAACGGCATTTTACTTTACGTAATATGGTTATCGTATGACAAACCAAAAAAAATAATAATAATAATTGAGGAAATGGTGACTTGTCAAACAGAAATTGTCAATTTTGCCCTTAAAATTTTCCATATTTTTTGTGGTTTAAAACAATTGGTAGCACTGGTAGTTTTTATTGTTCATCATAAGATAAAATAATGTTTGATCGACATACTGTCAAAATTTCAAGTCAATCGATTCGTTAGTTTTAAAGATATCGTGCCAACCAGTCATGAAAAAGTTGTTACGAGTGAAACGCGTTTAAAGTTTTTAGTAAGTATATACTATTTATAACTTCGGCAATTTTAAGAATTGTGATTTCAAGTTTGATACACTTATTACTATGACCTTAAACTACAAGAATCCATCGGAAAAAAAGAAGTTTTTTTATCCAACAAACGGGAATCCCCCCTTAAGCTGCTGGTTAGATGTACGAGTATACTATCATTTATTGCTGTTATGGCAGATGAAGACGTTTCGGCCAAATTATAGTTAATTGCTGCGATTGTCAGCATGTCATGAAAGTACATAAATTATGATCTAAACAGAAAGCAATAGCAGATAGAGCAGATACTACCTTGCGAGCCGCCGCTGTATTGGACACAATAAAACCAACGAAAATAAATTATTTTCAATGTCGCTGATCAGTTCTCTCTCTCTTCGTATTTGTTAAACTTCAGGCGCAGTTTAGTTAAAATTTATTCTAAAATGAACTTTAGAAACAATCGAGCCACATAAAATAGAGCATTCGCTTTGGAGCGCTCAACAATTACTGCAAACGTAATTACACGGAGAGCACCAAGTAAATGTGCTAGATTCTAGACAAACGCAAGCTCGAGGTGGCAAATGTTGGTTGCAGTAGAGCTCTACATTGTAACAGTCTGCAGTTTATTAATGAGAAGGAATTATTTTATAGTCTTCAACTTGAAAGATAAAAGATCTGAAACTAGAACTATAGTAGAAGGATTTCAGATGGATTGAAGAAACTGGATAAAAAATATAATGAAACAAAATAAATATGTGGTTGAGCAAGAGAGATTGTAATGGAGTCATGTAGAAATATCAACTTAATGACTGTACACATAAGTATATACTAACAATTAAAAAGAAAAACCCAAAATTAAAGGAAGACAACACCAACAACAAAGGGGGAAAAGCCGAAAAAAAAACCCCGCCCGACGAACAAAAAAAGAAGAGAAACCCAAAAAAAAAAAAAAAAAAACAAAAAAAAAAGGGGGGGGGGGCGGGGGGGGGGGGGGGGGGGGGGGGGGGGGGGGGGGGGGGGGGGTCTCCCCCCCCCGGGGGCGTGTGGGGCGGGGTTTTGCGGCCCGGGCCCCCGCCCCCCCCGCGCCCCCCTCGCCCCCCCCCCATATTTTCCGGGGAAAGAAAAAACCCCGGGGGGGTGGGTTTTTTTTTTTTTTTTCCCCCGCTTTTTTAAACTTTTTTTTAACACAACAAACAAATATTTTTTTTTTTTTTTTTTAAACCCCCCCCCACCCCCCAAACAAGCCCCCCCACACACAAAGGTTTAGGGGGGGGGGGGATATTGGGGGGGGGGGGCCGGGCAATTTAAAAAAAAAATCCCGCCCCCCCGGCTTTTTCCAACCTATTTCCAATTAAAATGGGCCTAGAGATTAATCCATGTTCTATAATATCAGTCAAACTGAATGGTGTTATGCAACCCAGGAAAAATTTGAAATGTTTTGATAAAGGTTTTATAAAAAGTACAAGGGTAAACAAGTTTTATTCAGTTTATTTTCTTTTTATTTAGATCGCCTCTTTTGTAACTCTACCAGTGTAGTAAAGGACTGTCAATAGGAAACCCATAAACTTGGAAATCTGCTGATTATGATTTTAATTCCATAACTTCAACATTGTATCAGTACTAATTCGAACTTCATTCACCAATCAGCGTATTGGCATACTAATATTCATTTAATTAAAAGACAGCTAAGTTAATTTGTAATAGTCTAGAATACCGCCGTGAGTGTAAATTAAACCGCATTGTTTACACAAACTCTGACTTGTCGCTCCCTACACAAGTATTTAGTTCGATCCCATAGTTGCTATATTCATTATTATGTAACGTATGCACCTACTGAAGTACTTGAATTTTATATTCCATTTCCAAGGCAATATACTTCTATTAAATCCAGTAAATATATAATTTTGATTAGTTTTCATGTCCACTTTTTTGCAATTTTGGACTAATGTATGAACAAACCCAAGTCCAAAATTGCCTGTGAATTCTTGACAAATATAACACACATATGTACCGGGCGATTGATTGAGAATTGATCCCCCTCTCTACCTCTAACATTTGCGGAAAAAGTTATGGTATTTTTACATGTGTTTGAAATATGGTTTTAGTTCTACAGAGTGTTAAAAAATCACACGTCAGTGTAAAGGTAATACTTAAACAACCAATTCTTTGTACCTGGGTAAGTTTCATTTTTTGCTGTGGTTTGTTGACTCTTAGGCCACCAAATAAGAGCTGCTAAGGCTAACCTCGATGTAATGTATATAGTAGTGTATATCCACATGACTACCCAGGGTGTCATACCCCAGGTTCTCCCGACGATAGTCCTGCGACACTGTTCATAGAACATTTATAGAATATTCTTAGTGGCTGTCATTTATTCTACGGAGTAGACCTTTTAATTTTCCTAGTTTTATACAGGAGGGGATTTGAACATTTGGCGTAGAAACAATTCCCATTTGAACACTTTTAGCCACTTAACAACGAAACACTTTTGAGTGCAAAAAGTATTTCAGTGTTGTGGTTAAAAGTGTTTAAATGTCAATTGTTTAACTGTGAATTGTTTTGCTACTTTTAACCTCTTTTTTTAAACGATTTTAGAACTATACAGCTCAATTTCCCACAACAGATGGTTGCAACGAAATCGTACCCGCCCTTTACAAATAAATGCACTTAAGGGAAACTTTTATATTAAACCGTTAAATGTCTATTAAAACCTAAGAGACAGAGAACGATTACATTTTGTACCAGGGGGATTTATTATGAAGCCTGACGCGGTCAGGACTGAGTGAAGAACGTTGTATTAGAAGGAAACCTCGCGCAACTACAGAACAATACACTTTTGTCGGCAACTTTCCGAACTGGATCTTTCTAAATCTTTTAGTAAACCGCCTCCCTTACCCAACTCCGCTAACTAAGAGAGCTCGATTAATTAGGAACGGCTCCTGCTCGGTGATAAACTGTAACTCCCGATGTTAATTACTCCCAACAAATTGCATAGCCATAAATTTCGCATTATTCAACTCCTGATAAATAACTGGTCACGGGCACCGCTTTATTAGGCCCCATAATTAATTCCGACAAAGTTACCGAAGTTTTACTTGCTCATTGCCTAATAAAGACTTCGCGAAGCGAAATTATATTTATTCAGTTCTGAGTGTGGCTCGATACAGCTGAAAAGAAGGGTTAATTGGGGTATTTTTATCTATAATAACTTTCACTGCGTGTCAACGTAGTACTTGTAGCAAGCAACTGGAAGGCAGAGACTTACAGAATTTACCTTTTCGACAGAATCTGCCACAAAAACATTCAAAATTCAAGAAAATATTGAATGAAGTACTGAATACACAACATGGTTACGCTGTAAAAATGTATGTTATACATTAGGGTCCGGAAAGTGGGCTACGACACAGTGTCGGCACTAGACAACTCTTTAATAACAAAAGTGTAAACCGTATTTTTAAGCGCCTTATAAATTATGTACGCGTGTATATCTTGCCCGTGCATACGTACGCCACTGACCGTGCCTGGTAACGAGCTGGGACTCGCTCGTCTCGGGTTCGGGAAAGGCTGTATGCAATTTAGCCGTGCTTAGCCATTGTTCATGATGGGCGTATTTTTCTAGAAAAAAGCGATTTTCTTAATTCGCCTGCATTAAAAACAAAATGTTACCGTCTTGGGTTTTTTTCAACAGAAGTGAAAACTTGAACTAATGAGGTTGAATCGTTTTATTTGATTTTATGGAGTTATTGATCTTCAAATTATTAATGATAATGAAATTAAAAAAAATTGGAATGATACAATTAGAGGTTTTTTCTTAGTCATTTAACTTAATGTAAATTAAATAAATCTTTTATTCGAATTTGGACTATTTGTAGAAATATATGTTTACTTTACATTGTCTAAATCGTGTTTCTTAGAGATTTCTTAAAGATTTCATTCAAAAAAATGAGGGATAGCCGCTATGCTAGAGTTTCTGTTTTTAGTTCCCTGGTGAGTCAACCATGCCTATATAAGTTTACTATTCAAAGGTAAATTTTGAATACACCTGATAGTTTAAGCTATTCTAAACTAGGAATAGTATGCAACCATTTTTATATCATCTTGTCTGTAACGAACCAAAATGTCGGCTGTTCAAAGCTGTTCAGAAATGTGATGCTTGATAATAAACTTATTAAAAAGTATTGCGTTATTTCATCTCGTTCTTATCTCTGCGAACAGTAACATTCTGAGGACATTAATTCTTAAACGCCCTGTCATTATTCTCTCCCGTGTAATAAAGTATCTCTGCAGATCCCGAAAACATATTGTTCCGAAGTACGACATAATTAAGTAAATATGCGTACTTAGAAAAATACCTTCTAAGGGTTACCCGTGCATAAAAAGTGTCCATTATGAGAATCATGCAAATAAGATTTCATAAATTATATAAATTACGGAACATAAAAAGATCCATTCTCCACCGAAAATTTCTACCTCGGCGAATAATTTAAATTATCTCCTATAAAAAGTAGCGGTTAAAATTGAGGCCATTTAGACGTAAACGACCGAGTAATTAACAAGAATAAGGGACGCGAAATAATTAAGATAATACGCAACGAGGATATACATAAAGTTGTTGGTGCAAAAGAAATTATCACAGGAATTATAAATAAAGCTGATAAAGCAAAAATAAAACGGTATATTTTAATACAACGCTATTATACAACGAGGAAGGGGGAGTTACGAGGAAGGGGGAAGGATTTGGGGTGATTTCCTTTCCTTGTTGATTAATAACTGTAATTCCACCAAGATCAGATGATGCCACCAATAGCTTTTGACATCTGATTATTATGGTATTGATAATATTTATTATTGTCATCACTAGCAGATGCCTTTTGCTCTTTTATCTTTCAGTAAATGACAGCTCTGTCCCACCAAAGGCACCACATGACAACGATCGTCAATCAACGTTGTAGTTTTCAGCCAACATTTGAGTTGTCATGCTTTCGTTTTCTTCCAAATTTGTCAGCAGGATTTAATCGTCAAAATTCATTGATCGCCCTTTTCTTGATTTGTTCTGCAAGGTGGTATCTCCAGATTTGAGCTAGCAAATCACTTCATGGAAATTTAAAAATAAGATATTAATTATGGACCAAGTTATCTGCTGGATTGTTGAACGCTCATTTACAGATAGTACCTTGAAGTAACCTTCAGTACTTCTTAGTGGTTTATCTAAATTCAATACAACAAAAAAACAAAATTTAGATTAATACTTTACCTAGTGCTCAACCGAAGCTTTTGCGGAATCTGAAAGTGTACTTATAAATTTTGAAGGAAAAAAAAATGCTTATTTATTATTTATAAACAAACGCTTTAAATAAATCAAAAAATAAAGTATTGATCCAAAAAAAAAGTCCTTCGATCAGGCACTAGTTTTATGCCTACAATATACTGTACAAATTTTGTTATTTTGTTGATTCGCCTAGTGGTTTTTAAAATATAGTGCTTAATTAATGTACGAGTACTTATCCAAATACAATTTAATCAATTACTTGCATAGAGTTGTGTATTGAATATATAGAGTATTTCTGTGAAAGCTTCCTTATCAATTTAAATGACGTTTTTTTTTTAAGTAAGTAAGAAACACCGTCAAAAACTTACAGTAGGGGGGGGTTCTGGGGTATTATTAGATATTTCGAAAAGTATTTATTAGATAAACTTTTTTTGACAGAATTTTGACAGAATATTTGCAAAGTATTATAGGTACTTTAGAAAGAGCAAAACCCAAAAATTTCTGTAAAATGTTCTTTAAATCGATTTTTTGAACAATATTAATAACCTTAACCCCTTAACTAAAATACGAAAAAAATATTTTACTGCAAATAAATTAAACAAAATGCCAATTTTTCATACCCAAAAAAATGTCCAACCAATGATATTCACGAACTAACCTATTAAAATTTATAATCAACAGTTATTTGTAATATTTATTTGTAATAAATTGATGTAGGTGTAAGCAGTATGCCCCTTGGAAGGCGTACGATAATTAAATTAATTTTGCATTTAGTATTATGCTTGGCTTGGTGATGGCACGGTATAACTTACAAAGTAAATTTTAACATCAAAGAAGGGATCTAATAACTTAATAAGGCAGAAGTAATCAACAAAGATGTGCTTGATGTGCATGAAGTACCTCCAAATTGGTTTCCTTTGGTAAGGTTAAAATGCAAGCGTAAATCAGACTACGCGTGTAAGGAGGTTCTTAGATGTGCCTACGTATGACAGTTAAAAATATCTTAAAGGTATTTGCCATTAAGCAGAAAATGGAAGTAATTGGGTCTGCTAAAAAAGCTTTGATGTATGTAAGATGAAATATACCTCTCTTACATGTTTAGAACATGACATACAGGGTTTGTCCGGAAAGTAATGTCAGTGAGCTTTGAAAAATGGTTTTTATTGGTTCTATGTGTACAAATCTTTAGAAACTTTCAAAATACATTCCTCTTCGTTCACACATCGGTTCCAGCGGGTCTCCCACGCATCAAAAGCCGCATGGTAGTCGTTTTCCGGAATCGCCTTTAAAGCGTCGGTGCAAGCCTTCTGAATGTTTTTCACCGACCCAAGATGCTGTCCTTTCATTTTGGTTTTGAGGCGCGGAAACAGAAAAAATCTGGGGGGGGGCACATCGGGGCTGTAGGGAGGCTGGGGAACAACGGTGATGCCTGCCTTGACGAGGTAATCGGCCACGAGGAAGCAGGTGTGCGAAGACGCATTGTCGTGGTGAAGCTTCCAGGATTTTGAGATGTCTGGGCGGACGTGATTCACCTTGCGTTTCAACCGCTTCAGCACGTCGACGTAAAACTTTCCGGTTACGGTTGTCCCTTGCGGAACGAACTCATGATGGACCAATCCCCGGCAATCAAAAAAGACAATCAGCATTGTCTTGATCTTTGATCTGGACATCTTGGCCTTGTTGGGGCGAGGGGAGTTCGACGTGTGCCATTCTGCACTTTGCCTCTTCGTCTCCGGATCGTATTCAAAGACCCAACTTTCGTCCCCGGTAATGACGTCATCAAGGAAAGCGGGGTTGTCTTCGCAGGTGTCCAAAAGTTCTTGGCAGGTTTCGACGCGCCTCGCTTTTTGATCGCCCGTTAGCACTTTTGGCAGGAGCTTCGCGCACACCTTCCTCATTCCTAAAGACTCCGACACAATTTCGTGAACAATGGTTTTCGTAATGTCTAATGTTTCGGAAATTAAACGGACACTTAGACGACGGTCAGTGTTCAACAAGTCACGCACACGTTTCACATTGTCGTCGGAACTGGAGGTTGATGGCCGTCCAGCGCGGTTCTCGTCGTTGACATCTTCCCGACCTTCTGCGAAGGCCTTGTGCCACCGGAAAATTTGCCTCTCCGAAAGACAATCGACGCCGAAAGCCTTCTTCAACATTGGAATGGTTTCCGCAGCACTCTTCTCCAGTTCCACACAAAACTTGATCGCCAGCCGTTGCTCAAGCGAACGTTGCATTTTTTCTTGTATCTGTATTCTTGTCACTGTAACGACTCTCAAAGAACGAGTGATGCGACCGCTACAACGACCGGTAGCCAACTGACGCTTATTGGATTTTGTTGCCAGATTCCCCAACCACAATCCCAGCCCGTAAAGTGCGGGCTGGCGCGTACAGTCTCGGGAAAAAAATTCACTGACATTACTTTCCGGACAAACCCTGTACACAGTGTGTCCCATAGGTTTTAAGACTGTGGCTATGAAATCGGTACTACTAGCTCTATCTTTACGAAATTTGGAAACTACAACCTTCCTCTCCCCCCACACGAAATTTCAAGTCTTCAAGGATCACATGTTCAATAGCAGTTCACGTGGTAGTATCAAAGTGGTCGCCATCATAATTATTTCACGATGAATAAACGATGAATAACGAACAACGTGTTACGATTTTTTGCTTTAAAGCCGGTAAAAGTGCGACGGAAACGTTCGAAATGTTAAAATTGGCTTATGGTGGATCTGCTATGTTTGGCGCTTCTATTTTTTGGTGGTATAATCATTTTGCGGAGCGTAGAGAGTAGGTTGAAGACGACGAAAAGAGCGGACATCGTCCACAAAGAAATGTTCCTCAAGATACTACTGTGAATGTTTCATTCTACCAACAAGTGCTGGATCGCCTTTGCAAAAGAATTGCGCGTGTTAGACCCGAGTTGTGGAGAGATCGTTCTTTTTTCCTTTAAATGCACGATAACACACCAGCGCATACTGCGGCGATTAACACTCAATTTTTGGCCAAAAATGGTTTCTCTGCTCAGTCACACACCATACTCGCCTGCTTTGAGTCCCCTTGACTACTTCTTGTTCCCCAAATTAAAAATGGACTTGAAAGGAAACCATTTTGCGTTGATAGACGAGATACAAGAAGCCGTGACAACGAAGTTATCAGTATTTTAAAAGAGGAGTTTTCGAAAGGCATGAAACGGTTGAAATATCATGCCAACATGTGTATTACTTCTAATAGAAACTATTTTGAATAAAAAAAATTGTTGAAAAAATGTTGTTTTGCAAAATGTTTTTTGCGTCTTTTATAACCACAGTCTTAAAATTTATGGGACACACTGTATATGTGTATTAATTGCTTATCTATTAGTCTGCTACGCCTATTTTTAAAAAATCCAACATAGTTTATATGTCGTTAGCCAACCAATAAATCTATGCGGTACTACATTATTTATTTTCTTTCATTTAAAGGCATGTCTCTCCTCCTCCTCAATAATATACAAAATTATACGATATATTAGATCATCTTAAATTTATCTTACTTATTTCAATATTTTTATTCTTTGTTAAATTCTAACAACAATTTATATTTCCAATAAATATTTAACATAAAAACCTTTAAGCACGTAATGTTAAGTATTCTACATAAAAGAGAAAGTTTTGAATAATTTTAAATTACATAAAACTTCAGAACTATAATTTTCTTATGATTATGTTTTTTATATTAAATATTTTTAAATATATCTTTTAAATACTTAACGTAAAATCATTTAAGATTGGTAAATGTTTTATCAGATAAAAGGCTGTATATTAATGTTTAACTACTTTAAAGTACTTTATTTTAAAAGTTAATGTTGAACTTATTGAGAATGCCACTGTAAATCCGAATAGAATTTTTATTCTTTTTTCACAGCGGGCTCCATGTTATTTTACTTAACAATAACGTTTGGGCGAAAATTCAAATTAGTTTCGTTAGTTTTATTTTTTAGTTGTTCACTTGTCACATAAACGTCCTAGTGTAATTCAGTCAAGCTTTGTTTATTTTAGTGCAAGTATATCAGATTTTCTGCTAGCAAATGCAGACACATAATACAATTAATGCGTACCGAGATTTTTCTTTTTGTATCTGTCGAAATGTTCACAATTGTTATTTAATTCCAACATTGTTCTAATTCACAAACATTACTTAATTTTCAAAGTTGGCGATAAACAACAAATCTCTCTTATACAGTGATAGACAAAAGATAAGAACCACGTAATGTGGTTAATAAAGATACTGATACAGAATTATAACTTGAAAATTAGCTCTAAAAATCCATAATTTGGGCTCCTGAGCTTTCGCTTAGGCTAGCGCCTTCGAAGTAGGCTACTAAAACATACTTTCGCTTGTAAAATTAGTGGAAAAAGGTGCTCTTTGGGTGGTCTACCTCGCAGGTGCTAGCCCAGTCGAGAGATCATGCATCTATCCAGGTGACAAAGAACACTTGTCGCACGTACCAAGCATCTCTTACGAATTTGGCACTTGTCGATTCACCCTAAATGAAAAAAGGTTCTGCCTTCCCAACGAGCCTTCTTTCAGAAATTGTCATCCACTTAACAATTTTTTGAAAGCTTAAAAAAAAGAGGGTGATAGGACGGTTACAACCCCTCAGCGCAGCAAATTTTCAGGGGTGGGTTGGAGTTAGAATATCACTTTTGGCACTCAATCTTTCGCAGTAGGTCTCGACAACAAGGGCCTTCAAGTAATGCCATGTCATGAATTTGATACAAATAGGCGTCCCACGCAGCTTCCTTGAATGAATGAATACGAAAAGTGGGCGGGAAGACCCATGCACATGCCGCCTGACGGGCCCATTGTGCACCCACATTCCATGAGTGTTCACCATGAGTGTTCCGACCTCTCTAGCAAAGGCTCATATTTTCCTGGGGTGAACACTCTTAACATCCTCTGGGTTCAGAACACAGCTCCCAAAGTGCCGTTCCCTAACCCTTGCAATTGCAGGGCATTCTGTGAGGATGTGAGATGCAGTCTCCTCATCCTCCATGCACCATCCACATTCAGGATCATCTATCATGCATCCTCCTTACAGGGTGGAACCATCGGATAGGTGTGGTTTGGAACGGTGCTTGAGTTATCAATGGGTAAAAACTAGGCATGTGCGAGATTTCGAATTTTCGAGACGAGACGAGAAGTCATTTTTCGAAACGAGACGAGACGAGATTCTCAATCAGTTGAGATTTCTCGAAATCCCGAGAGTTCTCGAGATCCCGAGATTTCTAGAGATCGCGAGATTTCTCCAGATACCGAGATTTCTTGATGTACTGAAATTTCCCGAAGAGATGAAATTAATGTATTAATACGTACAGTTGTTTAAATTTAAAAATTCAGGTAGCAAAACACATTAAATTAAAGAAAACGTATTACACTTTGGTTTAACATTTTGGTTTACTTCAGCATTTAGGAAATCGGTCATCGATTTCAAAATGCTGAGTTCGATTTTAATTTGTATCGATCGAGCGTCGGCGTAAAGCTCGAAGATGAAAATTACGTTACGAGACGTAGTTGTATAAAAAAAGATTGCTCCGACATTTTCCTTAAGTTTCATATTTTGAATATTCTCCGGGAAATTTCAAATAGTAAATGAATTTTGGGATTTGAGTAATCTTCGTATTTTTTAAAAATCTTGAGATTTCAAGAAATGTCGGAACCTAAATAATTATTAAGGTCTCAAGAAATCTCGGAATCTCAAGAAATCTCGAGATCTCAAGTAATCTCTAAATCTCAGGAAGTCTCGGAATCTCGAGAAATCTCGGAATCTTGAGAAATCTCGAGATCTCGAGAAATCTCGACTGACCAAGAGTATCGTCTCGTCTCGTCTCGATTTTTGTTTCTCGTCTCGAGGATCGAGATCTCAAGATTTTCGAGATCTCGCACATGCCTAGTAAAAACAAGTTGTGGCCTCCCACAAAAATTAATTGGGCAGCATTAGGATCAATAGATTTGCCCAACAGAGGTCAAACCACGCAAAACCCAGTGTAAATGCAAAGGGATGGCTTACGGGGTCTGGAAATGGGTTGAAGAGATCAGACGAGGGACAGCGACCAAATACACATATCTTATTGAGGAGGTCTTAATGTTTTGGATGGAGTTTTTACCCGACAGAGTCCTTCTTAGTCCATCCTGTAGGTCTCTGAAATTCCCTCCAAAATCTTGCGAATTCAAATTTTGACATGGTGTTGGTTTTTGGGATGTGGACGGCGAACCGTTTAAATCAATGCAAAGCGACTTCGGCGCATAAAAATAAACCATATAGGCTACCAAAAATTGAGAACCGCATAGAATAGAACGTAAATTGCGCTAATCGAAAAAGTGTTAAGTGAAAAATGCTAATTTTGACGAGCAATTTATTTTTACATTTTATGATGCTCTTTGATGAACTGATTTTAAAGAATCGAAATACTTGCTAAGTTATCTAAAGTGAATATTTTGAGAGCAACATATACAAAAAATCGTATGTTTTAAAGTTTTCTCATAAAAGTTTTTTTAGTAATGACTAAAGAAGAAGTAGAAATTAATTATTACTCGATTTACTAGTAATATGTAATTAGTACTCGTTTAATGTGTCAGTATGCTATGAATACTAGAATGAAAGTGAGTAAATCTAGTAGTGAGTTATGTAATTTTTATGTAACTTTCACTATTACTCTGGTGTAATTTTTTGAATTTCCTTCACTTATCCTCTGAGTCAATTATATCAACCTATTAGGGGTCTGAATTTTAATTTTAGGGACTAAAATTAAGGAGACTTTAAATAACCGCACGGGAAGTAATCCAATAAACCGAGGTCAGGGAATCGCGCAGGCCATTCAATTCACCAATTTCACCAATTTCATCGTCCGACCATCTGCGAAGTTTTGATTTAGTCGATCTTGAACAAAGGAACATAATGAAGTGGTGTTCCATGATTCTGACACCAGATATTATCAGGATGTTGTCCTTTTTCCTATAATGCAGGAGTTACTTATTATAGTTATTCAAAACTTCGTATTCCCTTACCTTCAGAGATATTTACGTGGTTCACACTTTTGCCCATCACTGTATAAAATTAAATACTTAAAGTTCAACATAGACTCGTACATATTGTGTTTGGCAACTTGCTATGGCTTTGTAAGGTTTTTTAAGTAGATAAATTAAATTCATTAATCACAAAAAATAATATAATTTATATGTCCACTATTTACGGATCTCTTAAGGTTCTCAATTTCAAAAAAAGCGTTCATTATACAATAAAAAGTTAGCACAAAAATGTATACAAACTATCAATTGGACCAAAAAGGGTGGAAGCGGCAGTTTTAATGCCGTCCGCACAACACTCTTCCTACAAAAAAAGACATTGCCTTTGATGCATCCGACGTCATAATTATTATGAGTTATTGTTTGTATAATTCATCCTAAGACAGCATGCTTAGTTTTAGGGCGTTTTAGGCGTGTTAGGCGTTTTAAGTTTTACTTGTTTTATCCTCGTATTTATTAAAATAATTATTTGTGCTTCTAATGGCGTATTTGATGTTTTGCTACATTTACACGAGCTCTAGGCAGCTAGATTAACGGCGAAGCACATAAAACGTAAAAGATGTAAAGTTCTTCTTTATACGCATCCCTTAAAGTGAAATATTTGCCATCGGCCAGACACTATTTTGTCCTAACGGTTTAATAAATTTCCTCGAGGAAATTTAATTTGACATTTTTAAGCCATTAACTTTATTTGTTTTGTCTGCCTCGCAACCCATTTAAAAAAGAGGCTTTGGGAAAAAAAATATTTATTGTTTTCACAAAGAAAGGGAACGCCGTCTAATATTTTATTCCGTCATATGTCAACATCACTGAAGTACATAAATCGTTGGGAAAGACTTTATATCCAGGGTATCAAAAATACTTTGCAATTCAAGTGTAATGCCATTGTATATTCTACATCCTGTCTGAGATACTCACAGTAAAATAAATATTACTTAAGAATACCCAATTTCTCTAGATTCGAATGAAAATATGAAACAGAAAACGTATATTTCATCCGTTACGGATTTAACATTTTAAATATTATGTACCTGTAAAGAGCAATTCGCCTGAACTCTGGCGTTGTTTGTATAGAACACTAGAATTCCGCTGAATTCTAATGATATATGGGATTATAATGATAATGATTCTAAATGAATGTAGCTGGATCTGCCTAACTCACACAAACAATTAAAAATTAAAAAAATGGCGTTTATCAAATCAGTACACATCAACGGTGATTATGCCAAAAGTAGCATAGGTGTTTGTGCCAAACATATATCATATATTGACGTCAATTTGTCGCTTGTGTGGTCATATGTCATTAAAAAAAAAAAAACATGGCGACAAAGGAGTTAACAAAAATATGTCGTTTGTGCCAACATTAAAAGATGCCAACATAATATACAGGTTTTAAGACTGTATTAATAATATAAAATACAAAGTAAAAATTGTAAAAATTCATCGTACCTAATATGTCAAAAACTAAAAATGAAAAGACAAAAGGTACCAAAGATACAAGGTAAATAATATGACACACACAAATGTATGTACTTAAATTAAGAAATTAGAAAGTGTTGATTTTAGGTCGCTTGTTCTAATAAATCGTCTTCAATATATGTCCCTTCAAGTCGATCTGGAATTGAGGTGCTTGGTTCAAGTGATACTTGATTGTTTTTGTTTTTACTTTGTTGTTCATTGGCATAAGCAACACGGGGTCTACTATTTTCTTTAATTAAAAAATATATACCTATCTCTTTTCGCTGAACAAAGGCAGTTGAAATTTTAACACTATAATCATCTTTTAAGAATGTGGCACTTTTGACAGCTAATATTTTGATTTTACAATTTCTGCCTAAATAAATAGTTTTACAGTTTAAAAAATCTGAAAAATGGAGCTGTTTTCTAATATAGGACTCATGATTTATCCTTGCATTGAGCAATACAGTTGGCCATTCAGATGTGACTTGAATAATTGATTTTTTTAGGTTTTTCCCTATTACTGCATGGAATTTTTTACTTCTCGGGATGCTCATCTGTAAAGAAATGAAACGGCATAAGCGCATAAAAATAAGCAATATTCTTTTTTATAATTGACAAAGATAATTCATAGTTGTTGGCAAATCAAACGTCATACACGTTATAAAACACAACAAGATAAGAAAAACATAAAAAAAGCATATTAAATTGAACCATCTACAAGCTTTTCTTTCATTTCTAAACTATGTATAATATACATAAGGTAATGGTGTTTGTGCCGAACACATTTTCTGACAGTGATTTTGGCACAAACGCTACATAAGTTTGCTAATAATATATCTGACTTTAGATTATAGTACTTGATTAAATCTCGAAAAACATGATCTTACGAACCTAATGATGACGTAGGATTCACAAAAGTAATAAAATAATGTTTATTTTGATGTAAAATATGATCCGATGTTCCCACGTACAAACCTTACGGTAGAATGGCTTTTATGTCATTCAGCTCTGCACTGGATTGTTTCAAATGGCGCATGTGCAGCGTTTAAACTAGTTTTCTGAGAAGCGAAAATTTTTGTCTGATACGCCGTTGGTACAGTTAAATGCAGAAGAAAAAATCTATCTGAATATACCGAAAAGTAAAAAGTGACCATTTTGGCGTTTATGCCGTTCTGGCTTGGCAGCGTCGAGATAAGAAGCAACCGCATAGGCGCCGAAGGTAGTGAGGGAATAAAACCGACCCTCTCACCACCTATGCTAGTCGTTAGAAAGAGAAATGTAGAGGCTGTCCTTGTTTACAACCGGACGATGTACACATACGATATGGCTAGTTCTTATTATGAAGGAATAAAATGGAACGTTTTTAGTTACACACTTTTATTTAACTGGATTTAGTATGCGAAGTGGCCAGAGATCAAGGTTTTGACTTAACTGAGCTAATGTTTTGTGTGTCAGACAAAATATTGGTACATATTTAAATTATGGCAGTTTTTAAATTTTTTGAGGACAGGCAAGTGATATATGGTGTAGGAAAATGAAAATAAACTTTAAACATGCATAAAAATCCATAATAAGTGACGTGTATATACTTGGCAATAGATAATTTGTACTTCGATTGAAAACCGTAAAAAAATGTATGATGTGAACGTTATTTTACTGCCAGGATAATGACAATTAACCAGGAAAGTGAGATTATTAAAAACAAATTCTAATATAAAGTTTATTTAGAAACAATGAATTACAAAATTTAAACAGTAAGGCACTAGGAGGGAATCATCAGAGTCTGTGGAAAAAAGTCTTTGTATTAGATTATTTAAAAATATCCCTTCTTTTCTAAAACAAAAGCTAATAATATTAGCCATACAATTTTAGTAGGAAATTAGGAATCTAATTTTTTTTGCTTCGTCCCGGAAATTGTGTAATAAACCAACCAAACTTAATAACAACGACACGTACACGAATTTGATGTCCTATAAAATATCTCATTTTCATCACTCAGGTACGCGAATAGGTACATTGAATTCGTACAAGAAACAAAAATTTTGTGAATGTGTATCACTTTCCTGTAGTATTATCAGTTTCCTGTCTAAGTGGATCCAGACAAGTGATACACAGGAAAGTGATAATTTGGAGGTTATTCATTAATAACACAAAAACACTATAAAACTGTATTTGAATGCAATTTTAATGCTTTATATTATATTTACACTAGGTATATTAATCAAAACAATTAAAAATCTTTAAGAAACCCAAATATTTTTACGTAAATACATACCACACAAGTGAGAAGTTGTCTGGCCCGAACGCGTTTACGGTCGACGAGATCTTTGTCACGACTGTCTCATTGGCTGATTGGTAGCGGCAATGAGCTTACTTCACTACGTGCTTTGTATCGGAAGTGTGGCAACAGCGCTCATTATTTAATTTTTTGGTGTTTTTAACATATTTTTTAGCTGACAGGAATGTGATACACAATTCGTGTCGCCTCTATTCTATGATGGAAATTCGAATAAAAATAGAGAGATTCGTAAAATTCGTAAAGTTATATTGATTGTTACTGTGCTTAGGTACAATTTCTTTGATTTATGTACTTGTAATATTTAGGTAGAAAGCTTGTGTTTTGTAAAATCGCCCCACAGGAAAGTGACAATTTTTCTCATGTTTAGGCATTTTTCTCCAAAAAAGATATTTTCTGATCTCGCTGAATTTCAGTGCCCAAATAAAAGCCAATTAGTTTCTTATTCCAGATTTAAAATTAATCAGGAATATTAAAAAAAAAAAAAACAAGGAGCTATTAGTTGAGCGCATCAAAATTCCTTCACTGTAAGAACTAGCCATATACCGTTTCCAGTAGACGCTATTGACTCCATAGCTTCGCATTATTGTAAGTTGGGGCGTAATTATTTTGCGGTATTACGGTTAGAGCGTCGATATAGTTTATGCTGCGGCAAAGATATCGCTCCCTATCGCAGTGAGCGTTCGAAGTAATCTAATTTCCCCCCGGCGCGCAAAAAGCTTTTATGATTCTTGAAAAATAACATTAGACGCCCCTAGAAGATTTTAAAACTCTCGAGTGTCCGCATCATTTATACCATTTTATGTTCTGCTTCAGCAATTCCCGGAGAATGCTTTGGGTAATTTTAAATTTATAGTCCGGTCGAATTTATGCATGTTAGTACCTGCTTCGAGCCGGGGGGTAATATTTTTCGAGGGCTTCCATCGCCGCGCCCGCTCGGCTTTCTGGGAAACTATCCTATTTATGGTTTATAGTAAATATACTCTTATTTACGACATTATAAACTTTATCCGGCACTCGTCCAGTATTTTACCTTTCTCATTTCTTATATGGAAAATTGTTTACTATTTTAAGGCGAGAAATGGAAATGTTACAAAATTCATCTCCAATGCATGAAACATTGTGAAAATTTGTAGACGATGAAGGGCATAATGTTATTAATATGACATATATAAATCATATATAAAAATGATATAATATATAAAACATATGTTAGTCTGATTTTTGAATATAACCTTTATGACCTTTATGATATTCATCACAAATATGACCCTTGTGACTATTATGTGACCATTATGACCTCTACGACTTTTATGGTGTACTCTACGTATATGATATGGCCTATCAAACCGTTGTGACCTATTTGTACGCAGAATATTGTGCTGATTAAAAAAAAAAAGACAAACTAAAAAAAAAAACAGCATAATATTGGTTGCCATCAGTAAAGAAGTATCGATTTAAGCTGATGGTAGACTGTCCTAAAAAAGACAAGGAAGGAGGTGTTCATTATTAACGCAATAGATACTGAACAGAGCAGAAAGCATTAAAATTTGTAGACGATGAAGGGCATAATGTTTTTGTTATATATATATATATATATTTTTTTAAAACGATATAATGATATATGTGTAAGGATTCAGAAAATTTCAAAACACTATGCAAACGTTCCGAGAGTTTACTTGAAACGTCATAATTGATTAAAGCTGTGTAAGGAATCGCTACTTCCATATCTAATTTTTCCACATTTAAATAGACTTGCAAATATGAAAACATATTATATATATGACATATATGTCATATATAAAAATGATATAATATATAAAATATATATATAAGTCTGATTTTTGAATATAACCTTTTTAACCTTTATGATATTCATCACAAATGTGACTATTATGTGACCATTATGACCTCTACGACTTTTATGGTCTACTCATAGATATGGCCTATCAAACTGTTAAGACCTATGTGACCTATATGACCAATTTGACATGTATATGGCCTTTATGAACCATATCACCTTAATTACTTTTATAACTACTGTAACTATTAAGGCCTTATACAGGGTGTCCCATTATTAAGGAACCACAGCAATTTTTTGGGTAAAAATACTACGATTTAACAAAACTTTCCTTAGTCCAAAAGTTATTGTTAACTAGGATACAGGGAGTCAGTTATAACTTCTTTAAAAAAAATTTTTTTTCAAAATTTTGTGATTTGGTGTTTTTTTGAGAAGAATTATAATTTGTCAATCACTTTGATGTAAATTATAGAGGGCGCCCTCTGCAGCATTTTGAATACACAAAAAAATTGTCTTTTTTTTGCGCTTTAGAATATTTATGTTTTACTTCAAATATCGATTTTTCTATCATTTATTGATAGAACCGTAAACAAAATAACAGTTCTATGGCCCAAAAATTTTATACAATTTTTTATATTTTCAGAATAATGTAGTGACCGCCCTCTACAATTTACATGAAAATGATTAACAAATTAACAAAAATTAACAAATAATCCCTAATCACTAAATTAGTTTGTGAAAAAATGTATCCCTGTATCTTGGTTACCAATAACTTTCGAACTAAGTAAGTTTGGTTAAATCGTAATATTTTACTCAAAGAATCTGTAGTGTCACTTTGGCCCCTTAATAATTTGACACCCCGTATAACTATTATGACTCATATGACCTATAATGGAAATATATATAAAAGTAAAAATGTGAGTAGAGAATTTTTAATGTATATTTGAATTATTTCACACCAAAAACCTATAAAACAACACATCACATGAATATCTTTTCTAATTCACATTTAGATACAACCCCGCCCCCTTTCATGGAATATTGTCAACGTCTACCTTATTTAATTCCACTTCTATTTTATTTCTCCGATATGCTCTTAATCTGTGTGATTACTGAAATTAATATTTGCGCTTTTATTTCATCTATTTTGAATATTAAGTGTCTTGAACCCCTAACCCCCCCACCACCACCACCGCCCCTTTCATTAGGCTTAAATCCTCTATATATAACGGCTGTGTGATGTAAATGTGTATCAAATTTGCAAGTATGTACATACCTTATAATTTTTACAAGTTATCTGGATAAACTAAAAGTGTATTACCACTGTGTACCCCCCAACTCCTAAATCAGTTAAGCTCAAAATGTTTGTACGACGATTAGGCTCAGATAGCTTCATGTTACATGTGTAAGTGCTCTATGTTTTGAGTTGGTACCTTAAAGCGTTCTCGAGTTATTATGTACACGAAATAGGTTAACAAACCGACACAGACGGCCAATCAGATATTCATATAATATAAACAATTTTTTGTTTCACCTTAAAATTGCGACGTATTTAAAATATTTTAACTTGTCACTAAAAAATTTATGAAAAAGATCACACGTGATGTGAAAGTAATATAAAAAAAACTACAATCAAAAGATAAAAAATAATAGAGACATTGTCTTTGTTGTAATAATGAAATCAAAAAAGTGTGATAAAAGTTAAAAAAAATAATAGGTGGTCATTAAGAAAACGCGTTACTTTTGTTGGATGGCTCCACAGTTCACTGTCCTGTCTTGCGACAGTTGCGACAAAATACTGCAGAGAACCTCTCAAATGTTTTATTAAATTTTCTATGTATATGTTACGCAAATTGCAGTTTATGAGGTATGTATTATTGAAGGTACTAAAACCAAATTTTACATCAAACAGTAAACAGGTTATATTGTTCACGCTATGAAATAATTTAGGGTAATACATTAATTTCCACACCTAACACATATTTGTTTGCATATTAATTTTCACTAGCGGGTTGTCGGTTCAGGTATAATTTTAACCATGAAACAATTATCTATTAATTATTTCGTTTAATTGTTTATGCCATTCTCCGTATTAGATGTCTGTTATATTCAGGGTTCCTAATAATTCAATCTTGCGAGAACGTATTAGCTTGTATACAAAACAAATATCTCGTTTTCTCACAGGTTCTGATCATGTTTCAAACTCCATATGGGTACCTATATACATCTAATTCTAGTAATCATTGCCCACTTTGGTATACGAGTCTAGTCACATATGTATTGGACGTTTGAACACATATTGGACATATGTATTGAAATACGTGACCTAATGTTATATTTTCATATTATCATTTAAGCACTTATTTTAGCTTCAACAAAAACAGCTACTATGTGATGTTTGCAATCAATCGATAGTATTTGATATATATCGCATTAATTAACAATAATCCAGAAATATAAAGTTGTGTTATTAATTTCAGTAGTCCAATACATATGTGACTGGGCTCGTAATATCTGGACACATAAAAATGCCAACAATAAAGGATGGTGCCATTTCTTCCATTCTACCTGTAAATATTCGAATGTCTGTTACTCTTCAAACTATTTTTTCTCATCCAAATTGATAACATAAGCTGTTACTTTATATGTTAACTACTTTCGAAACATGCACAAAATGATTTGCCACCAATATATAGAGTAAACTCACTTTCAATCTTTTTCCAAAATAAAAAAAGTAATTCTAAAAAGCATCAAGCTATTAATGCCACAAGACTTCTGACTAAAATAAATAAAAATACATTTTGAATACGTTTTGAAGACATTGTCCGCTATGTACTTTGTAATGAGAATTATTATTCTGAGAAATTAGTATTTTGCTCATAAGTTTTATTTGAACATACACATGCCAATAAATATCTAAATTATAATGAATATAACTAAAATAAAGGGTGCACTAAATAAACACATGGTTTTTATTATAATAAAATATAGATATTTATCTATATTTGAGGATAAGAGATTACTAGCCATATGTATTATAGTATATTCAGTGTAGGGACTGATCAGAGATACATCAGATGTAGGTATCAGGATATTTATTTGACATTATCCTAATAACAAGTGCATTTGTACTTGTAAAGTAATAATTCTGCCTTCTTTACACACCCAATACACAACTACTGTCTGCTCTTTTTGGGTAGATATTGTTGTCTATAAATGTCTAGTTTCATGTCCTAAGGATTCACACTCACAGAGGCTGTTTTTGTTTACTTACTGTGTTACACGTACTCCTTTGTAGCTCTCATTGCATAGGTGTCTCTTGCAAAGCATGTAACTGCGAGTAGGTTCCTGCCTAATGATAGCAGTTCTTCACTCTGTTTGTAGGTAAAATGATTCGCATGTAGTTGTTGCATATTGATGCTTGATAATTATACTACGGTGGCGCATTACTAAAGACAGGATCATTTTTGTGTATAGGAATTTCAAAACTTTCTTTTTTGCACATAAAAAACAGGTGTAAAGTTTAACACCCTTGGCGGATAGCTTTCGGGTTCTTTTCGGCTGGACCATTCCAGTACATGACTTCGTGCTAACGTGAATAATACCGACAACATGTTTGACCCACTATAGGGGTCGGAACACCTGCTGTTTTTAGAAGCAGGTCCAGCTCGGAATCGTTTCCGAAATTCGTATTTTATAATTTCATAGAACCTCAATATATGCAATAACAGAACATATCAATAACATGTATTATGTGTCGTATTACGTGGTGAATGAATTTTGAGCGAATGAATCCATTAGAGCCAACGCTCGAAATGAACTACTGTGTGACGTCATATGTCACACAAGGTTACGTCAGACAACTGTGACTTTCTATGTTTAAAAATCCTCTACATATCTACCAGTTTATAGATCAGAAACCTCCTACGAGTACATATATATAAATATTTTAGTTATCTATCTAATTTTACATGTATTGAATGTTACATCTCCTAGTATTTCTACGTGTTCTAGACAACTACCTTGCAGAGTAATGCAAACAATGCGGTTCATTGTCGCATGAGTAAATATTAGTCCTCATAACGGCGAACTGCATTTATCTTTTGCACGTTGAATATGATTGGTCTAAATCATTTCAAAACTGAGATGACATAAACTTCTGGTGATTGTTTTATCTTTTTTACTATGCTAAGTATACTTTATTTTGCATTTTAGTTAATTTTTGAAATGTCTTCAACTCTAAATAACCTATAATTTTATTATCAAAACGTGGAAAGTAAAATTCTTTTAGTTAGGAATAATTTTAAAAGTTAGATAGAATCCGCTTTAGCGAGGAAGGCTCACTAAACTATTTATGTTTTGCGAAATACTGTCACGTGTAAAATATCGTCTTTTGCAATTCACACTTATGAGGACTAGGTTTAGGTACCTCTTGGACGTACATTACTATTTGCATATTAAAGTGTACCTATTTAACTAACACAAAACATTTGACAAATTCGAGTGAGCCTACTGCGTGTACAGTAACGAGTATATACGGTGTAAGTAACGTCAACCACTTCTTAGTCAAAAGTTATTTCTGATATCATCATTAGCTGCCACTTTGTTGGATGGGCCGACGGACGCCATAAGTAGGTACCTGCTCCAATTATTTGGATACCGTATTCGCCTGATTTGACGCCGTGCGACCTCGTCCTCTGGGGGTGGGTAGAGAGCAAAGTCTACACGACCACAACGATATGTATGTATGTTTATTTACTAACTTAAGAAAGGCCCTTTTTTTTTAAAAGTATATGTATTAACGATATGTATGTATGTTTATTTACCGCAAATATGTACATATGTACATAATTTGTTTCTTTTACAAATGATGGTTGTTCTCTTTTCTTTTTGGTACACAAGTGTAAAATAAATTTGTGTGTTGTATTAATGTTTGTTTGTTTGTTTATTTAATTATCTATGCACATACATATTATGTACCTACACCTCAAATAGGTTTTTTAAAATTATCGTTTATCCGAAATATCAGTTATCCGAACCACCCTGGTTCCCAATTAATTCGGATAATCGATGCTCCACTGTACTTTCAGGAACCAAATTAAATTGATGTATTGGTGTGTTATAATAAAAGGTCAAAGCTAAATTAATTTATAAATAACCGTTTGGAAAGTAGCTGGTATTTTTTTAAAGATATCTCGGTTGTGTGATTTTGGAACTTTGCAACATAGTATTGGAACCGGACACCCTTCAATCATTGTTTTTAATGTTTTTGCCAAACAAATTGCAGTTTCCAAAATTATATGTATACCAAAAAAATAAACTGATAGCCATAAAAGAAAAACAAAAAGTTTACAAAAAAGCCAAAAAAAAAGTTATTTTTTACAGGCATACAACGGGGGGCGTTTATAATGGGCTGCTCCGTTGGCATCATTAGGAGATGATAATTAAAACTAATTAGTATTAATCATCTTCTGAATTTTGTATTGAATTCAGATACATTTTCTTATTTGTTTCTTTGCAGTTCTTTTTTTTTTAATTTTCAGAACTAGTTCTGGACTAACATTTATAGATAAAGTAAATACTATTATGATTGTTTCCTCGCTAACTCGTCAAATTTTCTGTTATGGCCAACTACATTACATTTTGGCTCATGTCAAATTTGCCGTTATTAGAAATGTTAAAGAATTTGAAATATTCCATAGATCTACCTAATTATAATGTACAGTTATTCTCGTTTAATAAACAAGTAGTTATCGTCGAGAATACCTGAGATATCACCAATTATTAGGTATACATAAAAGAGATAAAAGACAACATGAATCTTTTAATGTTTTCGAGATAAATTCAAGATGCTTAAAATATGTAAAAAAATTATTAGACATAAAAATAATAATAAATAGAACGTACATACTCCCTAAAAATATTGAGAATACATTTTCCTTCTTGTTTGGTGCTACAAAATCCTCTGCACAATATCTGCTGACTTTAAAGTGTTTGCACTTTACATAACATACTTTATAAAAGACACAAGTAGTCTTTTAGACTACTTGTTTATGGACTTAGACTTAACTTTAGTAAGTTAAATTGTTTGAAAACTTGAATTTCTTGAGCACTTTACCCACGATTTATACAATTTTTTTTTTTGAGTTTGGCACCTATAAAATGTGGTTGCCAGGGCTTAGGACATCCCACAACACAACAAGTTCTAACGGTGTAGACGAAGAAGTCATAATTGTAACAAATAAAAGTTTAAATGCACGAAACACAAAATTTAAACACACCTTCAAGAAAACTAAAACACCGAAACGAAAATAAGATACACGAGTCATTTTTCAATTAAGACATTAGTTGAAAAAAATACATTTAGTTGAAAAATAATCTTATTTTGACGAAATGTATATATGTATATAATTTGAGTAAACCCGTCGCAATTTACTTGAAAAAAATTAATTCTACAACTTCTTTTCGATTGTTATTAAATTGCTCATAAACAAATATATGTAAAAATACATAACATAACTTTGGATATTACAGATCTACGTTTGGTTAAGTAAAAAAAAGAAGCATTAAGTTATGTGATAATCAATACATTTCTTACTACGCACCTACTGAATTCCACAATTCGGAACTTATGTTTACAGTATATGTTTTGTAAGAACTAATTACATATTCCACGTTTACATAACCAAATGTAGGTTCGTTGTGGCCAACATTATGTTATGGTGTTTTAGAGATATTTCTTTCTGTATGATCCAAAAGACGAAAAATATGTTTACATACATACATACGTCTAAAACAATTAGCACTTTATACTCCTGTGCCATATAAGCAAGTAATTCAGTTACACTAGTTTATCCGTTAAAATCGTGAACATAGAATGCTTTTTATTAAAAAAAAAGCTTAATGGATTCTCCATTTAACAAAAATAAATGTAGATAATAAAACATTAATGCACTACGAAACTTTCCAAATTTTAATAATACGGTTTCAGTCGTATAATATACATAAGGCTGAGATTTCAGAGAATAATAATACTCGCAAGTTTGAAATTGCTAGTGAGAGAAGTTTAAGTGGCGAGGCGTCAAGAGAAATCGATTAAGCCGAAATGTTTTTCACTTTGAAGTTTGGAAGGCTTTGAAAACGGCGGTTGCAATTAAATGCTTCGAGTTGTGACTGGTGGAAAGGAAAGCCTCTGGTTCTAGAGGGTTAGAAGCCCCTCTTTGCCCTCTTGGAAACCCCGCAGCTCTTGGAAATTACTATAATCGCCTTTGCCGATTTAATCATTTTAATGCCTTTAATTATAATTTCGGGATTAAAGATGGATTCGAACCTATATTTCGGATCAACAGCCAAACTTAACAACATATAATGAGAAACTTAGGCGTAATTGGTTTCCAGATAATCCAAGTGTTAACGCTCTGGAGCCATTCTTCGATCGATTACTTTTATGAAGTATAATATTACAGTCTGTGCAAGTTTATGCCACAGAGAATGTTTTAAAGAATTTTTCTAATGAGAGATGAACATATTAAAAGGAGTAAGTTCTACATGTAAAACCTACAGTACATTCCACAACATCCATGCCGACGCATTAGTTTTAGTTAAATATTTATAATACTAAATATTTTTATAGTACGGATGAACATATTGAATTTACATGTAAAAAAAATACATATACAAAAAACACGAGTAAAAAGTCTGCACGTGAAACAAGTATAGAATAAAAATACTTACGTTTACTAACTGGTGGAGAAGCAAATTAGAACCATATAAGACATAATATGACATTTATGGATGTATGGACTTGGGTCGGCAAACATAGTAGTAATAAAAATGCATGATAAGTGTATCTTACTCTAACGAAAACTTCTCTAGACTGTTGGTACAGTCAGTGGAACAGTATTGCACAAAAAGGCAGTTTGGTTCACACCAAAAAAGTTCAGCGAAGATGAATGAATAGAAGGTGACTTGTTGCAACAGGACAACTAGTTAATGAGATAAAGGAGGACAAATCTCGTGGATAAACAAGGAGAGTAATGAGGTGAAAGAGGATGAAGGTTAAGGATGTCAAAAGAAGGTCAATGAGGACAAGGGCAATAAAATGACAAAGGAAGGTCGAAAGAGGGGAAAAGGATGACAAAGGGAGGACAGACGGAGGACCAAGGGAAGACAACAGAAGAATAAAGTGGGAACAAATGTGGACAAAAGAAGATTAGGGAGGCACAAGGACAGTAAAAGGAGGACGAGAACGAAGAATGTTCTTTTTCAAAGAAAGGATATTGTTTGAAAATAATATCCAAAGTTTATGAAACTACTTAACCCAAACATTAAAACAATAATTGGTCAAACTCTTTTATATAAAAAATAAAAAGTATAAAACGCACAAACCAAACTAACAATATTGTAGGTATGTTAATTTACGTTAATTGTTGCAATTTTTGTTTACGTTAACAGTACAATTTTTTTAATAGTACTCATTATTACTTCCACATCCACGTGGTATACCCTAATAACCTAATATCGAACTTTTGAGAATACCTATAACCGACGATATAAACGAGTTACTCTAATTCAATGTAGAAGAAATGGATGCGGAAGTAGTGATTACTTAGGCAGCATATTTTTTTGTTTTGATCGCTGAACAAGAATTTTTCATACAAATTGGGGCAAATGTACGCTCTCCAGGAAAATATCTTTCAAAAATTACTTTATTTCAAAAAACTATGCTTCAATAAAATAAGGTAGCTATTCAAAGTACATTTTATATGATAATTCTACTCCATCGAAGAAATAGTTTTACATAAAATTATTTGAAATAGGTTTTTTAACTATTTAATACGCTGGCAACCTTAATTTATTTTTCTTCTCATGTTCCGTAGTTATGAGATTCATTGCTTTAATAATACGCTGTGTTTTTTTCTTCATAATGCACTTAAATATATCAAATTTTAATGAAGTTATATTGGTAAAAGAAATATTTCGAAAATTTTCCACGTTTTGTTATCTTTTGTGATCATTTACAGAGAAATATGCATTATGCAGTATGTATTATTTATTAAAACTGGATATTGCTGTAAAAAGTATTACCTTATAATAACAACAAATAGAAAGTAAATTATATTAAACAAACCATAGTTACATGAGTTAAAATGATTGCAAGTCCCGGCTTTAGAGCTTTCGGTTGTTTTATTGTTAAACGATTTTATCGATTGAACTCTAGTATACCCCTTTTTTGTAATCTATTTCCGGTGATAAATTATGCAGATAGTCATTAAGAAAAGACTGCATTTTTTACAAACTTAAACTCTACAGCCTTCTTTGTTTTTATTCGTAATGGAACGCAATAAATTGTTTTGTTTTAACGCAGCTACTTATACAGGTAAATTAAATGAATTCTATAGATATATAAAATGTCCTAGTTCTAAAAAATTGGTTGCGACAGAAAATCTTTCGTCATAAAAGTCAACCGTAGATATAATACAGTTCATAATCTCAAATTATATTTTAAAATAAAATAAAGTTATAAAAAACCAAGTGGAAGGGGAAAAAGACGGCTATTTACGTATTATCACATATTCGTTTTATATTGTTCCAAACTAAAATGAAACATTATATTCTCTACACTGCAGCTACAGTAACTTTGTAGTTGGCCGCAATAGATAAAACATGAAATTTTGTCCATTTCTTTTGTAGCTGTATCGGTCAACGCCTCAATAAGTACATTCTGTAATTGTTTACCTGTGGGTACCACTTGGATAGTACTACGTCGCAATCTCTCTCGAGATCGCGAGATTTCTCGAGATATCGAGATTACTCCATATATTGAAATTTCTCGAAAAAGAAGTGAAATTAATGTATTAATACTTACAGTTGTTTAAATTAATTAAAGTAAAGCTAAAGTTCATTAATAATTAAAGTTCAGCTAGCAAAACACATTAAATTAAAGAAAACGTATTACACTTTGGTTTAACATTTTGGTTTACCTCAGCATTTAGGCAATAGGTCATCGATTTAAAAATGTTGAGTTCGATTTTAATTTGTATCTCGAAATTTTCGAGATCTCGCACATGCCTATCTTCGTTTTCAATTAATTAAGTTTTCGTTTGCTGACGAATAAAAAATTATACAAAAACATCTATGAATATGAATTATAAAGTCGTATACTTACTTAAAATAAACCAAATATTTTTTTGTAACTGTAGTATAGTCAGTTTTTAAGAATATAAGTTGTAAAAACAATTTAGTAAGGTTTTCTTCAATTTTGTGTCAAAATTCAATTGATTCAAAAAATTCAAAAAATATTCAATGTTTTTAACAATATTTCTAGTTAGTTGGTCTTGACTCTTACGTCATGTCAGTTAACCAGCCATTAGCTAGTTATGTTAGCCAGTTATTAAGGATCGATATTTAGATATATAGATTATTAACGATTTTGTTACCTTAACAATAGTTATTACAATATTGTTTTGTTACCACATTGAAAAATTTTAACATTCATTATTTATAACATTATCCAGTCACATATTTATATTAGTTTTTAGCTGATTATGAGATATTCAAGATGTAAAAAATAAGGGTTATCATTAAAAAAGTAGTATCAATACACAAGTCACTGAAAAATATTTTTATTTTCGCTTTAATAATTTCACGGTACAATATTCCTTATTTTATTCCAAGAAATATATGAGACATATTTTCATTGCTAAGCCCTTCAGTCGTAGACATCAAAGCAATTCATTCAATGACACGATTTTTGTTATGTATTTTTTTCGTAACTAATTTTCATTTTCATGTAAAATCTTAACTTCTGCGTCCTTAGTCGCACGGTCGAAAATAAAAGTGTATCCTATAGTAAAACGCAGAATCCGATTATGTAAGAATATACTGGGGGTTATATTTATTAATTTGAAGTTCATTACACTTCCATTAAACCCGGTAGCATTATTCAGATATTTTATCAAAATAAATTCACTTCCGTCTACTATACGCGTTTCAAATTTCACAATGTTCTTCGTATAATTAAAACAACGGCAAACTGATACATTCAGTTATTGACACCCCGTATATACTTAATATACCTACTTTATATATTTGATAGCCATTCAGTAATGGATCCTCGTTGTTATTTAAAATGAAAATTTATGATAATTCCTTACGCGGAGAGAGAAGTCTAAAAGACTATGAAATGAAAAGTGATGTTGAAAAGTTTTCTTTTTTTTAATTTGTCTCTTGTTAAGCTTCCATCCCAGAAAAAAAAAGATCCGAAGGTGGGGAGAAATTAATTAAGGATATAGCCATGAATTCCCCATTCCAACTAGTAGATTAATAAGGAAATCTGCATTTAAGAAAACTCCTCGGAAAGATATTCTAAATTGAAAATTGATTGCATTACCTTACAATTCTAAATTTACCTGCTGCGAGACAAGTAAAAATTCCGACGTTGTCGAGTGTGTAAAAAATACGTTAAAAAAATTACATTTCTAAGTAAATATTAATGATTTTGTGGATGTAAGGGTAGAGGGCATATTTCAAATTTATGATTTTTTTATTAGGTTTAGTCATCTCTAGGATTCGCGATTTTTAAGGTATGTTCTGAAGTTATGGACGAAATATGACGCAATAGAGTTAAAATAAACAACACATTGGGAATCATCAGCATTGAAAACATATAGATGTGGTGGTATTCAAGTTTCGTTTCTTAACTTGAAAACTTGAAAAGCGATTTTTGTCATTTTTTTTTAGATGAAGGGCAAATGGCGAGGTGATGTAGTTACCTGGAAACAGCCACAGGTAATGAATAAGCCACAAAAACATAAGAAAAAAACAGGAAAGCGCAAAATACAATGGCAAATAATGAAGTGTGCAGTTGACGTGTTATTGTTCAAGTGTTACATGCATATTTTCATTCTTTTGTGCAAGATCAGCTCATCAAGTAGGTTCTAAATATATTATGGATGGTGCCGAAATCTTCGGGGAATAAGGTAAACTTTTGCCATTATTTATATAGATATAGAATTTCAATTATAGAACGATATAGAATATCAATTTTTACAATGGTTTATTAAGTTATTGACATTGAGCAATAAAACGTTTTAAAGTTATACATATTATTTTATTTTACACTATATTGTTAAAACTAAGTGTGGTAAAGTCTACAATTTACTAGTAATGTCTGTAATAAAGTGAGATAAAGCGAAATAATAGAATAGTAAGACAAAGGGTGAGACTTGTTTTTTTTTAATTGCATTTACCCGTTACAAATTGAGCAGAACGGAAAGGCGGAAGGTCAAACAAACCTAGACGTGGCCACACTTAAATAAATCAAACGAAAACTATTCGAGTAACACCGGAACACTAACACTGCACCAATCCATTATCAACGAAGTTTACTCCTGGAAACTGTATCCAATGTCCGTGGCTCGTAGGCGTACCTTTTGTTAAGGTGTCTGTTCTTCCGTAATATTAAAATTAATTAAACTTTAGGGACTTAGTTTACATCAGTCCTCAGGTACGTATTTGATTTAATTAAATAGCAATTTGTGCAACCTTGCATTTTACAGCAGACTGAGTTGTATACAGGATTCTCGCGCTTTGAGGTTCTTCAAAGTGCATAGTTTATTAGTACAGGAAAATATTAGTAAACAAGCGCTAATTAAAACGAAATGTTCTTATAAAAGGACTAAATACTGAAATAAGCTCAACAGAAAATCCGAGTTACGAAAAAAGCAGTAGCTTGAGAAATAGGTAAATCTGGAAGGAGAAAATAAACACGTTGTTAGTGCCACTGCCAGTGCGTTTGCGGTAAATTACAGGAAGCTCAACATTTATTCTGTCTTAGTTAGGTACAGAATGCGCAATGTTATGAGAAGAGTAAGATCATTATCAATATAATGTCTCAGTCGTGGTCAAATGGAGGTGCATACAACAATGAAATGTTTAATCATTACTAAAGTTCTTATTAAAGTTGGAAATAGTGGGTTATTTAGAATAGGATTTCCCGCAATTACATTGAAGTTGTAGTATAAATGATAATAGAAATAGCAGACATTAAATAATGTCATCGTATCCAACAATTTCAATAAATATGACTTTCTTTGAATGTTCTTATATCCATCAGAATATTTAGTTTAATATCACAAATCTGCATTGTCGTAGTCACGTTCTATAATGTCAGTGTTCATATCCGAAAGAATCCAATCACACCCCAATGTATCCAATCCTATGGTCATTAGTCATTATGGTGAATGCATAGAGTTCAATGAAGCAAATCTCAATTTAGTCGAAAGTAGGTACGTATTTAAAATGTAGGCATGTTTAATAAAGTATTAATATATGGAAGACCAATTAATAAAATGAATTCTGGTGAAGTAGACAGATCAAATCCAGTCAATATGAAACATAGAATGTAAATGAAAAAACTGGTTATGTGTTGATTGTTCCATTACAAAAATTATGTGAAAAGACGTTTATTTATTTTATTTTTGTTAAGAGTACTATATTTATTTTAAAATGTCACATGAATTTATATATCGTTTGTAGATAAAATTTACAAACTCAGCGCATTCCGCTTCTATTATATATTCAGACGGATGCACTGAGTCTCCAGTCTATTGGTAAGTACGAGTAAACTCACTTCGCTGTACATCATGTCTTTTATTTTTTAAGATCCCAAAAGGGCCTAATACATAACTCAAATAAATGTAGGTATTGATTGCGAGTAAAAAGAATAATTAGTAGTCAAATACAAAATAACCACAAATAAGAGAATATAAATAAAAAGTAAATGATTTTTTTAATTTAATGATAGCGGAAATATTTTAATATATACATATACACATGCTGTGAAATATATTTCACATTTTTTTCTGCATGGATATTTACAGTTCTATATACTTACATACATATGTAAATCTCCATCAAATCAAATTAAAATTTAAAAGCGCTATTTTCATCACTGATACCAAAACAGGAATATGAAAATACTAATTATTATTTTCAATAACTGTATTTAGTTCTAGTTGCATCAATAATTCACTGTTTACTCCTGCAAAATTGTAGGTAGTTCAGTAAAGTGAAAACGTAAATGAAATTTTTTTTGCGAAACATGTAATTGTTTTTTTATTGCGGATATTTAGTGTGAGTTAGAAAAACTACTGTGTTAGGGTAAGCCTAGAATATTCTAGGAATATGTATGTACATATGTAGAACTGTTAGGGTTGAGTGCGTTCATAAGTTTTTTAGAGAAAATGTAACATTTATTTAAAAAAAAAAATAGTTATCCGTTTTAGAACCCAAAATATTACTCCATAAATTTGATGCTTATCTATCAAACCGTTAATGACATTTCAGTTTATAAATTGTTCTACTAACCATTTTCCTTATGCGCGAATACTGAACTAATTACAAGTACACATTGTTTGGTTGCCAAAAAAAAATGTGAACATGCTTTTCAAATAATGTTGAGTGTGAAACTATACTACACAAACCTTTTTGGGACACCAAAAAAAAAAAATTGTTCAAACACCAAAAAAATGTGCGCATGCCATTTCAATAGTTTTAAGGTGTGAAAATTACTACCAAAACATTTTTTCAAACATAGAAATTACTTAGTAACTGTTTTTTCTTATGTTTTGGGCTGACTGAATAAAGTTCTTATATAAAAATGCGCTGTCATAGAAAGTCATCCTAAATAAGTAATACTGATGACAGCTCTTGGAGACTGGTGAAAACTTAAGAGGAAAATTTTCATTTGCTTAGGGAAGGATGTCGACATTTCCCTCCATTAAGCGGTATGGACAAAATTTAAGCATATTTTCAAAAATACGAATAAGATCCATAACAACTAATTGAGTGAACTTTTACAAACACACTTTTAAAATGCAATTAGTTCAGGGGTTGATTAATGATAACTGATACACAGAGGGACAGTGTAGTATTTACTTGATACATAATAAAATATTTTGTGCATTGGATCATTTTTATAATATGTTAACAAATTGAAATATTGAAATAAAAAATGTTAACAACCATTGTTATAATCGAAGAAAATTATGATCCCAGAAACTTGTAAGTCTTTTTGACGTTAATTCAGTAGTTTCTCCAAACTACAATTCCTTATCAGTTATTATTATACTCAACAATATTTCACTAACCTTTAGAGGACGGGCATTTTTCTACTTTGAAAAAAATTCAATTTCTTAAGTTGAGAAAAAAATTGTCCTAGTAAGTTTTGATATCACTCTTCACGAATCTGTTATTAGATATTTGAAATTCAAAATACCGGATGCAAGTTAGCAGTTGCTGAAACGAAAAAATGGATTATAATAATGAAAGAATGTAGAGGAGTTATTTGTAGTTAAAAATTGTGAATCAGACTTCTACAATTAAAAATGGTGGATTCAAGATAATGGATTCAGGATGTCTTATTATATAAAAATGATAGAAATAATGGAAAAATATACGTCACCGAATTTTACTACGTATTTGATTTTAAATTTTTATAATTCAAAATGGCGGATTCAAGATGGCAACCGAAAAACAAAAAAATACGATATCCGAACTTCTGAGTACATTTTATTTTCATCAATATTATCAAATTTTACGCTCCTCTTTGGAAACCATCACTTGTTGAGATCAATTGAAATTGCTGATCTCGTAACGATACTACAAATGTCACCAAAATGAGAACTACAGGTATTCATCATATGATAAAGTCAAGTGGTAATAACACATCTTGATATTTAGAATTCATTTTGACACATTATATGGACATTTCCCAATTCGGTAACAGAATGAAAATAATGCTCTTCCCAAGTAAATAGCTCATATATACATATACTTTTTACCAACAGGTATCTTGATTGCACCAGTTTGTGAATCCATCCAACTGAATCAGTCATATTGAGTTCCAAAAATTCGATATCATATTTGTCATTAGCAATCCCCAAAATGTAATAAAAAAAAACAAATGGATATAGATTTTATTCCACAATTGATTGAATTAAAATATTTTAAATCAATTTTCGTCGCCATATTGCGTCCACCACCTTGAATAATTTAAATAAAATTTTGGTTTCACAATCGATGATCTCAAAAACCCATGTGTACAGTTCCGATTTCGAGCAAATTTGAGAATTTTGTCCCCCGCATTGGATCCGCCATCTTGAATTTTTAAAATATGATTTCAGATGCGTAATTGATGACCCGAAAACCCCAAAACAATGAAGTTTAAACAAAGGCGAGGAACCTTTTCTTTGTACCAGTATACTGGATTTCCTGTCCTCTAAAGGTTAGAGAAATACTCTAGCCTAGCTAAACTCCATGCTTGGATTATAATTTTAATAAGTGAGATTTATCTATTTATAAAAATTTGTTATTGGTGTTTACTTTGATTCATCCCGCACCTTTGATACTGTTACAAGTCTTTTTGTGTCGGAGAAACTCGACAGTCTTGGTATTCGCGGTTCTCTTAATATGTGGCTCACTTCCTTTTTTGGAGAAAAGAACATTTTTTTGTTAAAGTAAGCGATCTCAAATCCAACGAATTTGATTTAAATTGTGGAACCCCACAAGGAAGTTATAGATTATATTAGATCCTCTATTATTTCTATTGTTTACCAATGATCTACCCTTACATATAAGACACGGTAAACTATTTCTCTTTGCTGACGACACCTGTGTAATTGTTTCAGATTCCTCTAAAGAGGAAATTAAAAGTAAAATTGAGACAATTATTGAGGAATTTCAGACGTGGTGTTGGAAAAACAGATTAATAATTAATTATAATAAAACTGTACTAGTTGAGTTTCACAACAAATACAAAATGCCATCCAACTTCTCTTTTAATTTCAACAATAATTTAATAATGGCTTCTAAAGTGGCTAAATTTTTCGGAGTATTCATTGACTTCCACCTTTCTTGTGAAGAACATGTGGATTCTGTGTGTACTAAACTTAGCAAAAGTTACTACTTAATAAATACACTCAAAAACTCGTTGAATGTTGGTGCCCTTCTAAATGTATATTATGCACTCGTCTATTATGCTATTTCTTATTGTGTGGTACTCTGGGGACAAGCTGCTGACTTCCAGCGCGTTTCAAAAAAGATTCATTAGACTTATCTTTAAAATACCCTGCAGATCCTCATGTCGTGAAATTTTCAAAAGCAATAATATACTTACAGCACCATGTATATATTTATATAAATTGTCAATCAATATTTATTGCAACAAACATAAGCTCTTAAAACATAGCGATGAGCACGGCTATAATACTCGTAACAACAATAATTTAATTATAAACAAATGATATCATTCTGCTTATAAGAAGTCTCCTATTGCAGCTGGTTGTTAACGTTTTAACTTACTTCCTACTAGGATGAAACAATTAAAAAATGTAAATTTATTTAAGCGCAAATTAAAAATTTGCAGACAACTGAATGTTTTTATTTAGTGAATGAATTTATTGACTATTTTAACAATATATAATGTGTTACGTTTATTTTCTGTGTATTGTTTGTTTATTTAAATTTCTATGCGTTGTATTATACAAGAATTGTAAGACTCTATGTACTATGCATAAGTGTATATATATATATATATTTTTTTTTTTCTCCTGATATGTCTGATCTTCCATTGTGATAGCTAATAGATCAATAAATATTCTATATTCTATACTATATTCTATATTCTATCTATGAATGTTTGGTATAACTACGGTTTGAAATTTAATTACGTTACAGGTACTGAATTGCTTTATAGTTACTAAAAATTCTAGGTAATAAGCGCATTTTACTTCGACATATCGATTTTTTCTTTGAAGAGACGTTAAAAGGTATCAACCTATGTATATTCAAGCAGTGAGCCGCGGTGGCGTAATATTAATTCAAAGTGCTCCGCGAAGTTTTAACACTTCATAAATTCATGAAAAAAATAAAGGGCTCCCGGTGTAATTAAAAATTCTTTAAGGGCATGAATTCGCATCATCATAAACCTCTTTTACTGCTGCCATAAAATTTCTTATATAGGTGGATGCCATCTAACAATGTTTTATCGATCTGGTATAAACGGAAACTTGGGTCTGTTAGTACGGCGCTAATTACATAATAAACTTTATTCTCTCTTTAATTAAACCAGGGGCGATATGTCACGGCGCGTCCTGATGTTGCCGTGTTTAATATCTCTCCGGCTGCGTTTTCAATTGTCTTCATCACTTTGTTTAACGCTGCTGCGGGCTTCTATTTAAACAATTTAAAGAGGGCGGCACTTGTCAATACCGATGTTTACAATGTACCTTATATGGTTCTTGCCTGAAAGCGCTCCATATTAAGCTACACAGCTCACGAAGTAAAGAGAAAAGCATCATAAATTGTATACTACATTAGCAAGCTGCACTGGAATATTCTTAGTAAAAGTTAAACAATTATTAATGAAATCATGTGGTTATGCGAAATTAATTTAAAGAGAGTGACAAAAACGCAGTGAGAGATTGCATATTACTATGCATAGTACCTATAAACGAAAAAAAAATTGGTATATAGTCTGCCACAATAGTGTTAGTGTTAGTGGTATTGTTAATAGATAATCTGTTACGTTAGTAGAAATGTTAGAAAACTGGAAACTGTTACGTTTGAATTCCGCAAAATTGAGGTGGTGCTAAATAACAGTTACACTTGAAGCTATAACGCGCATGAATTTAAACTCACGTGTGATTGATAGATATTAGTGAAGATGTTAGTAATCTAAAGAATCTTTGGAATTGGAATATAATAATTTGGAAAACTTGAACAGTGACTCTTTGGATAAAGACAAAAACTTCCAATAAATATGGATCCAATTCTCAACTGTTTTGGAGATATGAGTGGTCAAAATTGCACAGTATTATTACTAGAAATTTATGAAATTTATAATTTATAATCCAGATTTATAATGGAGATTACCAGTGTAAATCGCAAAATGTGATAATTTAAATTAAATGTTAAATTCCGACAGGTTATTAAGATGATAATAATTACACAGTGAAAATGTCATAGTGTGTAGTGCAACTTTGACCATCCATATCTCCAACACGGTTGACAATTATTGCACCCATGTTTATAGAAAGTTTTTTGTTATTATTATCCAAGGAATCACTGTTCTCGAACTTCCTTGTCGAACACGCTATATATGCAGTTTAGTGTTTAACATTACCATAAACACTGCCATTAACAGTAACACTACTGTAACAGAGCATTATAATAGTTATATTTGTTAGTACATTAGTAGAAACACCTAAATAGTGTTTTCGTGCTTCACTATAAATGCAACGAAAAAATTCTTTGGCTATTTAAGTAGGTAGGTATAGGAAAAAAACTTCTTAAAAACAATAGAAGTAGATGAAGAAAATTTCAATATGCATTTTTTCGAACATTGCATAACTGCTACGAAATCAGAAAAACGTTAAAATATACCTAACGATATACCAAATGAATCTAATGCATTTAAAAACATTATGTAATTTTATAATAACTTTTACTAAATTAAAATGTACAGAGATATGTCACTTATCTTATTAATGTTATACTCTACTCAATTGTAGAATATATCAAGTACCATAAACTCTATTGCTTATCTTATGTAGCTAAATTTTCCGTAATACCTCAATTATACAGAAAACATTTTACATTGGTAATGACCAAATAATGAGGTACTTATAGAAATAATGTTGTTATACCTATTAAAATTTTCAAATTATTTATTTATTTGAAATTGTTTTTTTTGTAATTCCAGAATTCACCACTAAGTTAAGTCATGTTAAATAAAGTTAGTTAAATAATTATTGAAGTTAAGAATTTGGATTATTTATATTTTAATGAAGAAGGGGATATATTTCTTTACTTTGCTTTTCTACAAAACACTAAATATAACACTCAGTTACGTAAGGAATCGAATGGTCATAGGAGGCTTATTATTACATGCCTGTAAAAAATATCGTGCTTCTCGACATATATTTTGGGAAGTGCAAATACGACATGGCATTGTCTTTTATATACTAGGTGTGGCTATTAAATAACCTGCCTTAATAATTAAGTAACTGCTACTGCTGCATAACAATTTTTATTCGTTACCAATTACAGTAACAACTTTTTTGTCTCAATAAATCCCCTTGGCGATCTATACACCGCTCCATACGACTTTTCCGTTGTAGAAAGCAGTGCTGGAAGTCCGTTTCCGTCAGCTACTCCGTCACTTTTGCTTTCACCGCTTCCACACTTTGTTTCGGGGTCGTGAGTAAAAAACCACGATTCATCACAAGTAATCACTACCGTGTCTAACAAGTATGGATCAGTTCATACTTGACTCCTTTTTGCTCGGGAGTGAGGAGTTTTGGCACCATTTTTGCGTAAACTTTGCGCATGTTGAACGATTCATGCAAAATTTAGCGAACACTTCCTTTGCCGATTCCTGTTATTTCAGCAAGTCCTCGGATACTTAAACGACGATCTTCGCGGATTGATTTACGCGGTTGTCAATGTTATCGTCCATTTTTGACGCTGAGGGCCGTCCGGGGCGGGATTGTCTTCGGTCGTTCCACGTCCCTCTTTAAAACCGTTTAAACCATTCAAAAACTTGTGTGTGGGATAAACATGCATTCCCGTACACTTATTTTAGCATTGCATAAGCTTCTGTAAAAGTTTTCCCCAGTTTATCAAGAAACTTGAGATTTGCCCGAACACTTAACATTTTCTCGACGCGTCACTGGTGGTTAGACTAAATCAAACGACTGCTACAGTCAAACTGAGCGATCCACTAGCTTGTCCATCGAGCTCAGGGTGGGGAAAGTATCACCAGACACAGTTCTGGTCAAACTTGTCGAGACACGCTCTCAGCGCGCTGGTAGCAGCATCACTTCTGCTATTTAATAGCCACACCTTGTATATAGGAAATATTCTTTACCAAGTAATCGGACTGGCGCAAATACTTAAATGTATACACAATCAATGCCAGACGCCGAAAAAACAACGAAAAAATTTGAAAACTTTTTTTTTGTAAGAAAAGTGACATTGACGTCAAATTCCAGGGTCCAGGAAAAATACAATAATAAATAAAAGTTTTTAACTGTTTGTTTTATAGGAAACTTTTCCAAATAAAAGTTGTTTGTGAGGGGCACACGTTGGATGCCCCTTCGTGAGGTTTTTTCACCTCGGGTTCGTTGGAAATCAAGAAAATTCACCAACAATGGTTAGCCAAAAGTTTGTGTCGTTTATTTAACACTTTAAACAATGACAAAACACGTAAAACAGTGAATGGGGTGAGCGACAATATGTAAGCATTTGAAATACATATGAAATGACCGGGCGAGGAGGAATGCTACGTCCGCTTTCGCAACAGGTGGCCGGTCGACTATCCGCGGACGGCGGTGCTAGGTAATGCACTCGACGGCGTTGTGCGCAGGTGGCCTTATGCGCGTCTTACAATCTCCCCCTTTGGATCCCGCGTAGTCCCGTGCGGGATGCAACTCTGGAACTTGGTCGGTGAAGTTCGGAGGTCATAAACCCTTTGGGAAAACTGGAGGAGCATCTGGAACGTTGGGTTGTCCCTTTCTTCGGTGGACGTCCACGACGTCGGATTGGTTTCAGTGGGGTTTCGTCTTTGTCCCCACGGTAAGGAATTAACGCAGAGATGTGGTATTTTCCAAGTGGTACATTCGGGTTGTCGGAACTGGAAATTTCAAATGTGGTGGGAGTGACTACTCGGTGTACCGTGTAAGGTCCGTCTCTTTGGAGCAAACTTAGATGTGATCGAATGCTTAGCCCTACTCAAAACATAGTTTCTACCATGACCTGATCTCCTTCCTTGAATGGTGAGACATTGCGTCTCTTCGCATCAGCATACTTCTTGGAGTTATCTTGGCTTTTCTCCTGAGTCTCATGAGCGGCTTTGAGTGTCCTACTTAAACCGTCGAGATATGAAGTTATCTGAGGTACAAAATTCTGATTTTGCACAATCGAGCGGAGGTCTCGGTTTACATCGTCGGGTGTTCTCAACTCCCTTCCCAAATGTAAGGTACGCAGGTGTGAAACCTGTGCTTTTGCACCGGGCTGAATTTAGAGCAAAGCGTATCGTTGGAATTTGCTCGGACCATAGAGTATGGTTATGACTGGTGAGAATGGCTAATTGTTCTTTTAGATCCCGTTCTTTCTTTCCAACTGGGTTGCTGGCAGGATGGTAAGCAGTAAGAGTCTGTTGAAACCCAGGCAGAATGCTACTTTTCATGACCTCGCCGACAAATTGTGGACCATTGTCGCTGATTACTTTTCTGGGCACGCCGTATCGTAAAATCACTTCGTTTACGAGGCACTTGGCACATTCTTCGGCGGTGGCGACTTTGAGTGGGGAAAAGCTCGGTCCAGCGACTGGCAGTGTCTTCCACAATGAATATCCATTTGTGACCTTCGGGTGTCTCTGGCAAAGGACCAAACAGGTCGACGGAAAGAGTCTCAAAACGTTGACATTGAACGGGAGTCTGCACAACCACCTGGTTTGAGATTGGTGATTTTGAATCTTTGGCATTCCATGCATTTTGATAGATGTGTTGTAACGTCTCGTCTCATGTTCGGCCAGTAATATCTGCTCGATATTCGGTGTAAGGTTCGATCTACACCGAAATGGCCTGCAGTGGCATTGTTATGATATTCGGCAAGAATCCTTGGAACAGCTAGACGGGGTACAACTAGTTGAGGTTCCTCTTCATCTTCTTCAGGAACATATCTATACAAAATTCCGTTTGACATTAGATATCCTCTCTCAGACCAACACTTGGCTTCATTGGCAAAAGTTGAAGCGGTCTCTTCAAGGGAACTAATGATTTTTTTTACATCGGGGTCCTGGATTTGTTCCTCTCTTATTTCTGTTGCTGATCGGACTGGTAATTCAACAGAAACAAAGTTGGCTTCCAGATTCGGAAATCGGAGGTCTCGATAATGTGTCGGCAACAACGTTCAACTTTCCAGGAGTATATTCTATTTTTAGATCCAATTCTTGGAGTGATAAAGCCCACCTGGCTAATCTGCCGCTAGGTGACTTCAAGGACAACAACCATTTCAAGGGTTGGTGATCGCTCTGTAGAACGACAGTGGCACCATCCAGGTACCCACGGAATTTCTCTATGCTCCAAACTGCTGCTAATGCTTCTCGCTGGGTTGTACAGTAGTTTCTTTCAGCTGAAGTCAGAAGTCTACTGGCGAATTCAACAGGTCTTTCGTCGGGTCCCTCCCCCTGGAGTAGACAAGCTCCTAACGCATATGAACTAGCGTCGGTGCGGAGAATGTAGGGAAGTCGAGGATCTGCCTGCCTCAGGATTGGGCTGGAAGTAAGGCAAGTTTTAACTTCTCGAATGCCTCTTGTTGACTTGCTCCCCACTCCCATTTAGCATTCTTCTTCGTAAGAGCTGTGAGTGGACGTGAGATTTCTGAAAAGTTCTCTATGAAACGTCGAAACCATGAAGCAGTTTGAAGGAAGGTAAGCAATTGCTTAACGTTTTTCGGTTCTGGCATGTCCCTGATAGCTGTAGTCTTAGCTGGATCGGGCTTGAGTCCTTCTGGTGTGATCAGGTGTCCCAAGTACCTGACGGAGGAACAGCCAAAAGTGCATTTGTCACGATTCAGATTCAATTTGAATGCTTGAAGTCGGTCAAAAATTTTGCGAAGGTCGTTCATGTGTTCTTCAAAACTGGACGACAAAATGATCAAATCGTCGAGGTAAACAAGTAATGTTACATCTTGAAAGCCTGATTTAAATCTGTCCATTAGTCTCATGAAAGTTGAGGGACTACCCTTGAGTCCAAAAGGCATTCTGGTGTATCTGAACATACCAAAAGGTGTTACGAATGCTGTTTTGTCTCTGTCACAAGGTCTGACTGAAATTTGATGGTATCCAGATTTTAAATCTAGGGTGGTTATGTACGCAGATCGCTTCGTCATGTGTAAGATCGTCAATCCTCGGAAGTGGATACTTGTCATCTCTCGTGATCGCATTGAGTCTGCGATAATCAACGCATAGTCTTGTACTTCCATCTTTTTGGGTACTAAAACTACCGGGGCAGCATACGGAGAATCACATTCCTCAATTGTGCCATCATTTAGTAGTTTATCGAGCTCTTTGCGCAAGAGGTCTCGTTTTGGTTCAGACATGCGATAAGGTGGTACAGAAACTGGAACATCGTCTGTGAGAATAATGCAGTGTTCTGCAAAAGGAGTTGCTTCAGTGCTCGGTTCAAACACATCTTTGTAACCCTGTAACATAGTGTTGAGTTCCTTCTTCTCTGGTTCAGTGAGTGAGGAACCTTCGTCACTACGTATTTCTAAATTGACCATGTCAACATTGGTGTGAATTGGGTCAATACTCAGTTCTTCTGTGAATGGGTAAGGAGTAGCAAGATCATCTCCAAAATACCAGCAGTTCATTTTCATGTCCAGCAACATGTTGGCTTCTTGCATAAAGTCTATGCCTAACAAGGTTCGACTATCAGCATGTTCAGGTACTGCAAGTAAATTTGTAAGAACCTTCTTATGTTTGATTTTGACAGCTACCTTAAACATGTGAGATGTTACTGATCTTTCGATTCCATCGGCTAAAGTTATTCGTAGAGGTTTTGTCTCATACGGAACTTGTTTGCTTCGCAAAAGCTGGGCAAGTTGGGATCCAGCCATACTGGTTTTCGCTCCTGTGTCCAGGATAGCAGTTCCATGCATGTTTTCGATTTCGATGGACACTATCGGTCGGACTTGTTCTTCACCTGAAGTATTGTAATACCGAAATTCTTGAAGGACTGTCCTGCGGTTCACTTTTCATGGGTTTTGTTTTGCATGTGGGACAGTTGCTTCGAATGTATCCTATAGCACCGCAGCCAAAACATGTCACTTGAGGTTTAGTGCTTTCAGGATTAGGTGGCGAACTTGACAGTGGATTAGTGCCGGAAGTCGGTTCAGACTTTTTTTCTGACTTAATTTGCGACATTCGTCTCGAATATGTCCATAAGCCTTGCAGTAAGTGCACTGTTTTTTTGCTTTTGATTTCGAAGGATCGCCAGGCACTTTGCTTGGTACCGGTTTTCCTTGAGATGAGGTCGGGATCATCTTGATCTCTTGCAATGTTACTTCAACTTTGCGGGCCTCATTAATCAAATCCTCAAAATTTGATAGTGAGTCACGGGGAACTCGTTCACGAATCTTTAGGTGTAACAAACCATAGACCATGTCTAGTTGAATTGCTTCAGGGAGAACAGGTGTGTTTGGAAGGCGAGATAGCAGGGCTCTGCATCGACTCACAAATAAGTCTGTTTTCTCCTCTTCTTTCTGTTCCTTGGAAAATAACTCTCGATAAATTTGATGAGCAGGTTTGGAATACCCAAAAGCATGTTTTAAAGCTTCTACAGCATCGTCGAAAGTGTGGACTGAATTCTTAACGCCTTGCCACCACGTAGCAGCTTGACCTTCAAGAAGCATCGGAAATCCCTTCAAGGCATTGGCGTCAGAGATTTGTACACAATCTTTTGTACACGCTGACAGAGTCGAGGAATGCATGAACATCTTGTTCTTTGGAACCGTTAAAACGATGAGTACATCTGGAGAAATTTCCTTGGCTAGTTGGAACAACATGAGGTTGTCCTAAACTTGCAATGAGAGTTTGCAACATTTCTGGTGTCATTACAACTTGTTGAATTTCATCCGCCATCTTGGTAGATTCAGAATTGACCGTACGTTGAGATAAAACACGCCCAGAACGTAAATTCATCAACAGTTCGCGCGACACCGTTTTTGTGTTGTCATGCAAATTCGCGAAATGTTCAACTTTGTGACCGCACCTCGTATCAATCACGAAAATGTTTTTCTGTCCACTCGAAAAGTCACAATGAGTCAAAATGCACGAATGTGATCGAAAAAAGAGTTTCTGATGTGATGTCTTTGCACACGCGAAAATTGTACACCCTGTATATGCCAATACAAAGCGTAAATTCACTTCAATGTCTCTCAAAAGTCTCTGAACTGAAAAATCCAAGTGTCAAGGTCTTTATTTTACGAACTGAATGTCCCAGTGTCAGTAAAATCACGAATAAAATACTCACGGAATTGTATTTTATTTGGTGAATACCGGCCATGCATTCTGTGCCGATCTGCATGCAAAAGAATAATCGTTACCTTGTTTAAGCGGGCTACTGCGAGATAAACAATCCGTCTCGTTTACTTACTGCAGCCGGGTGCGGGAAATTCCATTTGAGCACTGCTTATTGATTTCTTTAATCACTTACACACTGTTTTTTGATTGTCCGATTTAATGTCATTTATTTGAAACGGTGTTTTAACACAAAACGTTCGGCACACGTTGGAGCAGCAGGGAGCACACGTTGGATGCCTCGTGAGGGTTTTTTCACCTCGGGTTCGTTGGAAATCAAGAAAATTCACCAACAATGGTTAGCCAAAAGTTTGTGTCGTTTATTTAACACTTTAAACAATGACAAAACACGTAAAACAGTGAATGGGGTGAGCGACAATATGTAAAGCATTTGAAATACATATGAAATGACCGGGCGAGGAGGAATGCTACGTCCGCTTTCGCAACAGGTGGCCGGTCGACTATCCGCGGACGGCGGTGCTGGTAATGCACTCGACGGCGTTGTGCGCAGGTGGCCTTATGCGTCTTACAGTTTTACTTTTTTGCCATCTTCATTTTTTTATTTCTTTAATTATTGTTTTCCAGTTTTGTAGCTATTTTGTTTTTTTATATATATACATATAACACTCTTTTATAGCACATGTATATAAACAGAGCTGCTGCAGCTGGAAATCAATTGAAGAAATAAAAAATGAAGATCTGCAGAATAAAAAAATATTAAGTCAAACAATTTTTATTAGAAAGTTTCCTATAAAAGAAATGGTTACAAAAATATAGGCAATATTACAATTACCGACTTTTGCCGGAGCCTGTGCATGGATTAGTATTTCTTTCTTTAGTTCTATATAATAATATATTGAATAAAACATATTGGCGTCCAAACCAGATTTCCTTTAAATAGGCTTGCCAGTCAACGTGTTAAAAATTATTATGATGGCAGTAGAACAATATAAATATTAATGTAAACGCTTCTAAACTTTACGATTCCTTACTAGTCAATAAAACATTTTTATTGATCAACTCTACACCCTAACGCTATATTCATGTTCCATTTGGAACGAAAGAAGTGTTTATACAACACACAGTTTTTATCAGATGAAATGTACTAATTAATCATGTACGCACATCAACTTATGAAACACTTATTTGTTTATCCTCTCTTTGATTTTTGCTGTAGATAAACATGCGACGGTTTAGAAAAGCATTCGACGTATACACGCATAATTAAAGGACAAGGCGGAATCTAATTGGATCAATTAAAATGTATGTACCGGGAAAGTTGGCTGTGACGGCATTTTTCCATTCGCCGTCCCAATCGCCTATGTTAAAATTGTCAAATCGAAGTCTGATAACATAGGAAATTGTATGGAAATAGAACACTTGTATGGGCATTAAGTGGACAATAATTGAGCTCTATGCTGTACGCGTCGTGTTATTGCTACCACCTCCGGTGTTATCGTTGTCATTTTAAATAATTTCGTAGGACTGACAGTTAACGATTCTGTTGCAAATAACGTAAAATCATACAGAATAGGCCTAAATATCATAAGTGCTGAATATATAGAATAACTTAATTTTATTAAAATTAAAAACACTTTAATTTTACTACACAGTGTTTCCACAATGACACGAACAAATTCGATATATCTTTTTAGCAAAAATTTTACGAAAAAATCTCGGGCAGATCAATTTTGTTTTTTAAAAATACAATACCTTTTTCAATAAACTTCATTTCAAGATCGTCTTTTTCGAGCTATGACATATTTGGCCATTTTTTACATGACAATTCCATTTTTTCAATGCATTCGGAAAGAGGGACATTTTCTACGTATAGTCCTGTAAAAAAGTAGTATTTCACATGATTAGTTAGATATTAATATGAATTTAAAGAAACACCCATAACATTTTTTCAGAAATTTCAGTGGTGAATGAACTTACCAAGATGAAGATGTACATATTACATTATTTACTGCGACTAATTTATCAGTTTATCTTTTGTTGTTTACTGTTTTTGCCTTTTATGTCTTTATTTTTATTTTCGTCCAGTAGTAAATATCACTCAAATTATACTTTCACATCAATTATATTTGTCAAAAAATAAAAAAGGAAATTTGTATCACATTTTATCTAAAAAATATATGTTTCTTTCATTTTTTTTTATTCTGACGATCTAAATTACATTAGATAAGATAATTTTAAAGTCAAATATCTTATGAATGTTCCTCTTTGACATAATATGTTTTTTTAATATTTTTTTTATATATTTTATACTTGTAGTATAAAATGTCCCTGTTTCCGAATTTGTTGAAAAAAAAATTAGGGTTGCCATTTGAATAAGGGCCAGTTATGTCATAGCTCGAAAGTAAAACATCTGGCAATGACATTTAATGAAAAAAAATATATTTTTAAAAACAAAAGCGACCTGTCCGAGCTTTTTTGTAATGTTTTTTCTTGTAAAGAAATATCATATTTGTTCCTTTCATTGTGAAGGCACTGTATACTTGAGAATAACTAATTTTTAAAATAGTGTCAAAGTTAAAATGAAATTGATAGAAATATTTGGTTTCAACAGGACGGAGCTACACCACATTTTTCATTGGAAGTAAAAGCCTATCTGAATCGAGTTTCTCCCAATAGATGGATCGGTAGACGCGGTAAAATTGAGTGGCCTGCTCGTTCTTCCGATTTGACCCCGCTTGACTATTTTTATGGGGTTACTTAAAATCGAATGTCTACTTCAACAGACCAAATAACGTAGAGATTTAAAAGACAGAATAAGGCAAGATATTAATCAAATCACCCCGGAAACAATACAAAATGTTTTAGAAGAATTTCAGCAACGCCTCCATTATTGTCAAGAAGCAACGGGCGCCCAGTTTGAACATTTGATTTAAACTGTTCTTCTATTCTGTTTCATTTTCTTTTCTTTACTTAGTAACATTAAAAATGTAATATTTTTCAATAAAAAAATTATAGAAATTAAAAAATCTTATGTTGCTGGATGGAGAACTAAAAACCCTTTGAAATGAGCTATCACACGCACCCTCGTTCCATTTAAAAATTTTAAAGGGGTAGCTGTCACTCCAAGGGGGTTGGAGTGGGAGGTATAAAATTATACTCAAAAAAATGTCATTCTAGAATTAAAAATTGACGTGTTATCTTGAAGATTTTACTCATAAATTGTAAATTACGTAGATAATGAATTTATCCGCTACTTATGGACCTCACTGTATATTCTTTTTTAGAAGAATACATATTCCTGTAAGTTTTTATTAAAAAAATATAATTTTAGTGCATTGTATTAACCATATAGGGTATCCCGAAATTATACTTAGTATATCGAAGTACCTACCTATCCTTCGTTCAAAAAAGAAGAAATTTTCTCTATAAACACAGGTCCTGAAATTGTTTCTAAATGAGCTATAGGATTTTGAAGGCGACGTAAGAAAAATATATTATCTAGAGTATCTCCAAAACTGTTAGAGATATCTTAATAAATTTTCCAATTTGAGAACCCTTTGAAAACTGACAAACATCATATATTGTTATGACTGTGTTATCATATATTGGATTCACGACGTGCTAGAAAAATTAGGTCAGACTTGTACTCAGCATTGAACAATGACGGCTGGTGGAATTTGAAATTCTTGTATTTTTGTGAGGAAGCATGACTCACATCATGAGGTGGTTGCTAGACCTAAGTAGAAGGCTATAATCACAAAAAATCTTTAAGTGACTTGCAGAATTTTTTTTTCAGAAAATGTCTGCCTCCCCAGGTCTTGTAAAATATTCGTGAAATATATAGCTATATATTTTTTCATAATCACCAAGCAAAAACAAAATATTTTTTTGCTTATAACTTTCTCGAAATTTCGAGTTCTGTAAAAGTTATGGGAACCTGAGCTTTTATTTCACCCCATCATTTTATATTTGAGATGTTACAATAGTTGTGTCTTTAAACAAAATTAAAAGTTTGCAAAAATCATAAGAATAAAAAGTTATTGTATTCATCTGGCAATTGTGAAAAAAATATGTCGCAAAATTTTTGCACGCCGGGTCCAAGATCTATGGGGAGGCAAACCTTTTTTCGCAAGTTTCATTTGATTATTTTTTCTATTATAGCTTCTACCTAGAGATAGGAATCGCCTACTAAATACGATATTGATTCCGTGCCTCCTTACGAAAATACGAGAATTTCAAATTCCACCAGCCGCCACTGGCATTGAGACTGATTTTATTTATCACAGGCCTGTAATGAAATATTGTATTATGTTGAAATATTGTACTTCAACATTTTGATACAGTAAGTATTGTTATGAAAAACTGTTGAACATTTAAACAAGCACGATAACGAAACGTGAACACAACTACGCAACAACTAATTAAGGACGAAAATCATATACAAGGGCCAACCGAAAAACTGCCAAATCAGGCTAGATCATAGTTATATGTATAAATTATTAATTCCGAACACTATCTTAAACATCTGTAGGGTTGCTTTGTTTCCGGCTTATCTGGTACTGGAAACAAAGAGCCGATCGCAGGGGATCGATCTATTTAGAAATAAATTAGGGTAAACATTTATCGCTGGAGGGCCGGCATGCATACATAGGACGACAAGGGCGCACGGCTTCATGTCTGTCCCGGGGGCTGTTCCTGACAATCCCGTATAAATGCGCCTTTAAAGATGGATGGCTGTTTGACCAATCTATCATTTCGATCGGCCTGGTCCTGATTGCGCGGGAACGTCGCTACGGGCGCGCATTGTGTCGGCCCTGTATGATTTATCTAGATTTCTATAAAAACTATTATGCTAACCATCAATGGGGGTCGCGATTGAACAAAAATCAAAACTAGGATTTTTTAGCTCTAGAAGGTTTTTCCACCAATGATTTTGGTAACAATTGGATTCATTCACATAAAGAGATCCAGTAGGCACCTAAATAAATTATGTTACGAGTTCACGTTTATTTGATCATAATAAAATGCATACAGCCCTGAGTTTCACATTTCAATGAAAACCATTTCTAGATCGTCTTTTGTTTTGAGGGTGCCATTTTTTTAACAAGAGGATCATTTTCTGTATACGTAGTTCAACATTAATTCAAAATGTTGAAGAGCAAATACAGTTCGTCTTCAACATAACAACTCATAACCTTTTGCTGGTTTATGCTTCGGTTTATGCTTAAATAAGTACAAGAAGAAATTATATTTATATTGCATTGTCAGATATTATTCGTATGATTCGTCAGTAAAACAGTTCGTGTTAGTGCACCAAGTCGTTTTACCCAAATATCCGAATTTCGAAGAAGATTTGCAAAAACAGTTTCTACGCTTCTGAGAATATGGAGATGTTTTGGGGACCTAAGTTTGCGAGATTCCCCTAGGACATAACGAAAGTCAGTGCTGTTTCAAGGATGACTGTTACTCGACATTTACTTACGTTGGGGATGCTTATCGCCCTTTTTTACTGCTTTCTCTTATAGCAAACCACAATGCTCGTCGATTAGTGTAGGACTAGACCCAAATAGAACCAAGAGTGGGCCTCTATTTGCCTCAGAGACGAATCTAGATTTTGTTTAGGTGGTCACGATGATAGACGTAGAAGAATTAGACGCTTTCGAGATAAGAGGCAAAATATAACTATCGCGTGAGAAGGGCCTACAGCCATTACTCCTAACCATTATGATGTGGGAGGCTATATGCAGAAAGTAAGCCACTCATAGTATTCATCAAATGCAAATTTACTGTATTTGTAAGCTCGTCCAAATCTCCTACTTCAGCAAGATAATGTTAGATCTTATACAGCTTGTCGAACACAACAGTCCTTAACAGTCTCATAGTGACATAGTAACACTCAAATGACCTTCAACTTCGCCAGATTTATTGCCTAAAAATATGTATGGAATTGCATTGACCGAACAGTTGAGGATCGTTTGCTGTTGAGTTGCCTCAATCTCCAGCAACATGAAACGAACTTAAAGCGTCCATCCAACGCACCTGGGATACCTTTCCATAAGAATATAGAGATCATCTGCTTTAGTCCATGATTACAGAGTATTACTTTACCTTACTCAGAGTAAGAGAATGTTACTGTTACAATAATTGTGGTAGACCATCTCATTATTATTATTAGTATTATTAATGTAGATGAAATACTTGAATCTTCTTATTGCTTTTAAATGATCGAGATGTACACAAAAAGTTCTAGAATTCTAAAAAAAGGAAACACTTTTTATATAGCGTTGCATTTTTTGTTCCAAAATATATTTAATTTTGGGACTCGTGTGCGATTGTCGTGATCATATGCGAATTGCAAACCACATTTCCGTGTTAAGTGTAATACGTGGTGTATTTATTTTCAACGTAAAAATTCAGTTGGCCACAACACGAAAGTTGTGCCAATGCTCCAGTTCTGTATCGGGCTATCGATTAAAATAGCTGGCAGGGACTGTCAAAATAAATTCAAATTAATATTCTTGATGGATTGGTCAGACGCGTTTTACAGTAAACAAACGGATGAAAAGTTACTTGGATTTATCGCGCTCCAGAAAATATTGAGTTCACGGAGATGTATGGCGGAGGATTTATTATAATTGATGCAGGCTTCTATCTTGCGCTTTAAATTACATGATACTGTTTTCTAGAAAATGTAAATGATACTGCCCCCATAAAAGGTTAGTGTTTTGAAAGGACGACGGTTAAGTGAAAACTTTAAATGCCTTGAAATCGATTTCAGTTTTGGAATTATTCCAGTAACCCAATTTCCTACGTATCCATGCTTCAAAACTACTTGTTTCCTTTCAGACATTTTGGATAATATTCAGTGTTTTTCAAGTTTCCTTTAGTTTATTTATTTATTTGCGTTACTGGCAATATTCTACTTTTTCTTGTAATTCTATCATTTTTCTTATAATTATCATTCTACGTGATTATTCTACTAAAAAATTCTACTGGTGACTACTTTTTTTACATTGGTCTATATATGTATGTATTTACGTATAATTTATGAAACGGTTTTTGTGTATTGAAGTGACGGCAATGTACAAGTATAACAACAATTCCAAATAAGGTAGTACACCTCTCATTTCTTGACATGTATAAGGAATTTCGATATAACCTCAAAAAAACCTAAAAAATGGCCAAAAGCCCAAAATAATTAAATGCAAAGCTTTAACCAAAAATTTTAAACCTAACATAACTTAAGGCAAAAGCATTATACCAAGAACTTTAAACTAAGAATTCTTAACCTAATATAACCTGAGTTATTGTCTTAGAATATGTTACATTTTACATAGTAAAAAATATTTTTTATTTTATCATTGATTTTTTTTTATATTACGAAACATCTAATTTACTAAAAATATAGCAATAATTTTATATAAAGAACTTTAAATTAAGACTCTAGATCTAACAAAACTTAAAGCAAGAACTTTGCCCCAAGAACTCTAAATGTAACATATTCTAAGACAGGAACTTTACACAAAGAACTTTAAACTAATAGTTCTAAACCTTAATAGTTCTTGCCTTAGGAATGTAACAGTTCTTGTCTTATTTTATAACAGGTTTAAGTTTTTGGTTTAAAGTTCTTGCAGGTTATGTTAGGTTTAAATTTTTTGGTTTAAGCTTTTAATTTATTGGTTTTGGAATTTTCGACATTTTTTAGTCGTTTTTTTTTTTTGAGGTTATGTCAATATTCCTTACTAATCGGCTAATTCAGACCTAATATTCAGTTTCATCGCCTCAAATTATATATATGTAGGTATAGTTTATATGTTTGGGATTTTTCGGACATTTTTAGCGGTCTCAGCGCTTCAATAAACGTATGGAAATATTGGTTAGCTCATTTAAGCTTTCCATTTACTTATTCGAGATTTTTCGCGCATTCTTAAGGTATTTTTTGAGGTTAGCAAAAATACATAAGCCAATCGAACAAAACGGACATCGGATTCGTGTCCAGTAGGTCAAAATGCATGGCAATACATAGCTCTGCCTCCTAGCACTCGACTTTAATTTTTTTTTGTGTACCTGTGTGTAAATTGTAATTTATTGGTAAAAATGTAAATCGTTTGTAATTTATTATAATTTATAATTATAATTTATTAGATTATAAACTAAAATAAATAACTAATCATGGTGAGAAATTGTTATAGAAGTATTTCTCATAAAACACACTTTTGGTAAATAGGTCGCTACAATTTTGTAAAAATTTCACATTTGTTGATATTGCTTGCGCATGATAAAAATGACGTTTTCTACCTAAATCACATCCCAAATCAAACAATGTCAAACAAATCAAAAACGTTTTTGTTAAGCATCAAATGGACATTCAAAACATTGTATTAAAGAGCCAGAAGGACAGGGGCATACCTATTTTTTTTTTCATAAAAATATTATAGTGACTATCCACATGCATACCCCTGCTAGAGCTAAAAAAATAATAGCCAAAACATGCCTTGTATTATGGTTAAGTTAATAACATAAATTTAAAAAAATATATTTGTATTTAACTCTCTATATGTCAAAAACTATGTCACTTAGGGAATAACTTGACATGACCTTTTCTTCATGGAACCACTTGAGCAACCATCTCCCTCAGGTCTTCAGACTACTTAGGAAACACTCTGTTTGTTGATTCCTTCTCCAGGCAAGAGCGCAGGTAACGTCGAAATTCGTAATACTCGAAACGAAACTTCATCTTCCAAGATACGTAGCGCAATATATTTCCTGGACGGCCATAAAAAAAGCAAACAGATACGTTTTCGTGTGTCCTAATTGCCGTCATCAAAACCTCGTTATTCACGATAGTGAACGGCAATAACGTTTACTTCCACATAATAGTACGCTATCTGCCGAGCAACAGGGAATCTCAAATAACAATAAATGCGAAGGAGAGGGGGCCCTGCTGCATTGAGGACTTAATGCAGCGGGTCACGAGACGGGCAGTAAGGGTGGTAACGTCGTTACCGACCGAGGTAATAACATTCTACAGCTAACCAGCTCTATAGTTATGGCAAAATGCGAAAACTGCAGCCTAATGGAAACCTCTTCGGTTCACTCGAGTGGAAAATAATGCCGCTGGCCCCTTTGTCGGAAGAATAGAGGTGTCCGCGCTTTAACAGTTTCCTCTCGTACAATTACTTAAGGTGGTTTAAAAACGCCTATTTGTCTGCCTTGTTTTAGTATTTGCGTTGATCTTTCCTTTTTCCCTTTCCAGCCAGTTATTTTCATAAAAAAAAAAAAAAAAAAAAAAATTGTTTTATGTCACATTTTGCCGATAAATTGCAAAATTATTGAAATAAATGACGATCAGTCTACATTATTTTTTATTTTCAATTAATCTTTGAATTTTTTACAATTTTCATAATTACAGTTAAAATTGCTCAATTGACAAATATTTTCACCATTTCTTGTAAAAAACAAAATGTTTAATAAAATTTATCATATACATTTTCATATTTGACCCGTGTCACATTATTCGTCAATTCTGAATTTTTTACAATGTTTTACCTATAATACAGTTAAAATTAGATATTTTTCGCAATAAACAATTTAATTTTATATAGATAATGAAATTTTCATCAAATTAAACAATTTAATTTCAACCTTGAATAACTTATCGAAAAATTAGAGAGCTTTATTATATAGCGTTCATCGTCTTTGTGGCAGGGTTTAATATGAATATTAAGGGCTTATATGGGACTGATAATTTTTTTTAGGCCATAAACTAAAAATTTAGGGGCGCTGCGAACAAAGATACCAACTTGTCAATCCTAAAACACTTTGTGGTGCACTTTGCACGTAACAGTCAATGAGCATTTCTGCTATTTTGAAAAATCAATATAACTTTTTTTTTTCAACCTAAACTTCATTTCAAACATATTTACTTGAAAAACATATATCACTTAACCAAGAGGAAGGTTTCTTTTCAAATCCCTTTTCCCCCTATACTTTTTTTTACCTTTAACTATAAAACAAAAAACCTAAATTATAACTTAAACAGGTTATCATGATATTTGGGTATGACCCATTTAACTTGATGACCATGTTATGACGTGATTTTTTATCATATGACCTTTGTGACTCACATGACCTTTGACTCAGATCACTCTTGACCTTTATTCCTTGGTTAGCTACACAATTGTTTGAATATTTTGATATAAGTTCTAATACAATCTGATACATGATACAACTATGATCTAATACAACTCTGACGACAATATTAATAATTCTTAAAAAATTATTTAAATGTTGGTTATAGTCTATTACCTGTTTCCTATTTATCGATTAACTAGGTTTCTGAGAAATATGTATTTGTCATTATCTGTTCTAAGAACCGAAATACATAAAAAATAAAGCGGAATATGAATATGTAAATGATGGTGTATATGTACCTATATCATGTACATACACAGATGGCCATTGAAAATGCAACACCCCGAAGGACTTGAGTAACATAACTCAAACTGCGTTTAAATAATGTTTTATATTAATAAAACAAACGATTAATGTTACAAGTTTATCTGATAAGTGGTACTGATAATAGTTAATGGGATACATGTCCCCAACGTACTCTTATAACAGCTTCTAGACGCCTTGCTACTGAATAAAACAGCGTTCGAATGGTCTCTTGAAGTATAGCATTCCATGCAGCGTGAACCCTCGTCCATAATTCCTCTGGTCCACATGCTGGTTTAGCATATGTCAAGATTTTTTTTTCTCTCACATCCCATACATTTTCTATGGGGGATAAACCTGGTCAACGCGAAGGCCAAGGAAGTCGTTTAAATTGCATGCTTATTCAGAAACGCAAAAAGTCTCGTTTGCTGCTGCATGTGGTCTAGCATTATCGTGTGGAAATATGGCACCTATGTGGTCCTGCAGATAAGGTACTACCACTGGTCGTAGCACTTCATCGATATATCTCTGGCTGTTTAAAGTACCTTGAATCCGAATAGACGTGACATGTTGATATAAACAATGGCGCCCCATAACATAATCCATTGTGTTTGAGCCGTATGTGGCGTCATAACGCACTACACAGACGTTTAGGATAATTATTAATATTGTTCTTTCACTCCGAAATATGCACAATCTGTACAAACACGAAAATTATAAGTCAGTAGTCTTAGAGACATTTTAGTTAGAGGAGTAGTTCAATGTTTGTTCCAAATACGACGTTTGTTCAAAATTCATACCATTTTATGGTATTACTGTATTGGCAAAGTAAAATTATTTTCATATTATGAACGAATAATGACATAATTTAACTTTTACATTTGGTGTTGGATTCCAAGGAATCTTTATAAAATGTTTTTGAATTAAGTTTGTATTAAAGGGTTAAAATTAATGTTTTACTGTTACTCCAAACCTGATTTTCACTTCGTAAATTAAATTGCTCTTGACAATTTTGATAACAATTTAAGGTTATAGTGGAATTACTCGCAGAACTGACCTAAATGTCAGGTTATATTTTTTAGCTGTAACATATTGGGTATGCGTGTTAGTTTCTCAGCTACGCGAGGAATCCCGGGTAGAGGCACGTAAATGGCGCGGTTGCTACGCCATTATGCTTATGTAATTCACATCATTAATTGAATTATAAATTATTGATGTTGAAGCCGGTATAGGAAGTGTCATACTTCTATCCAAGTTAGACGGATATTCTGAGGAAAATCTAATTTTTGTCTTCTAGGAGGGGCGCGTAAGTGTACAATAAATCGATCGTTAAGGTTGGCCTACACGATGGATTAAGAACGAAATATTAAAAATGTGTGACCATTCCAAATCTTTAATTATTGCTATATCTTTAGTTATTTGTCGTCTCGTTTTACAACTTTTTAAGGTAGAAGAACTCAAATGACGCATTATTAAGTTTTTAGTCTCATTTTTCTTTACATATTCATTTCCAAAATATCTCATAGATGATATAATGGCCATAATGTTAATATAGATCGTACAGGTCATAAATATCATATGACCCATAAATGTCATAATGGGTCCAATATCACACTGTTAAAAACATAACCTGATAGTTTTAGAGATTTAGTCTGATTTAATATGATTAAATGTGATGTGATTTGATATGGCATTGGATGTGATCCTTAACCGCTAGAGAACGGATATTTGGGGCTTATGATCCCTCTAAGAAAATGCATAAAAAAGTACCTTATATCGCAGATTGATCATCACTTAAAAAAAAACAATTATTTGACTTAGAAATGATTGAAAAAATTGAAAAAGTCCTGGTAAATTCTGACATTGCTCTTCACGAATCTGATATTAGATTTTTAAAATTCAAAATGGCGGGTGTCAGTAGTTGCTGAAACGGAAAAAAAAATCTTTATAATAATTAAAGTATGTAGAGAAGTGATTTAGGGTTATTAATTGTGAATCAGACTTCTACAATTCAAAATGGTGGATTCGAAATTATGGATACAAAATAGCGGATTCGGGATGTCAATTTATAGTATGAAAATAATGGGAAAATATACGTCAACGACTTTGACTAGGTATTTAGTTTTAAATTTTTATAATTCAAAATGGCGGATTCAAGATGGCGATCGAAAAACAAAAAATCACGATATACGAACTCTTGAATACATCGTCATTAAATTACATTAAATACATTTTCATCAATATTATCAAATTTTTCACTCCTTTTCGGAAACCATTACTTGTTGAGATCGATTGAAAATGCTTTACACGTACCTAATGATACTGTAAATGGCAACAAAACAAAAATTATTCATCACACGATAAAGTCAAGTGATAATAACACATTTTGGTATTTCGAATTTATTTTGAGACATTATATGGGCATTTTTCAATTCGGCAACATAATGAAAGCAATGATCTTCCCAAGTAAATAGCTCACATAAATTATTTTTTTATCAATTGGTTTGCAACAGTTGCACCAGTTTTATTCCATCTGTATGAATCAGACATATTGAATTACAAAAATCTGATATCATATTTGTCATTAGCAAACCCCCAAATCGTAATCAATGATGTAAAAAAAAAACAAATGGATAGAGATTTCATTCCATAATTGGTTGAATTAAAAACTTTTCGTCGCCATATTGGGTCCACCATCTTGAATTTTTAAAATCTGACTTCAGATTCATAGTTACTCTAAAACCCCCAAAATAATGATGTTTGAACAAAGACAAGGAACCACCTTTTTCTTTGAACCAGTGTACTGGACTGGACATCCTGTCCTCTAAATGTTAAGCAGCGTTGTCTTTTTTTGTATTACATAATGAATTTGGTCAAGAAAATATATTTATTGTTGAGCTGTTTGCTCCATAGATTTTGTGAGGACTCTTATATCATTTTATTTAAAATAACCATACAAACAATTTGCAAACTTGTGTTTAGATTTTGCAAAACTCTTTTGGAAAATTGAAGATGTATTTCTCTAGATCGCTTCAACTTAAAATATTAGATACGTATTTAACATTAAATACCTATTAGACTCTATATCAGCCTTAATTACCTCTAAATCATCATTATACTTAAATCCAACATTGAATTATTAAAGAAAAAAACGTACACTTTTTTCGAACATACGAAAAAGAAACAGCGGTGCAATTGCAGGAAACGTCATTTCGTGGTATTGCTATTCATCAGTAGAGTGCAGCTTAAATAAGATGGAAAACGAGAGAAATAATGTATCGAACACGTAAAAAGAAGAGGGACAGCAGAGCCTAGTCCTAGCTTATATGTCGCTTCGATTTTCAATTATTGCCCCCCCCCCCCCATTTTCATCTGATATAAGAAGCACTGCAGTGATGAGATGTAATAAATCGAAACAGTATTGTTTGCAGTTCGTTACTTTCTCGTTCTTAGGTTCCAACGTAATATTCTTTCAGTATATTTTATAGTTAATTAAATTATACTGTGCTATATATGTATATTTGCATATTTTCATAATTAGTAACAATAACCCACTATTTCCATTTCAAATCAATATTAAAATAATTTGTTACTGTTGTTGTATAATTTTACATTCGTATTAATTTCGTGTTTTACTATTACTGTTTACGATTAGTTTTCTTGTTATTGTCGTAAGGTTCTCTATATGGTCGGCTGATAAGTCCCGGCTCACACAGAGATAGCGCCACTAGGCCAGTTAGACGCTAGCATCGTATAGTTTTACTCCAGACTAGCTTGTATCTATAGTCATAGGTCAGTAGCTTGGTTAGTTTTTGAACGACAGCATTTTTAACAAGACAACTTTAGAGTGTTAACAACAATGCTCCAGCCCATAGTTCAGTCATTGCGTTGGGAAAAATGTGCGAATTAAGATCTAGCACCCAGTGACTACCACCTGTTCCATAACCTCAAAAAATTTCTTGGAGGACGAAGATTTCACAGCAACGAGGAAGTCATTGATGCGGTAAACAGCTATTTTGAGGACCTCGATAAATCGCACTACAGAGATGGTAATTAAATGAGAACACCGATATGACAAATGTATTAGCCTTTCTGGAGATTATGTTGGGATATAAATAAAAAAAATAAATGTTGTTTTTCATTGAGAGGCCCGGGACTTAACAGCCGACCCTATCCGACATATACATACATATAGGGTAAACCCGGGATAGATGACCATGCGGGAGAGATGGCCAACGCCTATATTTTTTCCACTATCCGCTGTACGGCGCTGCCGGTCAGTTGGTAGTTAGTTAAGAAGCGTGAGTGAGTGTTCCCGGTCCGTATGTATTTGTATTCCAAATGTAAGTAATTTTCATGATCTTAGTTTTCAATATCCCTTGAAATTATGTAGCATGTCATAACCTTTCAATTTAAATATGAGTTGGACTGTGAGAAGTGTGAAAAACTTTATTTTCGTAGTTATTTAGGCCTAACTGCATGCCGGTACGTAGGTTTTGTTTCAGTTGGCGTCCACCATGTTTGATGTCACACTATGGCCATCTTTCCCGGCCGATCGGGAGAGATGACCACCAAATCATCGGGATAGATGGCCATCCCATAAACGTGTTATATACACTATGTAGCCATTAATGACCGGACACTTTATTATTTGGTTTCATATTAATGTGCATCCCCAGCCATACTACCCATTATCTGCAGCCGCTGGACCGATCTGTTTTCAAATCTTTAAATCATCACTTTTACAATGCCGTTGAAATATGGCAAAGAAACCACCCAGATCGGAAGCTAGGAAGATTACAATTTGGTGAGCTACTACGAGATGCTTGGGGAAAGGCTGCAACACCACGGAATGCCATCTCTGGGTTCAATGCAACGGGAATCTACCCCTTAAATCCAGATGCAATTCCAGATTACGCTTTTGGAAGTGATCCAGATATACTTAGAGGAAATGGCATCGACGTATCTGGACAAACTCTCCAGGAAAGAACCTCGTCACCCTTGCCACAATCCACAACTAGATCCAGCGACTTTACTTCAGCAGACAAATGTGGCCAAAAATCTTCTGAAATAAGAGCAACGTTACCTCTACCAGGACCTTCTACAAGACCAGACGATATTTTGCCTGTGATTTCAAATGAAACGACACGTGACCCCTTCCAAAATTCTGAGCAATATTTCACCTATTCCAGCTAGACCCAAAACTCAAACAAACAAACGTAGAAAACTTAAAGCTAGAAACTTGACGTCAAAAGAAAATATTTGATGAAAAAGGTTAAAATTGGAATTTGATGAAAAAGGAAAAAACCAGGCCTATTGGAAAAAACTCGTGAAAAAGGGTCAAGAAGCGTAAAGAAACTTCAGACAGTTCAGACTCGTCAAATGAAGTTCAGTACAAGGATGACTCAAGTAACGGAATTCTTGAAAAATAGGAAGAGTGCGTTGGATGCGGAGAAGAGTACTCAAAAACAGATAAAACCTGTTATTGGATTAAGTGTGTCAGATGTCAGTGTTGGTTACACGAATCCTGCACATCATATGTTGATGTGTGCCATCAATGTGGTAATGCTATTTTAAAAAAATATATCTAAGCCTATAAACATTCCTTTTTATAAGTTAAACTTAGTTTTCATCTCAATAATTGAGGTGTAATATGCTTTTTACAAATAAGGTTCTCTTTAAGTTATAATTTAACAAGAGATTCAATAAAACATGTTTAAAATGCTAAAAGTTTCTTTTATTATTTTCTCTTTTGATATTACAGTGTTTTGTCCGATGGCCATCTATCCCTTACATGTCTGGCCATCTAACCCTGATACTTGGGTAAGATGGCCAAGTGTAACATATTTTTTATGAATTTTTAATTAGTATGAATTTTAGTGTATCTTTGTAAATGAAATCGAATTTTATATTTTATGAATTGAAAATGTAATTTATGTTAAAATTTCAGGTTATTTTTTTGTGTATTAGGTTGTGATACTGGCTTTTGAAAAAAATCATGACCATCTATCCCGGGTTTACCCTATTCGTATCGACCCTGTATATAATAATACTCGTATACATATATTCTCAACAGTGTACTCCTTATTATTACCAAGCATATTTTTTCTTATGTTGGTTAGGTATATTACCAGAAGTGTGTTTTTCAATGAGAAATCTTTAGGTGTATTGTTGACAAAGAATATTGTGTGCGAAAGTGGAAAACCACACTACTTGGCGAAGAGACCAATGTTAACGTAATAGTAAACCCCAGGTTATTCTCACGCGATCAAATAAATTAGGTAGAAGGAAGTCAGAATGGTAAGTTCTCACCGTATCGTGTGTAGTATGTTGTGTTAAACCTGAGTATACAATTCGCGGGAATTTTGCTCTAATGTTATTAAACTAGAAGCCAAACTAGATAATTGCATTAACGACACAACTTTTATTAGAATTCTTGTGACCGTGCAGTGCAATTTCTATCTCAGACAGACTTTCCTCTGTCTACAAAACAATATTATGATAGGGTGTAAAAATAATAAACGGATGTCTTGAAGATTTTAGATGTATTCTACTTAACATATAAGTTTTTACATATTTGTAAATTAGTTTTGTTTTTAAAAGGTATACTAAAATTCTACGGAACCTAGCATTTTTGTCCAATTTATAAATAAATATGTTCATGTAGAAATACATTTCAGGATGTTTGTAACTAGCAAAGTAGGAACTGGGAAATCACTGAGAAATAAAATATTTTCATATTCCTACTACACAATTTTAGTACGGCGTAGACAGCATCTGTCAATTAAAAAATTACATCAAATATCTCCGAAACGGCTGGGTTTCTGTATAAGATATGATAGTACTGAAATGTGTGCCGTAACGCCTAGTCGGCACGTATTTTGTAAGCGCCTTTAAATTATACACGCATGTATTTCTTGCCAATGCTACGTACGGCATTGACCCTTCCCGACAACGCACCAAGACCCGTGTATGCGCAGTAGTACGCCATCCCGGGGGGGGGTAGGGAGGGGGAGTCTAATGCAGTTTAACACGCGGGCAGACAAACTTTCCGAACCCTAGTTATGACACATGTTTTAGCCGTAAAATTGTACACTCTTTCCAAATTCCTAAAATTATATAGGCTGTTCCGCTTGAAATTAAGAAGTTAGTCGACGCTGAACACCCTGTAGATTCAACAATATTTTAAAAAGGTGGCAAAAAAGGTGTTCATCAAACAAAAACGACATCACATATTCTAAAATATTTTAGCATTTTTTAGGAGTCGTTGAGACCAAATACGCACCAAAAGCTCACCCTATATATAATTTGAACTGAGATCTACTAAGTTGATCTACCTGTATATCTTTTGTAATCGATCATTGACGTATTATTACTCCATTAGTATGAAAAGGAAGCCCGTAATCCGCTACATAATTGGCGACGGCATTATTGCGTCATGAGGGAGCAAAAACAATCTATGTAAAAGATTTAACGTTCATAGGTAATAAAGTTAAGTGCCTAGAAATATTAAATACGGAAGCTCTTAGCGAATCACTTTGGTAATTATGTCTATATTTGCTTTTATCAATAATAAATGCGATGCTTGACAACGGGATGCCCTCTTCTTGGTATTTCTAAACGCCGCGGTTAGTAAAAATGCTCCAACCACTGTCTACGTAAATACTTAACTACTGTATTTTACTGATTCGTTACAATTCCTTATTTTCAATATTTATTTCCTCGATCACCTCTTCAACTCTTCTTAAATAAAGATAAAAAATAATGTTATATCAAATGCTTTCTGCTTTTGAAAAATTGTTGATTTCTCTCTATCCGTCACCCTTTTTTGTGTAGATGATAACTCGAGATGCGTTAATATGTCAACTAGAAATGTAAAACACTTACTATGTACCGTGACAAGGTTTGAAGCTGATTTGAGCTTAATCGGTTAAAGGTTGGTGGATAAAAAGGGTTAATACACATTTTCCTTGTCTACAAGTAATTCGCAAGCGGTGACGCAAAAGCGGTGAAACAAAGTCCGCAAATTTAAAAGTTCTTAGCTTAATAGGGTGGGGGTTGAGCTAGTTGAGGAGATAGTTCAGGAGGGAGTAAATATTCAATATAGATAAACATTTTTGGGGACATTGAGGGACGGGGCCGTTGTTTCGTAGTTTCTTAATAGGAATTAATAATAATTATAATTAAAGTAAAAAATATTGATATATGATTTATCGCTTTATATGTTTCTGAAACAGAAAAAAAACAAATATCATATTATTACTTTTCTACTTTAATTTTTTACTTCCGTATATCCATATCTAAAATGGATTATACATATAGGATACAGGTCATAAAGGTCATATAGGTTCTAAAGATTGTTTGGACCATAAAGGTTATTCAGGTCAGCAGGGTCATAAATATCATAGTCATAAATTTCGTTTAGGCCATTGATAGGTTATATTGTTCAGATGGGTCATAAGGGTCATAAAAGTCATCTGGGCCATGAAGGTAATATTGGTAATAAAGCACATATACATAAGTCATCGGGGCGTGGCAGTCATAAGGCATTGAGAGCAAAAGGTATCGGACTCTTAAAAGGGTATCCCCCATAAGTATGGTGAAATGACCCCCTTTTTTTTATTTTCTTCGCATGATGAAAGTGTTTCTTAGGGCTAATTATGAAAGGTAGACCGAATTTTAGGTCCAAAAAATTTTCCTCTCCGCTAAGTATGGAAAAAACCCTGTTTTTTTACGTTTTATTTTTTTTTCTCGGGTTTTAACTGTCGAAAAAATCTGAAAAAATTCATGAGTACAGAAAATATGGTTAATTTTATGTGAAACCTTTTTTCAAGCTCATTCAAGAACATTATGACCTCTAAAAAAATTATTAAAACATTAAAAATCCCATATCTTTTAACCAAAAAAAAGGTTCAGGCTCAGATTTTTAATATGTTATATTTTTAACTGTTTTTTACTACCTCAAATTTTTTCAGATTTTTTGAGTGGTGGGTCATGCGCAAAAGTGCAAAAAATCAATTTTTTGTCCATGAAACGACTTAAAACGGCTAAAAATCATCATTTTATAGTGTCCTGATTTTTTTCTTGCACTAAAAGGACACAAATGACTTCAAACAATTAAAAAATATGTTCACTAAAAATAGTAAAAAAAAAATTCCACTTATCGAAACCAGTAGTTTTTATATTTTTTAATTGTTTGAAGTCATTTGAGTCCTTTTTTAGTCCAAAAAAAAAATCAGGACACTATAAAATGATGATTTTAAGCCGTTTTAAGTCGTTTCACGGACAAAAAATTGATTTTTTCGCACTTTTGGGCATGACCCACCACTCAAAAAAATCCATCCCAAGATATGTGATATTTAAAGTTTGAATAATTTTTTTAGAGGTGATAATGACCTTGAATGAGCTTGAAAAAATGCTTTTTACATAAAATTAATCATATTTTCTGTACTAATGAATTTTTTTCAGATTTTTTCGACAGTTAAAAACCGAGAAAAAAAATAAAACGTAAAAAACAGGGTTTTTTTCCATACCTAGCTGAGTGGAAAATTTTTTGGACCTAAAATTCGGTCTACCTTTCATAATTAGCCCTAAGAAACGCTTTCATCATTCGCGAAGAAAATAAAAAAAGGGGGGGCATTTCACCATACTTATGGGGGATACCCTTTAGGTCCATTATAAAGGTCACAGTGGTGGTGTCTGTGATACAGGCCATACTGCTCGTAAAGGACAGATGAGGCATAAAGTCCACACAGGTCATAAAATTCATGAAGGTCTCACAGATAATAAAGGTCATAAATGTCATATAGATAGTTCATAAAGGTCATATCCAAATATCATTTTTAATCATAGTTTTTACACCGAAACCTAATGTTTTTAGCGATTTAGTCTAATTAAATGTAGACAAAGTAGATGTACGAGTAGTGATGCTTTTGACAGCGAATTTTTATATAAAAACGAAGAAGAAAGAAGTGTAAAAAATATGGCTTGACAGAGAGTCAAGCCATATTTAAAAAAAAAACTGGACGTTTTCCACGAAACACTTAAGGAGGCCGCCTACATTAAGAGGTCAAAATCAAGCACTTTTTCGTGAATTTTTTTACAAAGAAACGACACAATGGATTGTTTTGAAATTTTTACTGTTTATTACGTATATCAAAAGGTTTACAAAAAAAAGGTTTTTTTATTAAAATTCATATGTTTAAATAAAAGTTATTAATAATTGAATGACAATGCCTTTGAAAATTCCTTCTCCACGGCGTGCAGGATAGCGTCCCATAGAATCATCTGAATCATAAAAATATTTTTTTTTTGTAGTTTATGAGTATAGCTTCTATTTGAACTAAAAAAAATTATGCATTTATTAAAATAAATAAAAAAAATTGTTGTTTAAAAAAAAAATTGAATTTTTGTGAAAAATTCTCGTGTGTTTTTTTGTTAATAACTTTTTTTTGGCAATGATTTTTACTGATTTTTTTAGGTCAAATAGAAGGTAATTAAATAATCTTTAATTAAAAAAAAAACAAAGTCGATCGACGCCAATTTGAAAAACATCGTTTCGAGAAAAACGCTTTTAAAGTTTTCGTACATGAAAAATAGTCTCGATTAAATTTTTTTTTTTCGTTTATTTACCTTAACTTTTTGGCCAATCTGCTATCTCTGTTTCATAAGAAAGTCCCTCCTCTTCTTTAAACAGTTAATTCCGTTGCAATTGTTTCGGCTTGATTCGTCTTGATTAGGCTTCGTTCTACCGACGCTTCGGAGTACGCGCACTATATATTATATTTCGACTGTTTACAGTTCGAATTCGGACCGGACTTGACACTTTGGGAGCATATTCTACAGCTGATATACTTTCAATTTAAGCAAAAAAAATAATCGATTTTTTTGACCCTCTAATATAGGCGGCCCCCCTTAAGGAGAATATTAAAACTAAATTCTTAATCTTCTCCTGAAGATGCCAACTTGGTTGGCGAAACTCGCGTCGAGAAAAGTGTAGTAGTTCGGTGTTTCGTGGAAAACGTCCAGTTTTTTTGTTTCTACGCCGAAGGTTCCAGTACCCACTCCAGCATATTTTTTTTACACTTACCTAATAAATAGGAGTAGCGCATCATTCACGCAATGATTTTCTCCTGCGCCTGCGGCCGTAACACACCGTTGCCAGCGGTTTACCTTAGCTACCTATATCATTTCAAACAGTGGGATTAACACGATTTGAATTTGAGCACGCATGAGCTGTTTCGCTTAAGAATAAGGCTTTGCATTAATTTACAACTTCGAGTAGAATGCGATGTCTTCTTCCCGGGCAGGGTACGAAGTTCGGCGATAATTTGTTCGGTAATGGTTCGCTTGGTTCGTTCCACTTTAAGGTATCTCTGACGCACCTGGGATCACACCAGTCCGCCGAAGTTTACACCTACGGCGGGCGATCCCTAAGGATTCCGGAGACTTAGATATGTGGCTCCGGCTACACCCCCACCCCCTTTCTCCACGGCTCTCCGCAGTAAACCATAAACTGATACAATATACACTGTCCTTAACTTAACTCAATTTCTCTTTAATTTGGACGCAGTTAAGTATGGATACGCTGAAGTTGTTGTTAGTGGGTTTACTGTTAGCTCGTTTCAGACATACATGTATACATTTTTATTGACAACACGATATTTTCTTATTGACGATATCGACACGGTGATTGTTTTATCTTGACTATTTTATGCGTAAACGGGTGAAGGAAAGTAACCTGCAATCTGCAAAGTGAGTGTTCCTTCCATCTGATATTAGAAAATAAATCTGATGAAAGAAAGAAACCTGTACTTCTGCGTAATCTAGACAATAAGAGTCAAATCCATTAGTAATAATTTTACTATTTCTTTCAGAGGGTAAAGATTTTTTTCACTTTTTTTTATAAACCTACATGTATACAAGTAAAATACTTAAGGAAACGCTACTTCCGCTGTCTACTACTTCCACATCTAATTATAGTATTTACCATAATTAATTCGAATAAATGTCTAAAGACAGTATGCATATAGCATGCATCGTATGCAGTTTTATATACATTAGGGTGATAAAAAAAAAAACAAACATTTTTTTTATTTTTTTTTTTTGCAAACAGTCTTAAAAGTTCCGTTTTGGTGGAAAATTACGTCAGTTAAAATTTGAGCCCTTAATATTAATATTAAGATCCGCATCGCACTTTTCTATTTTCCATAAGAATAACATGGGAACATTTTTTTTGGCACTATCTGATTTTTATTGCTTGCTAATAGTGTACTATATGGAAATTTTTTAACATATTTTTTGTCCAGAATTAAACGCTCTATAAAAAAGGTCTCTTATGATTTTTCGCTAAGTCTACTGGTTCAAAAGTTATTCGAGGCCAAAGTTGAATTCACCGAAAATTTGACCGTTTAATTGTTCAACTTTAGTTTTGAAATTTAAAAATAACAATGATAATTTTTAAAACATGTACTCAGAGTACGGAAAAAATTGGTGAAAAATCAAATGCAATCTTTTACTTAACGCAATTTTCTTTCAAAAATATAAAAATTTTAATAATTTCAACTGAAAACATTTTTTTGTGTAATTTTTTCTTTTCATGGCGAAAAATTGTTAACTAACATTTTCTAAAAGACCAAATTTAAAATTTACATAAAATTGTGGCTACATATTTTCGATAAAACCATTAATTTTGTTGTAATACACTAAAAACGGTCAAATTTGCGGTGAATTCAACTTTGGCCTCGAAGAACTTTTGAACCAGTAGACTTAGCCAAAAATCATAAGAGACCTTTTTTATAGAGCGTTCAATTCTCGACTCGGCTCGAAATATGTTAAAAAAATTTCCATATAATACACTGTTAGCTAGCAATAAAAATCAGGTGCAAAAAAAATTCCCATGTTATTCTTATGGAAAATAGAAAAGTGCGATGCGGACTATCTTAATATTGATATTAAGAGCTCAAATTTTAACTGGCGTATTTTTACACCAAAACGGAACTTTTAAGCCTGTTTGCAAACAAAAATTATTTTTTTTTTAATCACCCTAATATACATAGTATGTATATAGCTTTAAAAGTATAAGATTTGAATGTAATATTTATATTACTTAAGATATCTATAACCTTTGTAGTCTTTATGACCTTTACGACCTGTATGATTTTCATGGCCTATTTAGCATTTACCTGTATAGAATATTGGACCTTTATGACTTTCCAGTCTGTGAACTGGGGAATTAGGCCAACTAAATAAGTTTGGTGTAGCTACTCGAATTCAAAACAATTTTTTTGCATCATGTTCTATGAACCTCTAAGGTGATTCGTGTTTTATAGTATAGGGGTGGTCTGAGGGGGTTTGCCAAGTTGGTTGAGAGTCACGAATGTCCTTAGAGGTTCACAATTTTTTTGAATTCGGGTAGCTGCACCAAACTTATTTAGTCTCCCAGATCACAGACTGGACTATATATGATTCCGAAAAATGTCTGATATCATTAAAATGCACTAGAAGGTCATGACCATGAAGGTATATTTCTCTTTAATATAACATTTTCTTTTCCTCCACAAACATGTAAATTGACGAGATACAATACAACTGAAATCCTGATCTGTGATGTTGCGAGAAACGAAGAACGAGGAATCGTTCTCACTTTATCTGAACTTAGCGGTGTTACCAATAGAGTGCTTTGGGAAGGACATTTAGCAGTTGTAGACTTTCTCGGACTTCCAAAACATATACATATGTATAGTCCCATTAAAATGGATGGCAATACCATGAAGGTAATGCCACAGTATACTCTTTATGTTTTATTTAAGCCCAAAAAAAAAACTCTACACTTATACTTAACAAAAAGTTTATTGAACCCATTTATACCCCCTTAACCGATTAAATTCAAAACCTCATCATCTCAGTTCCACATCTCATCATAAGTTCGTCAAATTTCAAGTTGATATCTGAAAGCGTTCTCGAATTATCGTGTACATAAGAAAGGTTGCCAGACAAACATTTTTTGGCTTACATTTAAAATTACAACGTTTTGAAATATTTTGGGCCAATTTATGCAATAAAGATTTAAAAAAAAATTCGGCAATAAAATCGACCTTCACTCCACTAGATGATATTATTTGATAGTGACTATACAATTAATTTAGTTTATTGTTACATATAAGGTTTTTGCAATAAATCACCAACTGGTTTACGTGTTGCTTCAAATGTGCAAATTCATAAAATTTTGGAGGGCTGACTTGTAAAAAACTTTTAAAACCACTACTACTACTAAGTTTTTTTTTAATCTTCTTGAAATCCCTTTTGGTGTTTTTTTACTCCATTTTTATTAAATGCCAACATATATATAGTATAGTGTAATGTGAGGATTAATGAAAATAATTTTAATTACATCCTATCACTTGACATACAGAAATAATATATACGGTGGAGACTTTAACTGGAATATATTCGCTAGCGGGGTGGTGAATGATTTTTCAAAAAATTCCCGAGACACGTCAACTTTTAAATGTATTTACCTACATTTTGCAAGTAATGTGAAAAATATAGCCCTTCAGGGGTGGCTGAAACCACCCTCGACATGATTTTTTCAAATGCAACCCTATAGCTTGTGACCCCTCATTGTAAAGCTGGTCGAAAGAGCCAACGCACTGATCAAATTTTAATTTTTAGAATGTTTGTAGGGTTGCATACAATTAAAACGTAATTTTATAGTCTAATTTATTTTTAACGCAACAATTTCGTACTCAAAATGTGTGTTGTTTAGTTTTGGAATGTAAACCTTACTTTTCATATGTCCCCACAAAAAATTCCAAGCAATTTTTTGCCACAACTGATATTTGTTATTTTTTGCTAGTGTTTTTACACGGCCGCAAAGAGTAATTTAGTTTGTATGCTGTATTCAGAGTTTGAAACGAAGTGTTATTTCAAATTGGTGAAAATGTCTTATTTAACTGAATCACTAAAAATCGAAATGATTGGATATGGTGATAGGGCGCGAACTCAATGCGAAGTTGTTCGCTTGTTTCGAGAAACGCATCCTGACTTGCCACCACTAAATCAAGGTACCATTAGTAAAATTGAGGCACAATATCGAGAGATGGGTCATGTCAGGAAAGTACCGAGTAAGAGGCAGGCTGTTGTTGATGACGACACGAAGTTGATTTTGTTGCTTGCTCTAGAAGAAAATCCAATCACTCCAGCCCTTCAACTGGCCCGTGATAGTAATCTTAATCACAAAACAGTTTTAAAAATACTTAAATATGAGAAAAAACGCCCATATAAAATGCAAGCTGTTCAAGAGCTACTTGAAGATGATCCAGATCGACGGTTGGAATTTTGCGATTTATTGATGACTTGTATTGATCAAAACCAGTTATCTTTAGAGTGGATAGTTTTCTCTGACGAGGCTACTTTTACATTAAATGGACACGTAAATCGCCAAAATTGTCGTTACTGGGCTGAAGAGAACCCCCATTGGATGAGGGAACTTCATACTCAGCGCCCACAGAAAACCAATGTGTGGGTCGGAATAATACAAGATAGAATTGTAGGACCATTTTTCTTTGATGACACTCTTAATGGAGCAAGGTACTTGCGTTTACTCCAGCACGAACTAATGCCAGTGCTATGTCATTTAGTTCCAAACCCCTTAAACCCTAACTTGACCGACGAGAGGTTATGGTTTCAGCAAGATGGGGCCCCACCACACTACGCTGCCATTGTTCGTCAGTATCTGGACATAATTTTTCCCAGTAGGTGGATTGGGAGGCGAGGTAATATTGAGTGGCCAGCAAGATCTCCAGATCTTACACCACTGGATTTCTTTTTGTGGGGACATCTTAAAAGTAGGGTTTACATTCAGAAACCCAACAACATAGCAGATCTGCAGGAAAGGATAAGAGAGAATATCGGAAAAATAACACCGCAAATGTTGCATAATGTAAGGGACGAAACCTACCACAGACTGGGATGCTGCCAAACAAGTGAATGGTGCACATTTTGAACAATTGTTACGTTGAAAATACATTTAATTTTTAAATTGTTTTAATTGTATGCAACCCTACAAACATACTAAAAATTAAAATTTGATCAGTGCGTTGGATTCCTCTTTCCACCAGCTTTACAATGAGGGGTCACAAGCCATAGGGTTGCATTTGAAAAAATCATGTCGAGGGTGGTTTCAGCCACTCCTGAAGGGCTATATTTTTCACATTACTTGGAAAGTGTAGGTAAATACATTTAAAAGTTGACGTGTCTCGGGAATTTTTTGAAAAATCATTCACCACCCCGCTAGCGAATATATTCCAGTTAAAGTCTCCACTGTGTATAATATAACATAACATGTGTAAAATAAGAAATGCGAAAAATCGCATTTCTGCTTGATCCTCTAATTGAACTTCAGCGATGGAAAATAGTACAATAAAAGCTTAAAACAATGTCGATTTAGAGTAACAGTGAATCTGCCCGCAGTGAATCAACCGCTAACACGATATAACTGACCCAAATATTTTTCTCATAGAATTTCATCCAGGCTACAAAATGATGCCGACCTTATTTACTTTGCTTTGAACATTATTAGGTAGCGTCTTGTGACAGTGTTTTGTTGTTTGTAAAGCCAGCAAACATCTTTCTGGAATAAAGCATAAAACGTCACGCAGAGGGGGAGGAAATTTTATATCCTTCGAGAATAATGACTTGTTTTTATTTCCCTTTTAACTTTCCCTTTGTTGGCATATATTTTTTTCAACATATATTTTTATTTTTGTTTGTCAAAATAGGTAAACCATACTGCAACTGAAACTCTGTCATTCCGAAGTGAATCAAATTATGTCTTGGGTAAGACTGCCATATTGTATCGTAAATAAAAATGATTCTATCAATATTAGTATTTTTAATAGCAACTATATTCAACATGCGTTGAAATAATTCAATTCCACTGTAAAAGAAAATGAGTAGTATAATGACGTACGACTCTCTTTGCGGTTTGGCAGTTTAATCTACGAGGGGGTATAGAAAAGTAAGGTCTCCAACGTTGCCATTTCCCAACGCCAATTGCTAGGTAAAATCTGACAACAGCGCTATATTCCTTGGTTCTCCCCCACACAGTCTAGAACTGTCCGCATGACCTTGGGACGCTCGGTCGATACGGAAAAGCGGTTTTTGAGGAGGGACCCCCTCCGGTTCTGCCTTCTTTTTTTGTTATGGATCAATAGAATGTTCCAATACGAATACCTTTATGGGTCTTTAGAGTGCTTCTCCCTGCAGATATTTGTCGAGGTCATTTAAAGTTAGTGGTCCTGGCTAGGATGAAAAAGAAAAAGTGGAATGTGCCAATAATTTCCATCCTAACAGGCGAGGAATTTTGACTTGTTGTGTGAGACGAAATGGGACTATTAACAATAGCTGACCCTTAAAATAGTGGGGAGGTTGGTTTTTTGAAGGAAGGTTTTTTAGTGAATTTGCCGAAAGGAACCACAATTCTCAGAAAGCTTCGGCGAGACTCTCAAGAAACTTCGGCTAGCCATCCAGACAAAAAAGGCTCGATTTTGATCATGTTCATACTCCTATCAAATTGTTCTCTCCTTATCCTTTTATTCTATAAAAAACATTAAATTTAATAAACATTTTCGAATTAACCGCATTAGAGCTATTAAGGATAAAGGTATATTAGCGACTATGTAAAATTACTATTTTTTATTAGTAAATTAATAAATTATAAAAAACCTTCTTTTTATACCCCTCGTATATTGTTTGTTGATAATATTTTATTTTGGATATTAAGTTGAAGATTTAGTAAAATTTTTTAGCATATTGGAAAATGTAAGAATTTTTTTTATTTTTTATATGATTTATTTTTTTTTTTTAGGACATAGATAAGTTTAAAATAGGTACATTTATATCATTTACTTGGCCATGAAAAGAGGTGAGGATAATTTTTATGACACCGCCCCAATTTTTCATGATAGGTAGTGGTATATCATACATTATATTCTCGGGAACAAGCTTTAAAACGACGCACAGTGGGGCAAAATGCTAATCTAGGAGTGCAAAAGTCGAAAACGAAATATAGATAGAACTTTGCTACTATTTTTAGTGTCAATATAAATGTCCAAAGGAGCTGAAACCTACATTTTTACTTTTGAAATTAATTATTTTAAAGCAAGGCAAGCGATGGAAAGTGTTAGATTGAGCATAACGTCAAAATAGGGCATGAGTTTTTCGCTTCTTATCTAACGCTTAACAGCATAATATGAGATTCCATTATTTGTGATAATTGTAACCATATAACATATAAAAATATAATATTCAAATGATATATTTTTCTGAAGTTTTAAAATAGTTTTATTCAAGAGGGTTTGTGTAAATTAATTTTCAATGTAAGTTTTTTATTTTTAATGAATTCTCATGTATTCACGTTAATTTTTACACAAATATTAAGAATGAGGTATATAGTTTTTGTTTTTACCAAATGTGAGTGCAGCCAAATGCAGCTGAAAAAGTTCTTTAATTCTTTCTGGAACAGTTCGCTGCAGCGAATAATTGCGATAAACTAAGAATGGCGGTGAAAATTTATTTCACAATTTACTATTCACATTGGATCCTTTAATTTTCACAATTATTATGTGTACTAAAAAAAGTTTCGGAAACAGAACAATATCGATTTTCGAAGATGATGACATTGAAGAAGAAATTAAAACTTTCAGTTCAGCTCAGTTCAGAACAGAGTCTACGTGAGATTAAGAAAATTAAAATTGACAATTCTTTGGTAGCAGATTGCGTATTTTTTTTTCATATCTTTACATATATATCTTGTAATTTAATTCTGTTTCTTTTGAACAGAATTAAATATAAAAATAATGTATATAAATGCAAATATATATAAAAAAAAATCTAAAGGAGATTTTGTCTAAAATGAACTCCCTTTTTTCCTTATTCAAACTATCTGCGTAATTTTAAACAACTTTAATACACTTCTTTATACTTATTTAATAACTCATGGAATACACAGTTATCTATCATTATGAACGGACATAATTTTGCACTCCTAAATACCCAGTTTGCCCCACTGTGCGACGTAGCACTCACGGGAAAAAATTTCAAACCGTAGTATCACATATGATACCTGGGAACTGAGGAGGATATCAGCCTAACATCAACAAAAACTGTAAGACAGCTGCTTTCCGATCCCACTATACTCAGACTTTAACGACCAGTAAGGTTACCGAAGTAATGTAAGGTAAGGTCGGGTAAGTGGGACACCCGAGGTATCTGGGCCATAGGATAGTATCTCCATTGTTTACTTATAATTTAAACAAACGCTTATGTACTTTTAATGTATGTGTTGCCATCTATCCCTAGCAAGTGAAATCATAAATTGTGGCGTCACATGATGGTAGTTATGGTGGAATATCTGTGAGACGAGTTATTTCGTTTCAACAAAACTCGGCGTGTAATACATTAAGGTAAGTAAATTCTTTAAATTAGTAGTTTTTATAAAATTTTTGTGTTTCAATAGCATGAACATGCAGTCCTATCTTAAACAGCATACTTGTTATAGTGCAGTTCTGTTCAGGTTAGATGCTAGATAGGGAGTCCCAGTTGCCCCAAGAATATGTTAGAAAGAGGTATCTGGGACCTACATGTCTGGGAAACTGGGACATGATACATTCCAGTTACCCTGAAAATATCCCAGTTAACTTTACCTAAAAAGGAGCTGAAATAAATTTGTTCTGTCTCTTTTGTTTCAGTAAAAATGGTTCGTAATTATATTAGAAAAACTACGAAAGGGGTAGACGGCAGTCGGTATATCAAACTCGACCTAGAAAATGCTCTTAGGGAAGTTAGAAATAATGACATGAGATTGCGGCGAAATACTACAATATACCAAGGACCACCTTAAGGCACTATAATGATGGAACTAGAGGAAAGGGTATCATTGCAAAGAGGGGAAAAGGAGGTGGAGGAAAATTGTCTATACCACTAGAGGATGAAAACAAATTAGCGGAATGTCTTATAGCCATGGAAAAGTGGGAATTTGGACTTTCACGCAACGAAGTATTAGATGTAGTTCAAAACTACGTGATAGATAACAATCTAAAAACCAAATTCAAAGATGGAAGACCTAACGTTTCAAGAAACGGCATAATTTATCAATCAAGCCTCAAGGAATTGAATACGTTAGAATTGACTCAACAAACTATATTTAGATGAAGAAAAATGTTGTACAGCTTTGCATTTGATGTGCCTGTTTGTTGAAAATAGTTTAGTACTTTTGTTTAGAAAAAAATAACCACGAATTATTAGTTTTCAGTATATTTGAATATGTTTTAGTTATTTTTTTAGTGCTAGATAATAGAAGGTTTTCATTTATTTTAAATACTGTTCTTATACTTATATTCTATAAGAAAATATTATATAAATAAAAGAAATTGCATTACTCATTTCTATTTTTCTTCAGCAAATTTTGCAACTTGAAAAAATAAACAAAAATTTTTTTATTACTAATCCAAATTTGGAGGCATGATAAATTAGGTAGCTAAAATTGGCCCAGTTACCCGATATAAAGGTTTAAGTAACTTATTCAAGAAATATATATGAAAGTCCCAGTTTCCCAAATTCAGGGTAACTGGGACATTAGACACTAAAAATAAAAAAAAAATACAACAACACTACTCAGTAATAAAACAAATTAACACGTTGTTAGAGATTAAGACTCCTAAACTTATTTTCCTTCCAAAGCTCACATATATCTCTGTTTATTTTTTGCCATTTATTTCAAAAAATAAAGTTGTAAAACTATGTCCCACTTACCCCACCTTACCTTACCTCCTAATACATTCATTGACACAATTAACTACCTGGATGTAACTTTTCATTGATTTTGTTCCATACTTTTTCGGCTCACCGCACAATTAAAACTTTCGAGCTTCACCTAGCATAATGCGCGCTTAATTATTCCGTAGTGGATTTTTCACGGTGAAGTGTCACAGAAAAGTATATCCACGTCCATTCCACTTCCTAGGGAATAAAAGAACCGCCGCCGAAATGTGCGACATCCGTAACTAAGTAGACCTCATACACTTTTCGTGTCTACTTATTTCACGGAAAATATATGAGCTCTTTATTCTCCGAATAACTAGACGTCCTCTGCATACAAACGAAACAAGCGTTGATATATTAACTCCGTAACTTTTACGGCGGGTGCATACAACTGCAAATAATCTCACGCGTGGTAACTAGAGGATATACATTAACGATGTAATGAGGTTTTTATTAATTGTCTTTTGTGGTGGTTACAAGAATAGAGTTAATGAACTGGAAACTTAAAGTTTTTTCTGATATGAAAGTTGTATTGTTGTCTAGTCCTAATTTTAAAAATTATTACAAATGAGCGTACAGGGCGATTGATTTATCATAGGAAGTGAGTTTTTCTCAGAAACAACAGAGAAGTGAGTTACTTTTTGTGAAAGGTAAATTACTTTTACTCACCTTCATTCAAAATTATGGCAATAAAAAAATCAGCGCCTTCAACAAAATTTCAATCACAATTTTTTTTTCAGCAACATACCTTTTTTTACTTAACCATTGGAAGGTATATGAATAATTATGAGTGATTATTATGATTCATTTGTTATGATTTTTCTGTTTTACCTTTTTTTTTTTGTATTTCTAATATTTAAAAAGTTATGGTTTATTTATTGTTGAGTGCACTCTGTTTTTATCGTAAACTACTTGCTAAATGAATATAATTTCTGTAAAGATTATATCAATTCTCTTGCATTTACTAAAGCCAGACGCTTCCGCCTTTTTAGACAGAAATAGAAATTGTAGCTTAACGACGCTAAGCAACACGAATTTTTTTTAGCAATATCCCTTATTCATGATTAGTGAAATATTTATATTTTTTATATATTTCATTTTTTTACAAGTTATGACCGATTCCCAAAATCTTATTTGGTCTACTAAAACATCCATATAAAACTATTATCAACATACTAAATAGTCCATTTCTAAACTTTACACAAATGAGGACATACTCTAATGCAAATAAGAACTTAATATAATATTACTTAATTGCGGTTAATAATAAACCGCATTAAACTTTAAAAACTCCCAGGATTTAATTCCTGCGTGTTCGGCATTTTATAATCGTAAAATTTATTACGCTTTATAAATATCTGATCTGAGATTTATTTCACATTTAGTTTTCTTAGTGCCTCTCTGATTATTACTTTAGGATGTGTGAAAGTATGTATGAGGAACAGTTTTTAGCTTAACTTTTTGTCGAAAAATCAAGTAAATACATACCTACTATTCATTAAAATAATTATTATTATCCTTTGAATTCGAATGAAGACAAATGGGCTGTGCACAAAACAATTTGTGTGTTGATTTGAAGCCAAAAAATCACTGCTGATTGTGCTGAATTAGGTGAAACTATTTTCAGAAAAGTAAATTCTAATGAATTGAGAAGACGTTACGAGTTGTGTTTAAATAACAGTGGTGCCCATATTGAACAGTTATTAAATAATTAACTTTTAATTTTACTTTGTATATGTGTGTATATTGTTTATTGTTTAGTTATCTAAAATACACGGTGGAGACTTTAACTGGAATATATTCGCTAGCGGGGTGGTGAATATTTTTCAAAAAATTCCCGAGAACGTCAACTTTTAAATGTATTTACATCATTTTACATTATGAAAAATATCCCTTCAGGGGTGGTGAAACCATCCTCGTTTTTTTTTCAAATGCAACCTATGGCTGGCCTTTGTAAGTGGTGGAAAGAGGCCTATTTTTTTTTATTAATTTCAACACTTTAAACCTTCTTTATCCCGTTTTTTCTTATATTTTTTCTCTATTGTTGGTTCGTACTACTTTTATGTCCCACAAGAAATCCGTTAATTGGGATTCTATTTTCGCCTCCTCCACCTACCGGGAAATTTTTGACGAAATGGGATTTGTCCTTTGTGAAACCTAACCTCTCGTCGGTCAGTTAGTTTGAATAAATGAGATGGATTTTGTGTGAGTAAACAAGTATTTCTCATTATTCATCAAAGAAAAAGGTCCATAATTCTATTTGTATTATTCCGGCCCAAATTAGTTTTTGTGGTGTATTACATGGTTTCTTCAGCCCGTAACGACTGATTTCCTTTATATCCTCGTCCTTATTTTATCGTCTTTCATTCCCGTTTTTTTTTTATTTTTTTTTTTTCTTTTTATTTAATATTTTCGGGTTTTTTGAAAATACTTCGTATCGTGCCTTTACTCTTTTTCTTTTATTTTATATTTTTTTGGGTCTCTTATCAAATTTTTTTATTATTTATTTTTTTGAGTACACTAAACTTGTAAAAAAAATAAAAATATTTAAATTGGTATGAAATTTTAATTAATAAAATTTATACAATTTTTTAATAAATTAAATATAAATTTTTTTGGCGTTGGTCTCTTTCCGTCGTCTTTTTAAAAAAGTTTCTTTATTTTTCTTTTAAAGTTAATATTTAAGTTTGTTGGGATTTTAAATCCCTGGATTATTCCGTTTGTTCACGTGTTTGTTTATTATAAATGGTACAATATTATTATGAAAAAGAAATATACAAATTCAACAAAAACAAAAATGTTTATAAAATGATTATTCTGGAGCATATTCACCATCTGCTTCAATAACTATTACCCATTTACTTGATAGACTGTCAATTCCATATGAAAATAAGTCGCGGTTGAAGCAATCCAGGCTTTGACATCGGTCACCAACTCATCCAAATCGTCCAAAATTTTATCTGATTGCTAATTTTTCAGTACGTGCTTAACATAGAAGTCCGTAGCTACCTTAGTGGAGAGAGTATGGCAGATGAGGGAGCAGCTCCCGTTCCTTATTGGCAATGGATTCGATGACATACGTTCAACATGGGGATGTACGTTATTGTGGTGAAAGACTATTCCGTTAATTTATACCGAAAGACTATTGGGGGTTATGGGAGAGTTCGTGGGCGAACTATCCAGCCACTTTCCACACCTTACTAAGCTTTTTAGATGACGGACGACCTTGGCCGACATTGAGATCTTCGGCCAACATGCGTGTTGTCACGCTTTCATCCCTTCTACGGCTGCCAGAAATGCCTTATCGTCGAAATTCCGTGGTCGATCTCTTCCTGGATTATCCTACAAGCTGGTATTACCTGATTTGAAATGGGCAAATCACTACCAACATTGTCTTTCGATAATTTTTCCTTCGCCAAAAAGTTCGTTGAGATCGCAAATTGACTCGGTTGCTTTCTATCCTTTCTTGCAAAAAGTAAACGAAACGACAATCTTTGCTATCAAAATACGCGCCAATATAAACAGGGCATAATTATGAATCAACATATTAAATTAAATACCAAAAAAATAGGTCACAGGGAGTCGAGTCACTGTAAGCAAGCACTTCAAAAGTAGTAAAAGTCTTATCATACACTGTTTTTCCTGTCTTGCGTTTGTTTTTTAAATGAAGCATTTGAGGTTATTATAAGCCATAGGAAAGTTTGCCATAGCGCATATTAAACTGTGTTTAACTATCCAGCGCTCTCGCAACGGGGACCTGCGTTCTACCGCGCATACGCGAGTCCCGGCGCGTTAGCAGGATCGATCAGTGGCGTACGTACGCACGGGCAAGAAATACACAATAAAATTTATAAGGCGCTTAAAAAATACGTTGTATATATTAATTATCGTAGAGTTTTATAGTGCCGACCGGTTTTATAGTTCCGGCACACATTTCCGGACCCTAGTTAATATTATCTAGATTTCCGCTCGCAAGCCTGCAGCTTTTTTGGAGTTAAATATCTTCAGTGTACGATTTAAGATTTTTTTTAAATCAAGAGCGAATATTTTATAAATGGGATTTTTAAGCTATTTTATCTATCATTCTTTAATCGGAAATGCCTCAAAATTATTCCTAGAATTCGAGCATCAACAGTATTCACATAATTCCACCGTTTCAACATTAACATGCAATAAATATGGAGAAAATGTAATCAAATGCATAATACCTGTACAAGTAGCTATTTTTTATTTCGTTTAACAACTTTTAAACAAGCTATCACATACAGAACAGTTTAAACTGCAAGCTTATATAAAGTTTTCCCTGCCTTAGTTGGTAGGTACACAATATTTTTGCTCTAATTGATTTTCTCCAGAAATTTACTTGCAACTACAGCACGTAAGTTCCGTTGCTCCCATTAAAGTATAAAAACAAAGTTTAGAAACGTCACATGTTGTTAACTTGCATTTACCAAACTTGTTAAAATTAGCTTTGTTAAAATGTGGAGAAAATGAGCATTATATGGTACTATGGTAGGAAACTTGGCTCGAAGTCTAACTTTCTTAACAAATGAATAATACATCTGGACGTGAGAATTTACTAGAAGGTAGGTACTACTGGAGTACTCAAAAACGCTATGCTCACAGTGTACTGGTGTATAGTAATAGTTTCAGGTGATTTTCTTACTTTTTGTGAAAATCTGTTGTATTAGATCTAGTTAGTGGCATTGCAATGAAGTAAAGTAATTAATATTCTGTAGCCATACATTTGCTTACACCTTTACATTATTATTCAAATGAAACTTTATGTAGTACCTATCGCTAGTCATTTCCTAATACATGTTGTGTAATGTTCCACAATTTCGATGGATTTGCATTGGTAACTTCTAAGCCGCAAGACATATGACGTCGGTTAAATTGTGACACGAAGGTGACGTGTTCATATTTCCAAAATTTTCAGCAGCTTTAGTGATATTCTGAAAAATGTGAAAGTTCTATTTTCAGATTTTGAATATAACCCGTAAACTACGTAGGATCTACAGAAAAAAATCTTTAATTAAAGGAATCCAGTCTTCTGTTTCAAATTTGTATATTGCCCCTTTTATCATTTCGACTATGCAACGTCCAACTTTTGAGTTTCTAATGGAAACTACTTATATTTTACGATTGTGCCAGGTTTTTTATTAATTCTATTTTTTAAAGTGTATGTAATTTGACGACAAAATAAAAATAAAAGGAAATTATTTTTTCTATAATTGTTACAATTATTTCACAGCTATAATACATTCTGTATTAAGTTGACATCAACAAACTTTCGTTCAGGTTCCTTAACTCTATATTAAGCATGTCGTCGCATGTGTCCCACTTAACTTAACTTTCCACCTCTGTAATGAATACATTATAGTTTTCATTAGGTGTTCATTGTGTAGAAATCTTACGTGAAAAACATGCTGTTAGCAACACATACCCCAAATAGTGGAATTCTTAATCCGAATACAGGTTCTTCGGAAGATGGTTATAAGTAGAGTTGGTGCGAGCGCGGAGTGTAACAGGACCGTAGTCAGTTTACGAATGAAAATGTTAATATGTATACATACATTATGTAGCAGTTACAATGCCAATCACTTGTTCAATATTTACCCTCCACTACTCCACTCTCACCTATATATATTAAATTAAACATATACTTGTTATTATTACTATTCAAAACTACTTATTATTAAAAAAAAAAAAAACTAAAACTAGCCACTACATAATTATTATCGTACACAATTTTTTCTGACTGAGTTTAACTGACCGAAGACTGATTAGACGTAAAGGTTGTTTACTGAAATAGCTCATAGAAGAGGAATGAATCAAAAAAAAAAAACGTCATCAAATTTGGCCGAGTAAAAAAGACGTATATCTATTCTATCTTAAATGTTATTTAATTGTCAATAACCTTATTTAATTGTCAAAGCTGTCACATTATATGACATCCATTATTTGAAGGGTAGGCCGTAACAACGTTGTAAGTACCATGAATATTGCTATACGCATTTTCTATGAAAAGTGTCTTTTTATCAGTATATTTCATGAAAGTAACATAATAAATGGTTAAATTTATATTCATATTGTTTATTTAACACTTTGCACGATTATAAATATATTACAACGAAATGTTTTTACATGATTTTTTATTTAAATCTGCTAATCTGCTACTAATGTTTTGTTACGTACAATGTTGTTACGGCCTAGCCTTCATTTATTTTACAAATTGTGACAGTCACTTGTCAAAAGTTTGATATAACCGAAAACTTCGGCATGACCGCTATTTCTATCTCTCTCGTTCATAGCCAGATTTGATGACTTTTTTTATGTCTCTTTATTTTAATAAGGAAAATACTTGAAGCTCATGAATTCTTATCTCTTTTGCAGTATATCGGAACTCAAGTGCTCGGTTTCATATGCGGATTGACCGGTTCGGCGGTGCTTCTGGATAACAGTGCCCGGGATTCCAAGTTCCAGCCGAAGATCCGTGAAAGTATGCGTCGCCTCATCATGAACGCCCATAATGAGGAAGCAAAGAACACCCTGGCCATGATTCAAGAAAACGTAAGTACACACAAACATCCCTTCTAAAATTCAAATAGCATGCCTGTTAACAAATTGAACGTTATATTTTATTCCCCGAAGTTTGCTTAGGTTGCGGAGAAGTAATTTAATCTGGGATTTTTAATACGAGTATACGAGTATTTTAATACGAGTAAGTCCAGAAATAAGATTCCCTATTTTTAAACATATTAAAAAAAATGTATATAAGAACTCTAAAAAATTTAGATATAAACATAATATGTATATGAATTATTTTTCCACAGTCGCAATTTAAACTGCTCGTCAAAATTAGCGTAACACTTTTTAGATTAGCGCCATATGCGTTCTATTCGAGTTAATTTTCGGTAGGGGACAGACGGGCAAGAAGGATATTAGTCTAAGATCCCGACCTAAGTCGACCTCCCCTCATCCTTTTTCCTAATTAAATATGTATTTTATACAATAAAATGTATAAATCAATACAATGTGCTATGGTTGCAGCGCCATATCCGCGCAAGGCTATTTTTAATTAAAAATTGTTTAATGCAATTTTTTGTGGTCATTACGGTCATTCTTTTTTCTTAAAGAATAAGTAGAATAAAGAAATAGTACCATTCGAAAACCAAAAATGTACATAAAACGTCAACGTAAGGTTGCCTACCATTTTTCCCGCCGTATACGGGGTTGCCAGGTGGAAACAGGTGAACTGATATTAGTAAATTACCCTCATCGTTTTTCCTAATGAATTATATATGAAAATGTAGTTAATTTTATTGCGGATATGATGGTATAGGGTTGCCTTTGCGAAAGTGCGCAGAGTCTAGGGTTGCCGCGATTTAAAGTATGAATAATTGAGTAAGAGATAAGGCGCGAGGAGAGCACTGCAGTCGATATATTTTTTTTTTTTTTGTAACAATAAATATATTAATTGTATTCAAAATTATAGTATTAGTGTATGTTACTTATATTTTGTTAATTTACTATATACTTATATATACCTAGCAGAAGTTCTGCATGCGTTAAACTGCAAAAAAATAAGGAAACATACAAATGCAACAAACTCGTTCTCATATTTATTACTAAAATTATTAATGTTATTTTTCTTACTATTAATATTGTTGTTGTTTATATATTTTATTTAGTTTGTTATTTATACATACCAGATTTTCGGTTGAAATATTGCATCTCTTTTATCGCTTTTTAAATACTATTATTTCATTATTATTAATTTATATTCACATTTCTCATCGTAAACGCTGGAAAACATTCACCCATTCAACATGCAGACAGTGATGGCTTGATATCCCATCCCCGCCTCCAGCAGGAATTAGACTCGGGGAGGAATTAGGCGAGGGGAGGAAATTCATCCTGTCCCAAAACCTTTCTAACAATGTGACACGTTTATAGTACAACGGCCTTCTGGCCACTTCTAATAATATTATAAAACTGTCCTAATGCCGCGATGTTCTTGGTGAATCTGGTCGTCATCACTCCCTCTGCCGATTTGCTATTATTATTATTATTACATTTTTTTATTATGATCGTTGTTGTTAATTATTTACTCCAGAGCACAGAACACTTCTGTGTCCTCTATCACATATATTAATACGTGCAGGGCTCTCCGTCGCGCCTTATCTCTTAATTATTCATAGGTACTCATCACATCGCGGCAACCTTAGACTCTGCGCACTTTCGCAAAGGTAACCCTATACCATCATATCAGCAGTAAAATTAACTACATTTTCATATATAATTCATAGGAAAAACACCTGTTTACACCTGGCAACCCCGTATACGGCGGGAAAAATGGTAGGCAACCTTACTTTGACGTTTTATGTACATCTTTGGTTTTCGAATGGTATTACTTTTTTTAAGAAAAAGAATGACCGTAATGACCACAAAAAATTGCATTAAATAATTTTTAATTAAAAATAGCCTTGCGCGGATATGGCGCGGCAACCCTAGCACATTGTATTGATTTATACATTTTATTGTATAAAATATATATTTAATTAGGAAAAAGGATGAGTGGAGGTCGACTTAGGTCGGGATCTTGTACTATATGTTAATTTTATAAATAAATAAAAAATATAAGTTTTGATTATGTTTATTTGTAACTTTATATATATAATCTTTGCAGATTGTTATCTTAGTATTAAGATCAAAATTTAAAAAAAAATATTCTTTCATTTTTACTTGTTTAAAAAAGAGACTAATTATCCGTTTTGACCACCTAGGGCGGGCAAAATGAATACATAGGTCGGGTCGCAAAACGAATATTGAGAGCTAATCAAGACAAACGTCACAAAAATACGATCCTCGGCCTGGATATGTTGAACAAGCTTCATGACTCCATTCTCCACAATCTCCACACTGTATCCAGTCTTCAATAGGCGGGTGAATGTAAGCTTCCTTGCACACAGTGCAAAAGTATGACTCTTGTTGCTTTGTGTTAGTTTTTAGGTTTTGTTTTGTACCTGTCAATTTAATTTTTTTTGCTGTTTGACGGACCAGGACCATCGAACGGAATATCTTTATTGCTTTTAGTTGCAAGTTTAGCTACTTTGCTTTAAACAACTTGCTTTTGTTTTGGTGCCTTCTTGACTGAACCAGAAGCAACGTTGGGCGAAATATTCTTTTTAGCTGCTGAAGCATCTTGTTTTTGTTTTTGTGCCATCTTTATTGGTGAACTAGTCAATATTTCAGATTTTTGTTGTTTTCGTCCTTGCGTATTTCTTTTCTTTACTTCGACAGGTATGGGCCGCATTTTTTCCAAAACATTCATGTTCGACGCATTTTCTGGTTGTGTAATAGCTAAATTGTTATTCAGGTCGGTAATTTTCTCATTCTCATTCATGTTGGAGTTTTGGTCATTTTCATTTGCAGAGGTATTTTTGTTTACTAATTTCATTTATGGAAGTATTTTGATCATTGTTTATATTGCGCTTAGAGGCGTTTGTTGCTGATGTATTTGCAGCATTCGTTTGATAAACTTCAGAAGGCGCAAAGTGTTCATCGCGAATAATGTGCCTGTTGAATGGATATATGCCACTTGCACGAAACCCATTGTTTGCATTAGATGGTGTAGCTCCTTTTGAAGACGCTCCTGTAAAAAACGCAATATCATACTATTATTTCTGCCGTTCCTTTTAAAAAGTTAACTTCATTTCAAAATATTTTTTATTGACGTACTGCACTCTATTGTATTTATGAGATGTGGGGGAATAGACAAAAATATGAAATAGTTCTTCGTTGCAAAATCAAGTGCTTCGTAACTCTTATGTGATCCGTGGTTGTCTAATATCAATAGTGCCTTATAATTTTTAGTAGGACGCACTTTTTGCACAAAAATTTGCAGCCAGTCTAAAAACTTTTGAGAGTTTACCCATCCAATATTAGTGATAGTTGCTTCTGCACCAGGTGGAGCACCATCTATAAGCCTTGGATTAAGTATCTTTCTTTTAAAAATGAAAAACTGTGGGATGGATACTCCTGTGACACTGCAGCAACAAATTACTGTAGTCAAAACTCCTTTTTCATTGCTGGAAACAATCCCAACCTGTTTTTTCCCATAGGTAGACAAAACTTTAGGTGGTTTAGTCGATGAAGTCCTCCCCCAGTCTCGTCCACGTTAAAGATCATATCAGGTGCAATGTGGTGCTTTTCTACGACTTCTTCTAATAAAGAACAAAATCTATTTACAGCTTCTCGATTAAATCCTTTCACTCGAACTACAGAAGTTGGTTCCGGTGATCTCAAAGTCAATAATGGATGACGACGCTTGAAATTATTGAACCACCCTTTTCCAGCTATATTTACAGAAAAAACGTTAGATTCTCCTTTATTTTTAGCAAATTCTCCAGCGATCTGCATAAATTCTGTTCGTGTGAGGCCATAAAATAATGAATCCATTTTTTGAGCATATTTAAAAAGATCTTTCTCTTCTTCCGGCGTAAAAACGGTTTCGAAACGACCTATTTTTTATGAACCACTTTATGACTGGATTATCCAAATAAAAAAGAAAGAAAAAAGTGGCAAGTTATTCCTTGTTGATGTACCTACCTATCGTCTGAACTAGAATGATTCTTTTTTACCAAAAAATTACAAAATGGCGGCAGTTTGAAAAAAAATATATTTTCATGGTAGAAGATCGAATAAAAATCGGAAAATTTGTTACCAATCAAAACGATTCGATATATACGAAATATTTCGACAGGTATATAATATATTAATAATACATGATGCTATCCAAAATATTAGATCGAAGCAGATGTTTAAAAGCAGGTAGGGAGTCGAGTAAAACCAAAACACAGCGGAGCGTCGAAAATGCTCTCACAGCGTATATATATGCTTAAAATAATTTTAAAATTCCCTATTGTATCATTCTTTTTGTATAATGTTTTTGATGATACTAGCAAAATCAGTAAAAAAACATTTTTTTGTGTTTTTTTTTCCCAGAAAGACCCCTTAGCAATAGCTCACCACCCAGGTGGCTTTTCAGTTGAGGAAATAAATAGAAATGGTTTGGTGTAGGATCAGGTGAATATGGAATTTCCCACTTGTCGTGAAACTGTGACTTGTTTCTACGCCGAAGGTTTTCTGCTGTTGATAAATAATATACTCCTTGGTCAATTCTTGAACTACTCGCTCTACAGTATCAACTGTTGCTTGGCCATGATATAAAACTCTCGCAGCGCATTGCGAAGATCCAACAATGCATTCTAAATGAAACAATCTATCCTTAACATGGAAGGAATGCAAATTAATTTCATGCAATATTCCTGATATTTTCTTATGTTATTACATAAGAAAATATGTTGCAATACTCTAGTAATTACCCTTATGTATTCATAAGGTGAATTGGGGTAATTGGAACATATGATTTGCATAGTTTGAGACATCTGCAAAATTTTAATGTAGAAAGGTTAAGTCAAAAAATCTAAAAAAATTCATATAGAACGTTCAAACCATATACTTTATATTACTGACAAAATTTTGATGAAATATTTTTAAAGAAAAATACATAGATATTTTTTAAAAGGATGCGTTCAACATTTTCTTCACTTCATTTCCTGGTTTTAATTTTATTATTATAAGCAACTAGCGACCCGCCCCGGCTTCGCACGGTGCACGCGGACTTTTTTGTAGACCTTTTTAAGGTGTACAATACTGTAGTAAATTATTTTGATCTATCTCGTAGGGTTCAGCCAGCGTTTGCAATGTAAGCGCAAAAAAATGTGTTTATATACGATATCATATTAGAAACCTCTAAAATTATCAGTGTTTCTCTATTATATTATGCATGTATTATACATATAAACCTCCTCTTGAATCACTATATCTACTAAAAAACCGCATCAAAATCCGTTGCGTAGTTTTAAAGATCTAAGCATATATACGGACAGACAGACAGCGGGAAACGACTTTGTTTTATACTGTTATGAAGAACTTATAAACTTTTGTATTATAACTACTAAAGATTATCAAAATTTTGCAACATAGCTTATAAAAGAACTCCCAAAAACATTTGCTATTATAAAAAGCTGCTATTAAAAAATTATGCAATAAGGCAGTAAGGCGCCCCTTAGAATTTTCTTGATTCTTCGAGTCCCTTTCGAAATAGTGTCAGTTGCTGGGTATGGGTATGATAAAGTTTTGACGCTTTATACATGGTCATTCTACCACTCTTAACTTCCTCAAGAGGATTCTTCAAAGTCATCTTTCGTATAATTGGTGTTATCGTTCAGTTTTTTTGCGATAATTTCTCAGCATTTTGAAAATAACGGGGCATTTTTAATTAATGTGTTGTACATTTGCCCCAAATCATAATTTTCACAGGGAAAATGTAACATAAGTTATTACCAAAAAAATCAGTAAGTATTGGATAAATTTGAATGTGAAAAGACGAAAATGAGAACAACAAATAATAGTAACAAATACTTTAGAATATTTGCCTTAAAGGCAAATGTCAAGAGAACCACATTAATAAATACCGTTGCCATTTGATATTAAAGTAAAAATGACACAAATCGGTAAAGCTACTTCGTATTGCTCTTAACGGCTGTATTCAAACTGAGTTCCAGTAATACCATAATAGAGGTTAGGGTAGTCACAACATTCTCTCACCCAAGGTAGTTTTGATCAAATTGGGATGCTATTTTGGTATTACATTTGCCCCGTTTTATTTACCCCAGTTCACCTTACGTAAATCTTAAAATGTTAAATACTGATGGTGTATTAAAAAAATCATTAGTGATCTTGGACTCAACTTGAGAGTTACTGGAAGGACTGGAGGGAACAACTTTTGTTTTTAAAAATAATATGACATATTTTTGATACCGAGAATCGGTATTGCAATAAATGTAAAGTTAAAAATATGGGAATCCAACTGTTCACAGTACGTCATTGAAAGACCATTTGGTGAACTGAAGAGAAAAAAGGTAGGTATATCTGATAAATATCATGATACTGATTTGTAAGACACTGGTGGGTAAGGAACAGGCACATTTCCCCCCAATTAGATAGGTCTACCTATTTGCTAACAAATAAGGAGGAAATACATGTTTGTGTATTTCACTCACAACCCTTGAACTATAACAAATATCCAAGAAGAAGAAGCCAGAAATATACCAAATGCTGCTAAAACACAAGTCAATTATGTGTACGTACGTATTTATAAATTATTTTATGATGTGCATTGTATTTATGAACAATAAATTAATTGATCTAGATAAATTCAAGTGCATTTGTGCTGCAGGATCCTTTGGATCGTGAATTAATTTTCGAGTTGGAATACATTTTCGTATAAGTGTCCTTTGTTATTTCCCCATTTCTATTCTCATTTTTAATTTCCCATTTCATTTCCAGTTTTCCCTTTAAAATTGCATCGTATCTTAGACTTTAATATTAACTTAAAAATAATGAAATGGATTTCAGGTAAAATTTCTCTTGTTACTGTTTATACATTTTTCCTTATCGATAATTAAAAATCGGCTAATAACATTGTAGGAATCTTACAATGAATTTAAATTGGAATTAGCCCATTTATTATTAAATACAGTGAAAAGAAAATGAGAAAATATTTTCTCTGTGTTGGCGATATGAATATTAATATTTCGACATCTTTAAATTCATTTGGATGACAAGATTCCTCATAAGGCACCGAAGCTATTCTTAATCAAAATTAATATCCTCGCGATGAAAATATCTTCAATATATACGCGTTTTCAGAGACTTCTATAATGTAAAGAGGGTGCTTTTCATAACGAGACACCTTCATCTTTTCTTTTATATATTTTTTTGTGTTCGTAGAAACTTTTTAATATACACAATAGTCTGTTATTATTTTATTCTTTATAATGTCTTAATAAATATGTAGTAAAACAATGGCCACAACAAGTTCAGATTAATGTTTAATTTTTTTTAATATAAAATAATTATTGGAGAAGATTGAAGGCGTAGAAACATTCACTTTTCCACTTTAGACCGAAACACTTGCACTTGCATAAACAACGAAATACTTGTACACTTGCATGTTAAACTATAAAGTTATCAAATGAACTATAACAAAATTATTTATTATAGTTTTTAATAAATACACAATAGTCTGTTAATTATTTTATCTTTTATAATGTCTTAATAAGGACGTAGTAAACAATGTACTTTGGCTACATCAAGTTCATATTAATGTTTTTTTTTTTAATATAAAGTTATATTTGCAGAAGAAATGGAGCCTTAGGCGTAGAAACATATTCACCCTAGAACACTTTCCCACTTTTCACCGAAACACTTACATTTGTAGAAACACTAATCTTACACCGAAATACTTACACACTTGCAAGTTAAATTAAAGTTAATTATTTATTCTACTTATACTGAGGTTTCTGTTTCGGTTTACCGACCCGTAAAAGTTGCATATACAGTGAGGTCCATAAGTAACGGATAAATTCATGATCTACGTAATTTACAATTTATGAATAAAATCATGACACATGTCATTTTTAATTCTAGAATTACATTTTTTGACCATAATTTTATACCTCCCCCTCCAACCCCCTTGGAGTGACAGCTACCCCTTTAAAATTTTTAAATGGAACGAGGGTACGTGTGATAGCTCATTTGAAAGGGTTCTTAATTATCTATTCAGCAATATAAGGTTTTATGAATTTTGTATATTTTTCAAGAAAATTAAATTTGATAATTTCAAAATTATTATTATTATTATGAAATGTATACAATCAAGTACCTGTGTACCAAATACCTGTCATATCTGACGTTTTTAGTTACTTTTGTGTCAGCATTCAAATTGAATGTATCGGTTTCCTTGATACGCTGCGCAAAATACCCAACAAAGAAAGTCGATAATGATGTTAGTAAAACGTCCATATTGCGTCTTCTAAAAAACGAAAAATACCGCCCATATAAAATTCATTTGGTTCAAGAACTTAACGACAATGACGTTGATCGCCGATTGGAATTTTGCGAAATCATGGCAAATAGATGCCGAGACAGTAGATATTGGAGTACAGAAAATCCACATTGGATGATGGAGGCCAATACTCAATATCCTGAGAAGGTGAACGTTTGGGCTGGAATTATAAATTCTCAAATTATCGGAGCATATTTCTTTGATGAGACATTAACTGGCGCGCGTTACTTGGATTTCTTGCAAAATTTCTTAGTTCCAGAGTTAAGAATGCTTTTCCCAGATGATGAAAACCCCAATGAAATTGATATATTTGGTTTCAGCAGGACGGAGCCACACCACATTTTTCATTGGAAGTAAGAGCCTATCTGAATCAAGTTTTTCCCAATGGATGGATCGGTAGACGCGGTGAAATTGAGTGGCCTGCTCGTTCTCCTGATTTGACCCAGCTTGACTATTTTTTATGGGGGTTACTTAAAATCGAAAGTCTACATCAACAGACCAAATAACGTAGAAGATTTAAATGACAGAATAAGGCAAGAAATTAATGAAATCACCCCGGAAACAATACAAAATAGTTTAGAAGAATTTCAGCAACGCCTCCATTATTGTCAAGAAGCAACGGACGCCCAGTTTGAACATTTGATTTAAACTGTTCTTATGTTCTGTTTCACGTTCTTTTTTTTACTTAGTAACATTAAAAATGTAATATTTTTCAATAAAAAATCATAGAAATTAAAAAAATCTTATGTTGCTGGATGGAGAATTAAAAACCCTTTCAAATGAGCTATCACACGCATCCTTGTTCCATTCAAAAATTTTAAAAGGGTAGCTGTCACTCCAAGGGGTTGGAGGGAGGTATAAAATTATGCTCAAAACATGTCATTCTAGAATTAAAAATTGACATGTTTCAGGATTTTACTCATAAATTGTAAATTACATAGATAATTAATTTATCAGTTACTAATGGACCTCACTGTATATGATCCGTTTGTTTCTTATTAGCTTTAAACCACTAACATCTATCCTATGATCATTGTCAAAATTATGTAGGACTACACAAGATTTTTTGACACTACCATATTTATACTAGCTTCATGTTCTTTGAATCAAGTTAAAATATACTTATGTTATTATTCGCCCAATAAACTTTTGTTCATATTTTTAAAACTTATTTCGTAAATTCCGACTTTTTTGCTATTTGTTTTACCTTTTGAGTTACCTAAAAGCTTTTAGAATTTATTTTTTTATGTGAACCGAGTCATGTCAAGGTTTTTAAAGATTTGCCTAATCCGCGGGTGAATTTTTGGTTCGTAAGGCAAAACAACAAATCTTGACTTTTGAGCGTCTCTCCGAAAAGTATTTTATCATGCTGTACGTCAATTTTTTTCTAGGGGTCTTTCACAGTGCCACTGTCCTTGACAAAACCTGCAATATACGTTAAAATCGTACTAGTCAATCTACTACTGCTAGTAGAACTGTTATGCTACTACAAGCAGCATAATCGATTTGTAGATATTTCAAACCATTAATTCTAAAATTTAACTTGATTAAACAAAGAGTCTTAATATGTATTGAGATACGATTACAGTTACGTTCAATACATTTCAGTTTTTGACATACTTTGTTGAAAACAATAAGCTATGGAAAACTGACCTAAAAACTTTTACGTACATTAAGGCAACTTATTTTGGGCAGTACACGTGGTATGTTATTTACTTATTTATTTATTTTAATCTATTAATGAATTCAAAAATACTTTGTCAGCGACAAGAACCAATACATCTTTGCAGACTATTCGTATAGTACATTGTGTCGTTTTCAGACTTTCACAGGATCTTTAGTTTCAGTTAAAGTCTATGTATGTAATTTTAATGAATAATTAACTAGTACTATGTGTATAATTAGTGTAACTAGTGTACTATGCGTTGTTTAGGGTAACCAATTTTAATTTAATACCCTAGGCGTCGCCTAGGTGGCATTAAAATAAAATGAACTTATACGAGGTGTGTAAATTAAGTAACGAGACTGATTTTTTTTATTTTTTTATATTTTATTAGAATTACAATTCAGTATTGTAAGTACTGTACTGTAATAACAGTAACGGTTACACAGCCGTTTGAATGTTTTCTATGATCCCAAAATGACATCCCTTGAGGTGATTCTCAATCTCGGGAAAAGGAAAAAGTCAACTCGAGTCAGGTGAATTAGGAAGCTGAGGAGCCACAAGAATGTTTTTTTACTGGCTAAACAAAGTTTTTCAAGAACCTCTCTATGTAAAAGTGTTGATTTGCTGTTTGGCCTGGAGGCACAAACTCTTTGTGGACAATTCCCTGGCTATCAAAAAAAGTAATCAACATGCACTGGATATTCAACTTTCTCATTCTTGCTTTTTTTTGGGTTTTGGAGAGCTTGCAGTGGGCTACTCTATGCTTTGACGCTTGGTTTGCGGATCGTACTCAAACATCCAAGTCTTATCACCAGTATTGAAACTTTCCATAAAATGGGAATAATTTTCAATCAATTCCAAAAAGTCAAGACACCTTTCTCTCCTGATGTCCTTTTGTTCGTGCGAATGGTTCTTCGGAACCGTTTTTTTTTTTTTGCAGATTTTTTCTCATCCCCAATTCGTTAGTCAGAATCTGATGAAGAGTGGTGTGATTCAAATTTAACTTTTTCCCGATCATTCATCAGGTCAACCGACGATCTCAACGCACAAGATCCTATATTCTATCGACATTTTCAGTCTTCTGTTTCTTTCAAGTTCTTGAAGATGAAGGCCTTCCGCTGCGTGGTTCATCTTCAATCGACTCCCTTCTGAGAATGCCTCAAACCACCGAAAATCTTGGGCTCTTTGTAGGCATGTTGAAGTTTTGCAAAAGTATCCGTTGCGCTGTGTCCAAGTCTGAAGCAAAACTTGATAGCACACCGTTGCTCAAAATTAATGTCACTCAATTTTGAAACGCACTAGAAAAAAAAAACGGTTTACGAAAACAATCACAAAGTACAAAAAAAAACACCGCACAAGTATACCAATATATCATACCAGTGACACATTCAGTTTAGGAAAACAGTAATAGTGAAGCAAGGAATTTTGTTCGGCTTTTATCTAACGTTGTAGACTAAATACATAAAGACCTGTACTACAAGCTCCGACTTAATAATAGTTCAGTCCTCCAGGGTTTTATACACCTACGTAGTTATATCATCATCCTCCGAACCACTTTTCGCTCTGATTTTGTCTCCTGGGGTTATTATCGGTCCAATCAACGTTCAATTTGTGAGCGATGTTACAAAATTACATTGCCGTGAAACTCGCAGCTACCTGTATAAGTTTTACATATACAAGTATGTATATAAATAAACCTATTACGCATAATTTTAATTTCAGGTTCGTTTAAAATTGACACGGGTGTTACATACATAGGGTAAAATACCCAATTGTTGGCATCTGACCAATGATTGGCACCATAGTAGGTTTTGTTCAATTTTTTTAAATATTCCGCCAGTATTTAGTATGTTTTGTTAAAAAAAAGATACAGACAATTCCACGTTACGGTACGTATATAGTGTTCAAGTGCGCAGGTCCAAGATGACAACGAAATTGTAATACACTTGTATCAGTGCCACAGGAAGTGTGAAATTTAGCGTTTAACTGTAAAAAGTGTACCTCAAAAATTATGACATTTGATAATAGAGTTTAACTAGTAGGCGACTGTTCCAGGTGTTTCATTAATTAAAATTAAATATGTATTAAGTATTATTCAGATATTAAATACAAGATTGTGCAAATGTTGTGTGGTTTTTTTAGGGTGCCAATTATTGGTATGATGAAAACGTTAATTTCCAATAATTGGCCCGTATGCCAACAACTAGATTTATTCGAGTAAATAAGATGACTAATTATTGGCACACATCAATTTTCACACAACAATCACTGCAATGAACACGAAAATATTACATTCTGTTATTTAGAAAACAACTAAACAGTTTACTCTATGATTTCTGAATTAAATACAATTATCAATACAAATTATACGTTTTATTATTTTTATTATCCAGGTAAGTTACACCTTCCCAAGTTTTTTTAAACTTAGAAAGGAATAACTTATTTTCAGGAAAAACACTTTCAAAGGCAAACTCCAGATGCCAACAAATACTTCCAAAGAAAATTCCAAAAAGCGATACAGTGAAGAAGCACTGAAAAATAAACATAGTCCAAAACGTTACATTAAAAGAAGTAACAGAAACTGAGAAACATGAGGAAGAAACCTCAGTTGCACTACCACCTCAGTCTAAACAAAAGGATTTTGATTTGAGGAGAGAAAAAAAAGTATCTTGGACATCCTTCAAAAACCAAAAACTCCTGAAAGGAAAGGTAATCGAAATTCAGAAAGAACATCATTTGTCATAGTTTCATCCAGCATATAAACCTACTAAAATTGATACTTTATCATATTTAATAAAAAAAAGTCAAACTATTATAAAAAAAGTGGAACTTTAGGCTTAAAGTGCCAGCTATTAGGCATTCTACCCTAGTGTGCAGAATTTAAAATTATCGCATTTCTGTAGGATAAATTAAGCCACTTAAATGTGAGGTTACTGTTATTAGTTGGAGGAAATTGGAAAATATATAATTATTTTTCCTAGTCCGAATACGATTTCTGCTTCAATAAAAGTACTTCAAATAATTCTTGCAGTAAGTGTAAAAATTATGGAAATATTTTGTGACAGACTATTAGTGATGTAATATAGTAGGGTAAATGTGAGAGAGAAGACGCAATGACCATTTGGAACTACTGTTATAATTTCAACGGCAATTTCGCTTACTTATAGTCAGCTGATGCATAACCGTGCATCGTAAGTCACTTACATGCAAATCGAACGTTTACGTTAATGAATATTTAAAAAACACTGTTCAGGCGCGGCTAAAATATTTCTCAGTGGCTTCAAAAATATTTGGCAAAAAACCAGTGTAACTGAAGCTTTACACAGTTTGGAGGAAGGAGAAAACATGCAGTAAATCCGAGATTAAAGCAATCTCAATCAGATACAATAATGCAAAGTTCCTCCAATAACAATTCAGAACCTCAACCATCAACTTCGACCACTTGTGACGTTACCTCAGGAAAATTGGTTTAATAAATATCGCACGTACCTGTACTTTATAATATTAGAAAACGCAAAAAATAACAGGCAGTTCATTTAACTAACCCAAGTTGTATAAAAGACATAAAATATATAGAACAATAAAAAATGTATTTACATTAAATAAAATTTTGTCCTTAATACGGACAAAAAGGGCCAAGTTAAATCTGTATCTAAAGGGTTAAAACGAAAGTAAAAGAAGCAATCATCCTTATTATCCGAATCTAAAGTAGAAATATCAGCTCATTCCTCAAGTAGCGATATTACTGATATTGAGGAAAATGAATGCGTCTTTGTGGATATTGAGGAAAATGAATGCGGAGAGTCTCGAACTTTAGAAATATAGGAAATATGTCAAAATCAGACTGAATTGAGTATACACGTTGCAAACGTTGGTTACATGAAACGTGTAGAGCATTCGAAGTTGCCTGTGGAAGGTATTTATTGAAGAAGGCTCAAGTGAAAAAATTATTTTTTCTTATCTTATTTCCTATAAGCCATCTCTCCCTCCAGATATGCGGCGACTCACCCATAGCAAGTAGGAGAGTTGGCATCCTGTATATGACAACAAAATATTTTTTATTTGCTTATTTCTTGCCATAACCACTTGTGTTATGTTCCGTTTCTTGAATAAATGTTTCTAAAGTATGGGTCTTATTTTAGCTAGTTTTTATTGCATTATTAAGGGGAGTTATTGTACATTCTAAAAAAGTGCGGCGTCTCTCCCACATTTACCCTACCACCGCCACATACACAAAAAAGTTGTCTGAAACGTACATGCGATATGTGGTTTCCAAAGTATTTTGTTCCACTGAACACGAATACGGTGTCAGAATTGCTCCATCACACCATTGCTCCATATATAGTTCGGAAACTATATATCACACATAAAATACAGCTCATTAGGGAAAATTCTTAATTTTTCTTCAAGATTCTTCAGAATTTTGCTGAAAATTGAAGGGTGGTGGAGCAATTCTGACACATGATTCGTGTTCAGCGGAACAAAAACAAAAAACTTCGGAAACATATATCGCATGTACCTACATTTCGGACAACTTTTTTTATTTGTGGTGGTGTAATCGACAAACTTCACTCAACTGTTTAGCCTATTTAAATAAACTTAAGATTTTAAAACCGCCACAAAAAATTGTGGATTATTTTAACACATAGTATGATCTTGAGAGAATGATTACACTACGTCTACGTACATGTATCTACAGTTCAGAATAAACTATGTTTTGAAAACGGTGGAAGAATGAGGTGGTGATTTAGCGTAATATTATCATTTGTATACTAGTATACATCTGGTAAATCTGGATTGTCTCGATTTGGAAAGAGATCAGGGAAATCAGGCACCAAGGTGTTTTCGAGAAATTTTAAGGAACGCTCTCCAATTGTTATCACCCAAACGTTTAATTTGTATTTGTACTTGTATATATGTATGCTTCACCAACGCGGGTTATTCTCATTGACTTGTTGCACTAATTGAATTAGATGGTACTAGTCAGGATACTATGTACTAGGACTAGAACAAAATTCTCGGATACCGACCGTCTTCCAGGCGGCTGCGTATCGGTATCCCGTATTCCAGGTGGCCGCGGCCCGGCCAGCGCAGCGGGGCCGGGGCGACTGCGACGCGAAATAGGTTCCGTATTTATTTAGTCCTTGAAGGTCGCGCGCCTGTAATTGTGCATTACTGATTGTTGTACTTAATTGATATTATAACGATGGTTAAAACGCCAGCCTCATTTGTTTATCAATTAAAAAACATTGTACAGGGTTTTCCAGATTTGTGTTAAAGCTACCACTGTGTACTGTGAAATATGCAAGTGTTACTTACATGTTTACAGAAAAGGACAATGTGAAAAGCACGTAAAGTCGCTAAAACACCGAGAAAATAAAATAAATGGAATCCCAAGAAGTGAATTCATATATGAGGACGACGAGGTGTAAGAGTGTGACAACAGATGCGGGAAAAGTAAGAGAAAACAATATCACTTAGTAAGTCACTATTTATTCACTGCAGAGTGCATGCTCAAGTTCGACCCTGGCATGTACCATTTGGTTGATCCATGAAGGGGAATTGATAAGTGGGCGTCTGTATTAGATCGATAGCACAGCTGAGGGTTGAACTAATTGCGAGCGAGGTAAGCGAGACGGGGGGGAGGAGGGCGGCGAGAACTATGTGTTGTGGGTAAATTCATCTAAGTTTGACATAAAAATGCATCGGTTAATATCCACCTATGTTCGTAGTAGCGTAACTCTTATGACCATTTAGTTTTCCAAACATTACGAACAAAAAAAAACATAATCTAATAAAAATAATATAAACCACATAAATTGTTACATGTGATGTACCTTTTCATCTACATAATTTTGAAGTACCGCTTTGAAACTAAATTGGCTACTCTTCTCAATGTATTTTGGATAAAGCTAGCTAATGTTTATCTTACATATCACTCCTGTTCTTCTAAAATTTGCATTTACATACATTACATTTTCATTACCTACACAATATATATGTTCTGAGGATTCTAGTACGTATATTTCAGTTTTTATATGTGCCCAAAAATAAAAGTCGAAAAAAAGTGATATCTGGAGATCTGGCTGGCCATACCATTGTTTCAGTATTTGAAGTAACCCTACAGCTCTGTGTATAAAAATAACATCGACTGTATTTTACATTAAAAACATGGAATATAAAAAGGCAAGCCTTAGTTGCATCTGTTTAGCTTTTTATTACAAAAGAGTAATGATATAACAAAACATTATATATAACATATTGTTCCAAATCAACTAAAAATAAGTGTAGCACATTCAGTTAACTTATAATATCTCAGGTTTTTACTGTGCAAAAAATAGCACCGCTCGTGAAACATACAAATTACTGTATAAGGAATCAAATAAAATTAAAAAGTTAAACTGTAACATATTAATACTTTGTTGTATAACCTTTGTTTTCAAAACAGCAGCAAAACGCCGTGGCATGGAGTCAACCAGCGCTTGACAACGCTGTAATGGAATAGCCTCCCGCGCTGATTACACAGCATACCATAATTCTGCTGTATTCTTCGGTTTTGCTTTAAAAACAGCTTTTTTAACATCTGCCCAAAGAATTTCTATTGGGTTCAGGTCTGGTGACTGAGTGGGCCATTCCATAACCTGAACTCGATTTTGTGCAAAAAAGCCTTTTGCTAGTCTGCTGATATGTTTTGGATCATTGTCCTGCTGTAAGACCCATCTGAGCGGCATATTCCAGTCCACATAGGGCAACATTACTTCTCTCATTATATCAAAGGAGTTATGTGGTTATCGTAGGCTTGATCTAAAATATTGGCCCAGTACCATGATACCAGAAAAACCCCACACATTAATTTTTGCTCCGCCATGTTTAACGGTCTTGACTGTATACTGGGGTTTAAGTTCATCTCTTGTTGGTCTGCGGACAAATGTTCTACAGCCTGGAGTCCCCAAATAACTCAATTTTCAACTCATCGGTCCAGAGGATATTTGTCCATTGTGCGAGAGGCCAGTTTAAAAGTTCCCGAGCGAATTTGATTCTGTCACGAAGATGTTTCTTCTTGAGTAACGGTACATTCTTAGGATTTCTGGCCATCCAGTTTTTCTCTATGAGCCTTCTTCTTATTGTAGATGTGTCTACATTGAGATGTAATTCCTTTTTAATTTGAGTTGACGTTATAAAAGGATTTTTTTTGTTAGTCTTAGGATGCTTCTTTCATCAGTTAAAGATAGTTTTTTCTTTCGGCCTCTTTTTTCTTCTTTTTCTTTAAATTTCTTGGCATTGCTGATCATTTTATTAGAATATCCGACCACTTAATCATATTCCACCGTAATAAATTTGTATGTTTTCCCTTTATCCAATAATTTGTTTATGAACAAAAGTTCTTCTTTCGTGCAATGTTTTCCACGACCTATTTAATATTTAAAATAAATTAAAATTCAATTCAGATATTAACTATAGGCTTATATTATTTTACCTTTGACTTCATTGTTCTATGCTGAAAGATGTTTAGATGTTACGGCGTCGAACTGCTATCATAGACTGAACAACATAATATGGCTTGTAATACATCATTTGAAAGCCCACAGCAGTCAGACACAAGAGGTTCTACAGCTATTTGCTCGGATATTTGACAGAACACACTCTCAACGGTTATCCAGAATTTCAAAAATTGAGAATAAATAATATAAAGCGCATTCTTAATTATTTTAATTAAATTAATTATTTAAATTAATCTTTAAATGAAGTATTTCAGGGTTCATGGATTGGGCAAACGGAACAATTCGAGCTTCCTCTTAGGTCGCCTGACCTAACCCCTATGGATTTTTTCTTGTGGAGTTATTTAAAACATATTGTGTATATAAATAAGCTTACTAGTATATATGACATAGAATAAGATGCGTAATTCAAATACGTAATTCAAAAATACTAGCTGAAATGAAACGAAACCTGGTTGAAGAATTTGAATCGCGGCTTGGTTACAAGTCAACGGGGCACAGTTTGAACATTTATTAAAGACCAGATTAGGATAGGTAGTTTTATTGTGTTATTTTTATTTTTAGTGTCCCGTTTTTAATAAATAGGTTAAATAAAAATATTTAAGACTGCGCTTTATATTATTTATTTTCAATTTCTGGAATTCTGGACAACTATTGAGAGTGTGTTATGTAACCTGAACCTCTCCTGTTTCTAGTGATTTTTTAATTAAACTTTCCTTCGTTTTTTGTGGAATTTTAACTTTTGAACGATCACCATTTTAAAATGGCTTTATAGAATCGCACCAAAATTTAGGAGCGTGCTGCGTGAAATAATAGCTTTCAAATGATGTATCACATGTTGTCATTAAAAAAATATCGATGACGTCATATCTTCGATAGTTGTCAATAAAATAACAAATGAAATACGGCAAATGAAAAATTTAATTGACGTGTTGAGCCTGTTTAAAAAAAAATCATTTTACTTTTATCGAATTTATGCTCAACAACATCAACGAGAGCATCTTAAAAAGGTGTCCTAACAGTGAACTTTCTAAAATATCAGAAGTCGTGTAGTTAAAAAGGGACATTCTTTAAATCGCACCTTCTCAGTTTTTTCGGTATTATCTCAGTCGATAAAATCAAAATAAGAAATGAGATAAATCGAATTAGAAGAAAGTCGGAAGAGGGCATAAAACCCTCAAAAACTTTCCTCATTCCCACCAATCCTCTTCCAACCATCTTTCTATCTCCAACAATAACGGAGATATCAGTGCATGCTTAACCCATTTTTTACCAGTGATGCGAAAACGCAACAGTCATTACAACATTTTTTTTTATCAAAATGGCAATAAAAAACAGATCTGCACCAGAAATTTACACTTTATTAAAGTCATTAATTAATTTTTAATAGTAGCGGACGCGAAAAAAAAATTCTGGGGATGATTTTTTTTGTTAAAATTTCGGTGAAATTTAAACCTTTTTGCACGGTCGCGAACATTAATGTTTTTTTTTTAAATGTGTTTGTTATCTGGTCTTTACTAAGGGAAATTTTATTGTTTGATAGTAGGTATACACAGTTGACTTTATCTACAGACATCGAAAATAGTTTGCTATTTTTTGAAAATACACTGTAAAACTATGAATGTTGTGAAAACACATAATTGGGAAAATATACTATCTCCAAGTGCCTCGAATTATTTCGCTTCAATTTTCGTCCGTTTGGTTTTAAAATTATGGTGAATTTGTTCTTCAGATGGATATCTGTATCAATTTATACCGTACGTAGGCTCAAACTCAAATAAAGGAAAGTCGGTACTAGGTATGGGTGGGTAGGTTGTTATTGATTTATTACCTATAGTACCAGATCCAAGCAAGCATCAGGTATTCTTTGACAATTTTGACAATTTCTTTTCCTCATTCCAACTGTTTGCTTATCTTACCGAAAAATGTTTTTTTGCTAGCGGAACTATTAGGGAAAATAGAACTCTTCGTTGTCCTTTAGAAAGCATCAAATCTGCCTCTAAAAAAGAACGCGAACTTTTACGTTTCGGCGTATGAACTAACACCGGGATATCATTAGTGAGATGGAACGATAATTCAGTGGTCAAGGTCATAAGTAATCATTACAATCAGGAGCCTCTGTCTACTGCAAATAGATATAATCGTAAACTAAGAAAAGATGTATCAATAGGCCAGCCCAATGTTATCAAATTCTACAATAAAAACATGGTGGGCAGTAGTTCTCCATGATAATGGCATAGCCAATTACAGAATACGGGTTTCTGGGAAAAAGTGGTGGTGGCCTTTGTTCGTCAATACCATCGATAGTGTTCTGGTAAATGCTTGGATACTTATTTTAATACATAATAAATGTTGCAATCATTAAAATTGCGTTTTTTTACCCCTTGGTAAAGAATGGGTTAACCAATTTGGGAAGGACCATATACTTAAGTAATATGATTTTTCTTCCTGAATACAATTTCTGTTTTAACTTTATCTAAAAATAATAGCTGATAATAAGGTTTAGTAGTGTTATATTACCGTGTCAAGCATTTTAATTGTCCATACTTTTTTGACGTAGTTATTGAGAACTTCGTCTAAGCTTTCTGGTAGATTTCAGCTAAAATAAATAACATCCTACCGGTATATCAGAGACTGTCAGAAGTCTAAGCTGTAGATAAATATTGGTTTTCATCGGATATTGTGATAGGGGCAGGCAAAGCCTTTTTTGTGCCTGTTTGAAAAGAGAATTTGCCGAAGACTTTCCAGTACAAATATCGACGTTATTATAGCGCCACGTACTTTTTTTCAGTAGGGAAAAGTTTGTGTTTACGGGGTGGAAGTTGTCTGCATTCACACATCATGTGTGTTATGAAATACCGGATGTATTATTTGGTTTACCTGGGAAACCTTTAAATAGGATACAAACGAGAAAATTTGAAAAATTACTTGCGAGAGTTTTGTTGTTGCTTGTTAACAAAAGGTTAAAAGACACGAAAAACAACATTACAATTAATAGGATATCATTTAATGCAATATTACAAAATTAAAAATATAGAGACATCCAAAAAAAACGTCTTCAAAGTTGGCCGAGAAAAAAAAGACGTATTTCTATACTTAATCGAATTTATAACCTTATTTACTTATCAAAACTGTCACATCATAGTACAGCCATTGTTTATTTTATAAATTGTGACAGTTACTTGTCAAAAAGTTTGGCTTATTAAAACTTATTAACTTAAGGTTTATTAACCAAAAAGCTTAGACATGACCGCTATTTCCATCTCTCTCGTTCATAGCCAGAGTTGAAGACGTTTTTTTGGATGTCTATATAACCTTAATTCATACTTTAATCTATTATATTTCACACCGAAGCACTATTTTGTACTCAACACGAGCGTTTCGCTGATCATCTGATGAGAACTAAAGTGTAATCCAATTATCTGACCTATTTATATCAATAAGTTCCCGTTGTAGCAACCTGTAAAGTTGCAGTTTAGTGAACCGTAACTTTTGTCCTTGTTTATTAACCGCAACAGGACTGTTATTACATTTAACAATTTCTTGGAAGAATCTATCTAACTGTCTAACGTCTGTTACATTTCTTATTAGTTTTAAGCCACTAATTTTGTTCACAATCTTTACAACTCACATATTTCATAAATTCTCAACTTTTCTTTCCTATTTGTTTTATCTTTTGGGTTGCCCAAATATGTTTGTAATTTATTTATTGAGGAGTTTACTAGAGTCATGTCAAGATTCTTAAAGGTTTTGCGTAATCCGCGGGATAATTTTGATTCGTAAGGTAAAACAACAAATCTTGAATTTTTTGCGTCTCTCCGAAAAGTCGGGAAATTGTACAGATTTTTCTTAAATATTTTTCAGAGATGTTTTCTAATCATAGACGACTTCTACATTTATTTATTAAGTCCACTTGATACGCCGTTAATTTTGTATATGTTTATTAGTTAATAAGACGGCATGCAACATCGTGTTAATACATGAAATATGAATAGTTAATTTTGCAGTAATAATGAACTAAATCGATAAATTCTCTGAAAAAAGGACAATGTTAAAAATAGCCGATTTTTTGGCTGCTCGGGGGGAACGCATGTAGCCCAGAAAAATGATTGATTGCTGTCAAAAAACGTGATATATTTCCCCCGAATACTTCAAATGGCTGGGGAAATGTCAACTTCACCCCTAAAACTGTAAAAAGCATCCCAAAACCGCTAAAAATTGATAGCATTCGGTATTTCTTTCTATACGCGATCTCAAAGTTGAATAAAGTATCGAATTTGAAAGCAGCTAGAGTCAAGCGTGCCATGGAATTCTGTCAAGACAGTTAAATATTATCTGGAATCACTTAAACTTATTTTTGGCCTAGTGTGCCCTGGTTGACCTAGTTTGTCAAGTAAAGATTTTTTTCTTGTAGATACAAGAAAAAAAACTTTACTTGACAAAAAATAAATATATATTTTTTTGTCTACGACACTAAACTAGAGGTCAAAACTAGGACAAAAAAATCTATTTTTTATAAGTTTATCTATTAACATGTATCTGCATGTTAATAGATAAACTGAAAACAAGTGGGATTTTGGAAATTTCACAATGATAGTTTCAAATTGATTGATTTACACCCAAAAAGGGTTATTATTTGGTTTGTAAAAATATACATTAAAGTAAAATTAAAACAAAACTAAAGAAATAATAGATAACTAATAATAATTCCAGACAACATTCAACTGTCTTGCCATTATTCCATAGCACTTAACTTGTCCGGATTTCAAATTCGACATTTTACTCCACTTTGAGATAATATAGAAAGAACCTTGTACATATTTTGTTTAAATTTTGCATATGGAGGTTTTGGTGACTTCTGACTAACTCTGTGGACTAGGATTAAAAAAAAAACTAAATGATTGTTTTGAATTTCGGGATTATCAAAAAATCGTAGAAGGCCATGGAACTGCATCTTAAAAGCGACGTAGGGTCAGAAGAACCAGTTGTCAAGACTCAATACTTAAAAACTAAAAAAAAAATTAATCGATTATATTGAAACATAAATAAAAGTAAACACTAGGGTGTCATTCTAATAAGAAAAAGAAAGAGTGAATATAGTATTGGCACGTTTTCCTTTCTACAAAGAGAAACGTTGTTCGTAACACGAAAAAAGCCAAAAGTTGAGTTGTGTATAATTATTAAATAATGATCCATTACTCTGAATTAAACGTCCGTTCCCATTATTCAAAAAATATATACGCGCCCTCTAAAACCGCATGTTCCTCCGTTGATTTATGTGTTTTAAGTTTGGGCACGCTAAAAACCATAAAATAAATCATCGGAAGTAATGAAAGAACTTAGTAGGGAGCGTAACATTTATCAGAGGAATGTACCAAGTGGTGGGAAACAATGAATTACTACAATTTAAACTTGTTGACAGATTGCTTGCTGCGGAGCTGATGGTGCAAACGATTACGTGTCCCTTCAGCAGCCACTGCCCAACGAATGCAGGGACACCGTCACAGGAAATCCCTTCTTTCATGGCTGCGTTGACGAGCTAACGTGGTTCTTCGAACAGAAATGCGCCTGGATAGCCGGCTTAGCGATGGCAGTATGCTTCTTGCACGTAAGTAATTTTTCTTCTATCCTTCTATTTTAATAGCGGACACTTTAATCGAGTGCGATGTTTCGTGTTAGGTTAGTGGTGACAGTCGAAGTGGAAGAAATTGTGTCCGAGAGCATGACTTGTCCTAGTTTACAGAGTTTATGTTTGTGCCTTATTTATACAGTGACTTCGTAAAGGGACGGATACAACAATTTATAAAATCATCATAGATTTTTTTTTTCGGAAAAATCGCTTATAGAAGAAAAAAATAAAGGAGCGTCAAACCTTGCCATCGCGCTGGACACTCAAAACTGGCCTCTTTTTCCTATTCAACAGTAAATAGGCGATTATAAAAATCATGGCCGACATCGGGGTGCATTTGTTTTTTTGAGTATACAGAGTGTGTCTGTGAATTATCACTTCATGAAATTTTCACAGATGAAATTAGGCTTAAAAACTTAAATAGAAATCCAAAAGTTTATATACTTTTAGTTTAATTACTTCTAGAATATGGTACCACTAAAAAAATTAGTGGACATAGTGTTCTCCATTGAAGGAGGGCATTGCAAAATATAAACGGGAAAGCAATTATATTAAAAACATCTCTAATACATGCAGCCGAGCAAAAAGTATTAAGAAAAGTTTTTTTTTTTACTTTGACAAACTGGAAGCGAGGAATACGCGGAAAGAAAAAAACACACTCATATTTAAACGAAGACACTGACATGAATGTGCTTGCTCTTGAAGGAATAATGAAAGTCGATTTTCGTTATATGTTTAGGAGAATGGTGGCCAATTCAAACTTCTGTTTAGTAAATAAAAATTTTACTTTTTTTTTTAGTCACTAATTATTGTTTTTCTTGAACAATAATCTATAACCATTTCAATTTAGCTGTTTATTATCTTGAATTAACTTTGAAAATTGTGGCAATAGTTTTGATTTATAGCTCTAGTGAGTGATAATAATAATTATAGTTTGTTTGTATTTTACGATCAAGGGTGTTACATACATAAAGGAGCCTACAACCAAACAACATATTCTTTACAGGGTATTAAAATTATAATGTTATTTTCGATTTCCATAAATAACTAACTCAAAAAAAAATTGTTTACAAAATTTGTAGATTGGGAGTTTTTCGAGGAGAGAAATTTGTCAATTATTTTGATGTAAGTTGTAGAGAACGTTTTCTTCAGCATTCTGAATATATAACAAAAGGTGGGAGTTTTTTGCATAAGAGAATATTTATGTTTTTATTGAAAGTATCAATTTTTCCAGTGAAAATGTTGTGAAAATAAAAAAAAAAGTGAAAATATTTTGAGAATTGTTAGCTGCCCATGTCCTACCGTTAATCAGATATTAATTGTAAATCTCACAATAATGATTTAAATAAATTGTTGCACTGAACACTTTAAACTTTAAAGGTTATAATACGTTAATAACGGCATTAATAATAAATAACGGAAAAATCGATATTTTTAATAAACATTGTAGCCCCTTAATAATGGGAAAACCTGTATGATCAAATACATTTAATTCAGTGTCCACTTATTTTTTCATATAGGCACTCTGTGTTTTCTCTTTGCGTCAATCATGATATTTGTTACTTTCATGGCATACCCTTAATTCACATTTCTAATTTGCATTTTGCATTCTAACCCATATTGGTAAAGATAAGACTTAGTAATAGATAAGATGAGCAATTCGCTGTTCCTACGCACTTTTGATTTTTATAATATATTGAAAAAATATTATATTTAATAATAAAAATATTATTATTTAATAATATGAAAAAAAAACTCGCCTTCAAGAAAACGTGAGTTAATTCCGATTTTTCTTTGTAGGTTATAAACGTCGTTCTAGCCACCGTCCTTATCCAGGCTCTCAGAAAAGAGGAAGAACAGGCCGACACATATAGGAAGTAATCAAAACTAAAAACACTAATAGAAATGAAGTACTTAATGTTATGAGTAATTTACTAAAATAGTTATTCTTAAGTAATTTTAGGTGTAAGTTTTTTTTCTATAATAAAGCCATAAGCTTTAACCCTTAATTTGAATTTAAATTACCCATGATTCAGCGTATATCATATACATATAGTTGTTAAGTTCATAATTATTCGCATTTACTTCTTCATACTATTTTCTTTAGAAGGATATATTAGTTCTAGGAACAGGTTGAAAACAGGAATCTTGAGAGACGTTCAACCAATGCAAATAAATATCCTCCTGTTGAAATAAGTTTAATTAAATGTACATATGATATTGCGAACAGTGTTGCATGCATACTTCTCTGCTATATTTGGACTGCACGTAATACTTTTTTTATTTACCATAAAATTTGCTTGTTACGATCGAATGTCGAATTTCAATGTAGTATATGCCACATGTTATAAAATTCATTGTCCGTTCTTTGCAAATAAGAAAATTAGATAATAGTTATTTAACCTTTTTATACAAAAACATACCGAAGTTAAAAAATATCTGATTAGTTTGATACTATGACGTTTTCGCTCCCAGAGAGGAAATAATACCACAAACCATTTGACTATTTATTGAATTATATACAGAAGAATATCTAACCTTTACACATCAAGAAGTATTTTAAAATACTTTTAAATAATAAAATTATTTTGATGAGTTTGTTATGTACAATTAATGACAATATTTATAAACATCTTTTTTATCCTAAATAAAGTAATAAAAGGATATTTGTGTTTTAATACTTATAGCAAATAACTATTTGAGTACTCACCAAACCACAAAACCCATTGCTAAAAGAGTCATCACTTCACAATTAGTTTTTCTATGTTTAGATCATAGGTATGCCAATATTGTAATCTCAAAAATATATTAAAACATATTTCAGGGAATAATGAAAATTTAAATAATGAAACTCATTTAACAAAAGCTCTTTAAAATCGAACGTGTTAAAAATGTTTCAATTTACTTCAGTGAGCCTTCTCACAAAGAGAAAAATTAATTAAATATTGAATAATAAAATAAATAAATACCAAATAACCTGGATTGAACTATTACCCATGAAACTGTAAGGCCCTGGCACTTTACAAGTGACATCTCACTCGTTGTACGGCACTGCAACTGCTAAGCCACGTAGAGATGCAAATAAGCAATTTAGTATTTATTTGAAATATAAATTTGAAGGGTTTCCTGTTTAAAGAGGGTGCCAGTCATCTACTCAGCCACTCAACCCATTAATCATATAATTAGAAAAATTAAAGAAATTAGAAAAACTAAATTCCAAAGCCAAAAAGATTCTGGCAAAGTCAGTTTATCTTATTTGTTAAATATGGATAGTTTTCTACTTTTGTTTCCTTTAATATTTGATCAGTCATTAGTTTTAAAACAGTAATTCATGAAATTTTAATAGTGTTGAAGATTGATGTGAGAATCATATTTATAACTATAGGTCTGCCATTTTATGAGTACTACATTTGAAGAAATGTTGTAACTATCCTTTGTCCGAAATGTATTTAAATATGTACTGACTTAAGAACTGTCGTTTACTACAAATTAAAGAAAAATCTTATTCAAATTCTGAAAATATTTTGTTGAATATAATATATGAGGAAAAAAAACTAATTGCACTGAAAACTCTTGTGGAAGATTTACTGTCTAGTCTTGTCACACTTATCTATTCCACTTAACAAGTCTTTGGTTTTAAGCAACTCTTTTACTTTAAATAATAATACTATTTCAACACCATCAATTGTTTTGTTTTCCATTCCACAGGTATTTGTAAAGATTTAAAAATCGTCAGAAAACCATCGCAACTGTCATAAAAAAACTATTTTTCGTATAATTCGTTATCATTTTGACTATTTATATAATTGAAATCATGAAATTCCGTTGCTCAATAAGTTTCAATTTTGCATCTCTACTTAGGTGACTTTTAAGGATTTTAGAAAATAATAATGCGTCAGAAGCTAATTATTTGAGAATCGTTGAATCTACTGTAATACTCTCATCATATTTTGAATCCTAAGCGGTTAAAGAACACACGTTTTCTTTAGGAGAATGTAATTTATTAACCTTGTAACGTTGTGTTGGTTGAAAATTCTCGCGAGGGATAGTACTATTAATTTTCCACCCAAATCTATGCCGTTTAAAAATGTAAACACTTGCACTTATGACAATTTTTAGTTAGTTACACCGACAAATACAAAATAAACACATGTCATAACGCAGAGCAAACACAGGTTGTTACCCCGACAGGTAAATAAGGTATCCCGAACAATAACACAACTTGAGCATTCTGAAGTTGCGCCTTTCGATTCAGCGAACGGCCACATCATAGAATTTTAAAATTCAGCACCGGGGCCTTCTATTTCGCCTGCGGGTGACGATTGGACTGGAGAACAGATCGTGTTGCTTTTTTAAAATTTAAGGTATAATGTAACATAAGGTATAGTAAAAAACCAGACCGGTCATTGTAAATGCCCGGTCCACACGGTTGCCCACAAACAACCAGACAGGCAGACATTAGTGCCATTTCATTATAAGGGTGCAGGAGTAAAATCATTAGTATATACTTGTATTTCGAAGTATGTATTAAAGTTTTAACCCAAGAACACATAAAACTAATTTCATATGCTCGTACATAACTACATATTTATTTTTCATGTAAAAATTAAGTGAAGTGTAAGTGTTATCATAAGGGCGCGGAAAGTGTGCTACAACGCAGGGTCGGACTCGTAATTCGTCATGTCATTGACGGAAGGACATATGAGAGACCAAAAAGACAGGAGTAAAAATGTGTTAAAAATGTACATACCTATCGCTTATGTCATTCAGAAACAAAAAGTGTCTTCATTGTTTGAGCGTACGTTGCCACAACCAGTAGTTTTTCTGCATTTCTTCTCGTTAAATATGCGCGATTTGGCCTGTATATATGGATGTAGAAGAAAAATGATCGTTCCACATCTACTGAAGTCAAAGATGCAAATTCAAAATAGTTTACATGGACAGAGAACGACACACCACGCGCATTATTTTCACGAATTTCGCACGGCTGTTTCTATCATTAACAGTTATTTGTTGTTACTAACATCAGTACATTATTATGTCTTATGTCTATAGAGGACAATGCACGTGTTACTACTATTTCTATACTTTCAGCCGTTGTTTGCTAAACAATATCGGGGACGAAATATCTGAAACAAAATTCAGAATAGTTTACATAGACAGAGGACGACACGACAATTGTTTGTATCACCAACCAACTGTATGTTGTAATAATGACAACAGTTGCTTGTTGTCAATAACATCAGTACATCATTATTTTTTACATCTACAGAGGACAATGCCCGTGTTACTACTACTTCTTTGATATTTCCCATGACATGTTGATATGCCTTCTGTAAATATGTATGGCTACTAGGCAATGGAAAATCGGATACATATTTGGAGAATAAACGTCTAAAGTGAATATTGTCAGCCACGTTCAACTATATATAATACATACGTTTATTAGTTAATCACATACATAAAAAATATTTTAAACTCAGCGTTCTCGTCGAGCACGTCGGTCCACTCACATCGAGGTAACGTAACATACTAAATTTCGACAACGGAATCGTCACTCCGACATATGGATACATTGTATCTAGCTGTTCTCGAAACTGCACACAGCGGACGGACACGGAGTCCCAGACGGAGCGCTTGTTACCAGGCACGGTCAGTGACGTACGTACGTTCGGGCAAGTAATACACGCGTACGTACGTAATTTACAATTTATCCATTTAGTTCTTATGATTACCCCACGATGTATTTTTTAAGCTTTTAATAGAAATGACAGAGCAAATGGAAACGTTAAGGTTCACATCCGACAAACAGTTACTATTTCAAGGGACACGAACAGTAACTGTAATTTTGAAGGAACCACTTATAATTCGCGCTAAACAAATCTAAATTGTGCATGTCCTGTCAGCGTAACATAATTTTTAGTGCCTCTAGTAATCACAATATTTGTATTAGCTACTAAATAATTTCTAAAGTATATTTTACAATGCCCTGATTTGAATAGAAACGTCATTAGAGAGTGTTTTCAAATCGATTATTCTGCAAAAATACATACATAGTTTGACTTATTAGTTATTTTAAGAGAGAATTTGATTTAGAGCAGCAATTTATTGCGTGATTGCATGTAAATAGTTCTTTACTACTTTAGCAACAATAATTTTGTTTTATTTTTTAGCATGTCATGTTTTGATGTGCTTATGAAAAATTGGCATTACAGTGAAGGTATTACGATAACGATATCATTTGTATGCAATGATTAATGTTGATATACGAGTCGTTTTATACAGGGTATCCGGTAAACATTATGAAATTCTGTATATGCATTTAGCACCTAAGGCTACATGATTGGTTTTTTGTAAATTGTACTGCAAATCAGAACAAAAAATTATCATTTTTCTTAAAATAATTGGCTTGATATTAGTTAATGAGTTTATGTTTCAACCGACGCCATGTTAGAAATTTAAACTTTTTTTGTTTGTGTCTGTCAATTTCTGGTTTCTCTGATTATTTTAAACGCCTCTTAATACCACTGTTTTATGAGCTTTTTCAAGTTCCAACACATTAAAACTATTAGTTTTAGAGACTTGCCGATAGATCGGCGATTATAAATGCATATAGTAAACCTTCTGGTTGGCGCTCTCGAATATGTGTGGTAACTCCGTAAGTATTTAATATTTAGATTTTTCCTCTTTCGAGTATACTCTCAATATATTGTACTTTCGAAATAAAAAAAAAATAAAAAGTCTATTTTTTGAAAATTTATTTTATATTTGAAAAAAGGGTTTTCCCCCCTTAATTATTTTGGCTATTAGTAAAAGTAATTCCAAATAGGTGGTCAACCACACCATGCATTCATTTGGCGGGAAAACGTCTAGCTGTTTTGATTGTAGTTGCTCAGTCACATATTTTATAGTGTTTACATAAAATAAAGTTGTTTTCCAGAATCCTGTTTTAATTTAGCTAGTGCCAACTTAATTTTGTTCCTGGAATGGATACTGGAACCTTCGGCGTAGAAACAAAAAACTGGACGTTTTCCACGAAACACCGAACTACTACACTTTTCTCGACGCGCGTTTCGCCAACCAAGTTGGCATCTTCAGGAGAAGATTAAAACTAAATTCTAGCCTACACACTTGCACTAATTATACCAAATTTGTTGCCACGGTTCACTGAACCGTAACTGTCTTTGTTTATCAGAGCAAACAGTGGACTGGTGGGTATCGGACCGTTGTCCTTATTCATACTATTGTTACACTTAATGATTTCTAAACTTTCAAAAGCATCCACCTGTCTACTGTTTGTTACATTTCTAATTAATTTTAAATTATTTATATATATCCTATGGTTGTTGTCAAAAGCGTGTTGGGCAACACAAGATTTTTCTGTTCTGCCATGTTTCAAATGAGCGATGTGTTCTTTAAATTTAATCAATATAGATCTTTTTGTTTGCCCAATATACTTTTGATCACAATCTTTACAACTTATTTCGTATATTCCTGACTTTTCATTATTGTTGATTTTGCCTTTGGGGTTACCCAAAAGCGTCTGTAGTTTATTTTTAGAATTATAAACCAAATTGATATTAATATTTTTAAAAATGTTATCTAGTCCGCGGGTGAATTTAGGTTCATATGGTAACGAAGCAAATTTCGAATTGTCAGTATATCTACGAAAAGTCGTGGAATTGTACACGGTTCTCTTAAATTTATGCTTCCTTATTAACTTATCTATTAAATGGACTGAGTAACCGTTACTCTTAGCTATATTCTTAATTAATTGTTTCTCATGTTCTAACCTCTCTTTATGAGAGGAATTTAACAAATAATTAAAAATTAAATTATTTTTTTAATGTTATGTTGGGAATATATCTAAGAGTCGCGGTTTCTTTCCTATATACATCAAACTCTAACTTATTTTCACTATTTCTAATAACTAATACATCTAAAAATGGTAGCTGTTCATTGTGTTCCACTTCATATGTAAATTTTGTGGTAGGGAAATGGTTATTTAATTTAGTTTGCTCTGATAAACAAAGACAGTTACGGTTCAGTGAACCGTGGCAACAAATTTGGTATAAATAGTGCGAGTGTGTAGGCTAGAATTTAGTTTTAATCTTTTCCTGAAGATGCCAACTTGGTTGGCGAAACGCGTGTCGAGAAAAGTGTAGTAGTTCGGTGTTGCGTGGAAAACGTCCAATTTTTATTTTTAATTTTGTTAGCAAGTAGTCCTTTAGAGAGTTGAAATTTACAGAAAAAGTCGAAGTAATTTTATTGTTGTTATTGTAACAGTGGCCTAACCTCAATAATTGCATGTCAGAAATAAGGCCCAAGTACAAAAGCACTAGAACCTTTAATTCCCAAAGTACAGTTCTGCTTCCCAAGGTACATTTAAGATAAATAATTTATGGTACTATCCAATACGTCGATATCCCCTGAAAGCAATATCAGGCTTTCCTATATAATTTTTCACAATACATGGGTATAAGAACACTGCTTAAGATATACGCCCTCTGATGTGAAGGCTGAGAGTTTATTTTTTAGAATGTCCGAATTTTATTTTCCGTTAAATATATATCATCCATTTAAATGGTTTTCCGTTTATTTAGCAGTCCTTTACTACAATAATTAGAGCATATGGACCTCATTACTGCGACTGAAAGAAAGAAGGCCCATTTGCAACATTTTCTTAAATACATTAATTTTTTCGGCAAGTTTCATTTTAAACCACTTTTAGTTTTAATTTTTAATGGAATATTAAATTGGTTTGTTTTTCAATAAATATAAGTATAATCTTTGGCTAGGACATAAAAAGAATTAAGTTGGCCTTATTTGTCGTATGTAACCGCATGGTAACTCATAGGTAAGGTACCTATGAGTAAACCACAGGTACTATGTAAGGACATAGGTACAAAATTCGGACAATGAGCGAATTCGGCTAGATCGTCTTTTGTTTTGATTTTTCTTTTTTTTTTTTTGGAACTGTTTTCGGTAGTCGTCGGTAATTTTTTTTAATAACTTTTTCTTCGACTAATTCGGAAACACTGCCTTTCTCTTCGTATCTCTCGTCGTAAGTAGTTTAAAAAAAGTAGTAGTCGAAAAGGGAAATTTTGAAGCAAACCTCCATATCAAGTTATCGTTGCTACAGGCAAAAGAAACGCCTTCGAGTACATGTTAAAATGTTAATTGAATTTCTACGGATATTTACTTCCAAAGAAACTTTAAACTGTTATTTAATTCCAAATAATTACGTAACTATAAACATAAGAAAAAATATATTCATGCCCTCAAGACGCTTACAAATTTACTTCCAAGAGAGACTCCAATTTGACTTTAGGAAAAACAAACATTAGAGGCAGTAATAGTCTACGTGGCAGTAAACCGAAATTTATTCATTGCTTCAGTTTATTTGCTTTCGTATGTGCAATGTGATTGTTGGAAATAAGCACGGGAGAAGACTTTAGAGCAACAGTGGGCCCCAGATATTCTGAAATGTATATCCTTTACGTGCTTTAATCAAGGAATTCCTGGCCGAAGAGGATATTACTTGATGATATTGTCTATATAGCAGCTAGCAGTCGACGTTGAACGTTAAATCAATATAGGAAAATTTATGAAATGAATTGAATGCAGACCTAACCAAGACAATAACATCGAACTTCAATATTGTTTAAGTTATGGCCAATAATCCTATGCTTTGGTGCGATAAATTTTACGATCTTCAAAGGAAACAAATATGGACTTCGACGTTAAATTAATAATGACGGGATTAAACTTTCTTATAAATAACCCCCATACGGTTATGGAGCAATGAAATTTCACGATTAGATTATGGATCTCATGAATTTCCACCTCTGTTCAGTTCTCTAGTAAGACATAAGGAAGATTATGGGGTATTGTTACTCCATGCATAAATGACTTCGTAAGGATTTATACGTAGGGGAGATATCAATTTCACATTTACACACGCAGAATCTTCCCTTATTACTAAATAAGCTAGTAGCCATTTGAACATTGCATATACATGTGACTTCTAGGCAAAATTTAAAGTTCAAATTTTTAACCGTACTGCACACTTTTGAACGCGGCTTGCAACTTTTAACAACTTTTTTTTAAATTGAGTTGCATGACGTATATTATTATCGCAGGACCATAGCCAGTTTTTACCGGGTGATCAATGAAGTCATGCAAAAAATCTAAAAGTTTGCATAAGGAACATCACCTCCAAATATAATTTTTGGCCGTACAATATGGTTCAGTTACTAAGGTCACATAAATATATTTAGACATTTTTGACAGTTTTTGATTAAGGCCCATGTGACTTTATTATCACACTACTCAACATGATATCATTCATGACTAGCAAAATCTCTATGACTTTTATAACTATGATCATCGGACTAGAGTTCTTGATGACCTATGTAAATTATGCCCAAATTTATTTCCGTGGATTTTCTTACCTATGTCTAAGTCATTTTATTTGAGGTTGGAATTGAGCACTAGTACCGGTAGAAAATAAAGGAAGGCTCAAGCTCGACATAGAACACGTTGATTACATACATTTACCTATACAAGTCTAGTTAACAACTGCTTGCGAAAGTCAATTCTTAATAAAATTATAATTCTAAACCTACATTTAAAAGTTCCGTGAAATCCCTCAAAAAACATTGATTACTTAAATAGGTGAAAAGATTATAGTATGCATGGATGTTTGAAGGGAATGCCTAGTAGTACTTGTACTTTTTGTAATTTTTTATATATAAAAAAAAAATAAACGAAAAACATAAATTGTCTGTACCATTACTTTTTGTCTACAGCCCACTGCGCCAAAGATGGAGTGAGAGAACACTAGATGAGATTTACGGAGTTTACAAATAAAATTGGGAACATCGTCCGCAACAGCGTGTGAAATCTGACGAGATCTTGACAGCACCGGCAAACAAGAATGGTAAAATGCCAAGTGTCCTATCTTTACATACCTCATATTTAGTAACTATTTACCCGCAATGTGGTACATTTATTAAAATTTGCAGCGAAACTAATATTTTGCTTCGTCACTCCATGCACGACTGTATTACATCCCGACATCGACTTGGTAGAGTATCCACAAGATTATTTATAAAATCTTGTGGAATATTCTCCATTCTTCACGAATGGCCACAAGCATTTCTAAGGTTTCAGGGGTACATCACGTCAGATCTTCTGTGTTTTAGTTTTAAATAAGACCAAAACGTGTTCGACGACATTAAGATCCGGAGACTTCGCAGGCCAGTCCATCCTATTGATGTTCTATTCCTGCAAAAACTCTGGTCACTTCGCGCTCTGTGAGGTCGAGCGTTGTCATCCACCAATATAAATTCTGGGCCGTAATTTCGAGCAAAAGTGAACAACAATAGGTTCCAGAAATTTCCTCCTGATAAACAGTAGCATTAAAGGTTTGGTTGGTAATGAATATCTCGGTTTTAGGCCATTTCTTATGATACCTCCCCACACTGTAACACCTCCGCCACCAGAGATGCCTCTTGAGGGGCCAAATGCCTAACACCAACTGGGATATGAGCTTCGGACAGAACAGTGAGAAGAAAGTTAAATAAAAAACAACTTGAGGTGAGAATTTATTTTTACAAAACTTAAATAATCGCCAAACCTTAGACGCTTCGTACCCTACGTTTTTGTTTATTATCGACCCGGTATAGTGTAAAATTTCAACCATCAAATAAAATGCTTAGACCAGAGATAATCTACGTGAAATAAAGATTCCAAATCCGCAAAAATCATCAAGAACCGTCAATCCAATGTCAAGTTATAGCATTTTAAAAAATTTGCACCCAAATTTTATGTTGAGTAGTGTGTACAAAGCCTAAGGGCCTTAATCCAAAAACTTGACCAAAAACGTCTAGACATTTGTTACCTTAGTAACGAACCATATTGCAACGACCAAAAACAATTTTTGCGGAAATTTCACTCATACAAACTTTTTGATTTTTTGTATGACTTCATTGGTCACCCCGTATATAATAAACCTATTCCTACGATAAATATACGTTCATGCAGCTATCTAAAAAAACTAGCTCTTAAAATTTGCAAGCCGCGTTCAAAAATTTGCATTCCTGTTAAAAATATTGAACTAAATTTTGCCTAAAAATCTCTATGTGTAAGTTCGAGTGGCCAGCACTTTAGTAGGGTTTTGAAAATTGCAATACATGTATTCTGCTGTCATAAGCAAATACCGACCACACCACGCGAACAACAATTTTTTGAAATTGAGTTATAATATGTTTGTTATTACCTCAAAAATACCCAATGTTTTGACCGACACAAATTAGAAAAACCGCTGCTTAAGGAATCATCACCTCCACATATAATTTTTCCGTAAATAGTCAGACTAAATCTCTAAAAATATTTAGAGCAGATGTGACTTTTATGACTAATATGATCTTTTAAGACCAATGTGATCTTTATTATCACATAAAATGTATATCATTCATGACTCATATGATCTCTATGACTTTCGTGACTATGATCTACAGACTAGATCTACATGACCTACATAAAATATGCCCAAAATTGATTTTATGATCTATATGACTTTTTATAACCTATGCTCATATAGGTCATCATTATTGAATTGGAAATGGGCATAGTAGTAAAAATAAGGGGAGGGCTCAAGCTCGACATTAAAGACTACATAGATATACAGACATTTACCTATACATCTAGAACTACACAGAATGTTTGCGAAAGTTAATTACTTAATTACTTTCACCCCCCACAGTGAAGTATCAGTGAAACTTCGGAAAACATTGATTGCTTAAATAGGTGTAAAATATTTTATTATCGAAATTTTATGTTTGAAGGAAATATCTACCAGACTTACTTTTGGGTCTGTAGTCAACAATGCTGCTCCATTAACCAAATATAAATGCATGTGTTCAATATAGAAGAAATCTGGACGATAATTATGAGGGCTAAATCATGGCCACAGCATAAAAAAAACACTAGAACGGTTTAAGGTATCAAACTAAAATTTGGAACATCTCCGTATCACATCGAAATCTGGAGTTGACAGACCGGCAGACAAGAAGGGGTAAAAAAAGTTTTACATCATATTTACATCATATTATGACTATTAGACAATTTGCCTTTTTGTTTTAGGTTTGTTATGAAAAAATTATTACAATTTGAGAAATTTCCGGCTAATCGTTTCTGAGAAATTTAAGTACATGCGAAAAGGTCACATCACTTCTATACAATGGTCTACTTGTCAATGTTTGTTGTTAGTTTTGTTGATTCAGTTAGTGAGGAAAAGTGCCACGAAATGTTCCGTCGAAGAGAACGACATCGATACGAGCAAGTTGGTGAATTTAAGGGAGGTCGAATTTTAGGCCTACGATAGGAGGGTATGTCATATCAAGATATAGGGATCCGTATTGGGCGAAATGTAAACACAGTCATGCGGGTATGGTGACAGTGGAGTGAAGAACATACTACCGTGAGACGATCTGGCACTGATGCTTGAAGGCGAACTATAGACCACAAAGAGCGTCGCCACCTTCATCAATTAGCATTAAAGGGCTGAACATAAACAGAAACCCAATTAGCTCAACAGTGGGCAATGGTTACAAAATATCATTTATCGTTACGGTCAGTCACACGCCGCTTATTCGATTTTGGGCTTCCATCACGACGTCAGTTGTTACGACTTCTGCTGACTGTACAACGTCAATGGTGCCAAGAAAATTCTCGAATTCGAATTCTAAGATGGCAGATTCGAATATGCCATCTTGGAATTCGAAATTACGAATGCATAGTCAGCAATCGCAAAAACCTTCAAGTAACAATTTTTAACTATTTTCGCATGTACACCATAATTTTTAAAAAAAATTATGGCAGCCATTTAACTTTCTGGTTTGCAAAATATCGAAATTTTAATATCCAAAACAAGATTAGCAAACTGCGAAACCCCCGAAAAACTAATTTTAACAGTTTCCTTCATGATTTGTCATTCTTTTTTTAACTTACGGATATCATATTGGATACGCCATGTTGGATTTCGATATGACGTAATTTGGACATCAGATTCATGATCAGCAATCTCTAAAACCCCCCAAGTAACAATTTTTAACAATTTGCGAATTTACGTGTCAATTAAAAAAATTATAGCCGCCATGTTGAATTCGCCATTTTGGATTACAATATTACGTAATTTAAACTTCAGATTCTCGATCAGAAACCCTTAAAAGTCCTAAGTAACAATTTTTAACAGTTTGCGCATGTACATTTCATTTAAACAAAATTATGGCCGCCATATTGGATCCGCTATCTTGGTTTTTTTGAATCGCAAAATTCTGGAATCAGAAATGAGATTAAAAACCAATAAAACCCCCCAAGTAACATTTTTTTTATAATTTTAAACAATCTTACTACTACTAATAATTGTACTTACAAAATTTATGTCCACCATATTGGATTAGGGATCTTTAATTTTGAAATTTCAAAATTCGGGCTCGATAGAATTAAAGGCAATTTTATAACGAATAGTTTAAAACAAAAAAAAAAAATAAGTTTCATTAATTCCAGGCTTGGGAATTATCGTTTGTCCAAGAAATGAGTTATTTGCCCCACTGTGCGACGGTCGGGTCCGTATTCGAAGACGCCAAAAGAAAACCGAAAAAAATCATCTGTACATACTGCTCCAACACAAGAGATTATGGTATGCGACACTATGATTTATAACAACAGGTCACATCTATTCGGATTCAAGGTACCTTAAAAAGAGCTGCATTGATGAAGTGCTACGACCTGTGGTAGTACCTTATCTGCAGGACCACGTAGGTAACATATTTCCACACGATAATGCCAGACCAGATGCAGCAGCAAACGAGACAGTTTCTGAATGAATATGCAGTTAAACGTTTTTTATTGGCCTCGCGTTGTCCAGGTTTATCCCCCAGAGAAAATGTATGGGATGTGATAGAAAATAGACTCCAAATATATGTTGGACCAGCAAGTGGAACAGAGGAATTATGGACGAGGGTATAAGCTACCTGGAGTGCTATACCCCAAGAGACCATTTGAACGCTATTTAATTCACTACCAAGGCGTCTAGAAGCTGCTATAAGAGTACGTGGGGGACACGTATCCTATTAAGTATTATCAGTACAACTTATGAGATAAGCTTGTAACTAATTAGTTGTTTTATTAATATAATACATTATTTAAATGCAGTTTGAGTTATGGTATTCAACTTCTTCAGGGTGTTACGTTTTCAATGGCCACCAGTATACAGGTTGTGTAAAGCCGACATCGGCCACTTATGAAAAAGGACAAACAGAAGTGAGACGACAGATAAGAAGCACCGCATATGCATCGAAGGTAGTGGGAAAATAAGACCGGCCCACCACCAGTAAATGTGGAATAGCGGGGAGGCACCTAAGCGCGCATTGGCGGAACAGTCCGCGCGTCGTTCAAACACACAAACTTTGCTACGCAGCGCGCTTAAGTTAAGCGCGCCACGAGAGATTCAGGCAGAGTTCCGCCAATGCGCGCTTAGGTGCCGCCCCCCGCTATTGCACATTTGGTGGGCCGGTCTTATTTTCCCACTACCTTCGATGCGTATGCAGTTGCTTCTTATCTGTCGTCCACTTCTGCTTGTCCTTTTTCATAAGTGGCCGATGTCGGCTTTACAAACCTGTATATTAAAAATACATGTGTATTTTGAAATAATCTGTTTTTGTTCGAGGTATTATGAAATATGGAAAAATTGTATGGTATAGTGATACCTTAGACAGAACTGTTTTTGACAGATGTTCATGTGTTCGGCATTGTACATGCTGGAAAGTGATAAAAAATATCACTTCCCACATATTACAAAACAGAGATTTCAAAGTCGCTACATAAAATGTTCACTAAAAGTATACATGTATATTACAATTTCACAAAAATCCATCTTTAGATGTTTAGACCCCCTATATACACGGTGGAGACTTTAACTGGAATATATTCGCTAGCGGGGTGGCGAATGATTTTTCAAAAAATTCCCGAGACATGTCAACTTTTAAATGTATTTACCTACATTTTGCAAGTAATAAGAAAAATATAGCCCTTCAGGGGTGGCTGAAACCACCCTCGACATGATTTTTTCAAATGCAACCCTATGGCTTGTGAACCCTCATTGTAAAGCTGGTGGAAAGAGGAATCCAACGCACTGATCAAATTTTAATTTTTAGTATGTTTGTAGGGTTGCATACAATTAAAACAATTTTCTGTCCAGATACTGACGAACAATGGCAGCATAGTGTGGTGGGGCCCCATCTTGCTGAAACCATAACCTCTCGTCGGTCAAGTTAGGGTTTAAGGAGTTTGGAAATAAATGACATAGCACTGGCATTAGTTCGTGCTGGAGTAAACGCAAGTATATTGCTCCATTAAGAGTGTCATCAAAGAAAAATGGTCCTACAATTCTATCTTGTATTATTCCGGCCCACACATTAGTTTTCTGTGGGCGCTGAGTATGAAGTTCCCTCATCCAATGGGGGTTCTCTTCTGCCCAGTAACGACAATTTTGGCGATTTACGTGCCCATTTAATGTAAAAATAGCCTCATCAAAAAAACTATCCACTCTAAAGATAACTGGTTTTGATCAATACAAGTCATCAATAAATCGCAAAATTCCAACCGTCAATCTGGATCATCTTCAAGTAGCTTTTGAACAGCTTGCATTTTATACGGGCGTTTTTTCTCATATTTAAGTATTTTTTAAAACTGTTTTGTGATTAAGATTACTATCACGGGCCAGTTGACGGGTTCTAGAACAAGCAACAAATTCAACTTCGTGTCGTCATCAACAACAGCCTGCCTCTTACTCGGTACTTTCCTGACATGACCCATCTCTCGATATTGTGCCTCAATTTTGCTAATGGTACCTTGATTTAGTGGTGGCAAGTCAGGATGCGTTTCTCGAAACAAGCGAACAACTTCGCATTGAGTTCGCGCCCTATCACCATATCCAATCATCATCAAAATTTCGATTTTTAGTGATTCAGTTATATAAGACATTTTCACCAATTTGAAATAACACTTCGTTTCAAACTCTGAATACAGCATACAAACTAAATTACTCTTTGCGGCCGTGTAAAAACACTAGCAAAAAATAACAAATATCAGTTATGGCAAAAAATTGCTTGGATTTTTTGTGGGGACATATGAAAAGTAAGGTTTACATTCCAAAACTAAACAACACACATTTTGAGTATGAAATTGTTGCGTTAAAAATAAATTAAACTATAAAATGACGTTTTAATTGTATGCAACCCTACAAACATACTAAAAATTAAAATTTGATCAGTGCGTTGGATTCCTCTTTCCACCAGCTTTACAATGAGGGGTCACAAGCCATAGGGTTGCATTTGAAAAAATCATGTCGAGGGTGGTTTCAGCCACCCCTGAAGGGCTGTATTTTTCACATTACTTGCAAAATGTAGGTAAATACATTTAAAAGTTGACATGTCTCGGGAATTTTTTTGAAAAATCATTCACCACCCCGCTAGCGAATATATTCCAGTTAAAGTCTCCACCGTGTATAGGTGACATATAGGTATTTAGGTACCTATAATGTGTCTGTATACATCTGTACACTTTTTTTAGTACAAAATCTTACCATACGATTTAAAATAGAGATTAAAGGTTGAATCAACATAACGTAGTTACATATTTTCGGTACTAATTAAAATGTTTTGCTTACTAATTACAAAAGTATACCTAATTGAAATGTGAACTAAACAGAGGTGGTTAATTAAATTCGATTTGCCCAGTTTAGTAATACTATATTAATTATGCATAAACTAGTTAAGCCAATTTAACATTTTCTGTTTAACTAATTCGGCAATTATACATTACTTTTAATTAATGTAACATTAACTGAATATCCACAGATAAGTAATTTTTTGTACTGTTAATACAAGAATTTTATGATAAATTTAGATGATAATTATGAGGGCTAAACCATAGTCACACAAAAAAATTACATATCTACTTAAGTACTGCTTTTATTCAAATGTTGTTGATTTCATGATTCAATGTTTTCCCTACAATTTTCTATATTTGGATATTGCCCAAATTGCCCAAATGTCTGATGATAGCTTTTAAAAATTACATACAGAGTGACACATTAACACCTATAGCGCCTATTATATCAGATTGATACAAACCTGGTTTACATTCTGGGGCCATTGCATATTTTTGATACAAACTCTGATCTACGGTGTGAAGCCTTTGTACTACTTTGATACAAGAGTAAGAAGTCGCTTTCAAGCTCCTTGTATCATTTTGATGCAAGGTATAGGTTGTTTTCGGTAGAGTTCAGCCCGTGACTTGCCGTTTTTGGCCAGAGAAAAACTGTGGAAGAAGAAGAAAAATAAGGCTCCATATTTTCGGACTCCTTATCTCTGGCAGCTGTCATTTTAGACAAACAAAATATAATGCAAATCTAGGCGTTGCATTAATTATTAATAAATTTATTTTATTTAAAAAAAAAAAAAAAAATAAAAAAAAAAAAAAAATAAAAAAAAAAAAAAGGCCGGTTTTTAAACCAAAATAAAAAAAAAAATTAAAAAAAAATATAAATGTGTAGATGAATACATATACAAACATACTCGCACACCCAAGAGCTATAGTATTTTTTAACGTTAATTTCATCATAAAGGGTGGTTTCTAGGGGTTGAAAACGTGAAGTAAAGAACAAAACATCTTCTAGTATATTTATTTTATACAATTTAACAAAATTTTAATGCGAGAAATGCTTAAAAATGTATTTTTCAATTTTTTTTTTTAAGGGGTAGTTTTGACCCCTTAAAATAAAAAACCACACCTCGCCCATATAAACTTTTGAAAAGGAGGGTAAGACAAGCTTACATCCAAAATTTCAGCAAAATCCATGCAGTCCGACAGATTTCGGAGGTAATGCACTATTTTCCTCTCGAGTAACTGGACTAAGGAGATGGACAAATATAAATTATACTGTACGTATATTCGCCTGCCGGCTCTCATCATTTTTGATATATTTTACTATTGTTTTCTTTATATTTATACATTATATTTTAAATATCTTTGTTAGAAGTCTTGCGAGATGCAACTGCACCAACGACACAAACGATTTGAGTGGAGAGAAAAAAAAACTAAATGAACTTTTTAATTACCATCCATAAATTACAACTTATGTAGTTTTCCCAAGAATTTCACTTGGTAAATAAGGAGTTTCCTTGATAAGTTCAAATAACGTTTTTAATTTTCCTACCGAGTAGTTCTTTTTATCGGAAATTCCCTTAGATTACCGATTTCTTTGTTAGTCTCGGATTTATGTTCTCCTTTATCTTTAAGCTGCACAATCCTTGCAAACTTTATATACTTTCTAGTGATTAATTGGCTAGGATTAAGAATTGTCGTAAACTATTCCGAAGTACTACGAGACTCGTTCGGAATGGGAATATGTGAGAACTGGAAATGGCGCTGAGCTGGGATTGTTTGCACTTAAACAAACTTATCTCTTCAACGCCAATCAATAATTCTTGGTTGTTGTTTGCTGCACACAAGGTTACATACAATTTTCACGCGTCACTTTAATATAAATACCATGTAAAGGTAGATAGTCATTCCTCGAAAACAATAAAATAAACAACAAAAGTCTAAGAACATGCCAAGTTATTTTTTTTGCGTTTTTAGTTGTGACACGAGCATTATTACATTTTTTTCAAACACAACCCACTGAGAAATTCATCTAAAGGATAATTACTTCTACATCCACGTAGAGGAGTGGAAAGAATGGTAATCAGGAATGCAATTTTAAAAACTTGTGAAAACTTATGTGTAACACCAAATTTTATTTTTATGTTAATTTGGCAGATGAAGTTTTTTTTTTATACACAGGAGAAAGGGTTTGTTGGTTGTATCTTAATATGAATTAATGAATTAATTTATGTGACGTGTCGTTTTATAGGTTTATGAGGTCGGAGATTTCAAATATCACATTATTAAATTTCTACTCTAATTTTACTTCCACCTCCATGTCGAGGAGTAATATCCATGAAAACTTTTTTTTAACTTTATCAGCTAAATATACCTAAAATGTAAAACGTCGAGATCTCAAGTTTAAGAGAAAAATAATGTTCTGTCTGTCTGTGTAATTTTTGTGCATATGGTAACTCGAAAATGCGTTCGATTAGATGCATTGAAAGATTCGATGCGTTGAAATATGAAACACTTATGTACTATGATGATGAATGGAGCTAAATAGATTTTGAGCTTAATCGGTTGAGGGGTTGGGATATAAATAGGAGTAATATACTGTTTCCTTCTCTATAGGTAATTCGCGAACGATGCAAGATATATACTTCAAATTTCAGACTCATATGTAGCATAACAGAGTCTACAAATATATAGGTTACTAGGTAGGGGTTGAGAGGGTGAAGTGGGTAAGGATCCAAAATTGATATAATAAATGTGTTTAACACAAATTTTAATAATCACATAAGGGAAATGGGTCTATTGAAGTATCCTACTCTTCTCCCCTCCACACCCCCTTTGAGTACGAGAGGGGATAGAATAAAATATAAGAATAAACATAAAAGCTTGTTAAAGTTACGTATAGATGCTTACGTAATGTGTGAAGACTGAGGAGGAAATACAGTCTTTCATCAATTGCTTAATGTGTTCAAGACAATAAGGCGATCAAATAATCATCCGTTTCTAAGTAAAAATTCAGGTAAAATTTTACATACCACATAACATCACGAAAGTTGTTTCAAAACTGTGAAATGGGGTTAAACAAGAAGTGTGCATATGCTCTGGTTGTTTTTTGTTGATTAAGTATATATAATTTCATGAACCAGTACACTGAAGCCACAACTCCATAAATGTAATGTAAACTAAAAATCACTGAAGTAGTATTCCATAAATTACATTTACGTAATCATGTCAGTTTCGTGTGTCCATTATTCAGTGGATATAGCCTAATTTAAAAAAATGCAGAAGGAACACTACCAAATACAATAATTATTCAATATAGAGGAGCTATGAAATTCAGTGGTGTATATTAGAATAAAGTGATGAAATACAAAATCCTCATAATCGGACTGAAAGGGGATAATCTTGAAGAAATCACCATACAGAATCCGTTTCTTGAGAAATATTTTCATTACATTTTATACCCGTAATTATCGGATTCCCTCATTATTCCCAGTCATATTTGTCACATGACAGTGAAGAGTCAGAACAATGAAACTATTCGCGTTGGTGTGAAAACGATACACATCGGTTTTAATAGTTATGCATCGTGACTAGCAATAAATGAAATGGTTGTGCTGTTTATCCCTTATAAAATCCGCAAACCTTAACTTTATATTGTGCCATATCTACATGTTTATGATGATATATATACGAGTATAAAGTGTAACTAAACTTGAATTCACGTTTGGGCGGTTGCACAACATTTGAATCCCATTTACAAGTGCTTGTAATAAGAATTGACGTTAATATGTTGTCGTATATAACATAAATAATGTTAAATTATATAAATAGCCCATTGCTACAGAACTGAAGTCTAGGGGCATATTTATTTTCGAGATTTGAAGCGAGAGTGTTTTTCATGTACAGGGTGAGCGAAACTCGAAGTCTCAGCTCTATTATGAGAAAAGGAAAAACGATAGAAAAAATCTGAAAAGAGGTTCTTAAATGGGATTGAGTAAGGTCCATTATAAACCGAATTTGCACATTTTTCCATATTTGGAAACTGAAGTAATGACGATCGATCGAATGTTTTTCCCAGAAACAACTATATTTTAGCCTATTTAAAAAGAGCTAATTTTTCTGAGCAATGTGAAAGACTTTTTTGCTTAATATAGCACATCTGTCAATAATCAAATCGCTATCACATGTAGTTTGAGACAGAAGTAATTGTCTTTGTAATGGTACATTTGTCTTTGAAAAACGTTCACGCACAATACAACGAAAATGTCGACATGTTATTAGTTTATGGAGAATCTCAAAAGAACCCTAGAAGAGCAGTTCAGTTATGGGCCCAGAGGTACCCCGAACGTGTTATTCCAAGCTTAAAAATATTTGCAAGATTGGAACGCAATTTACGTGCAAATAACGAGGCATTTTCTTCTCGAAAGGGAAGAAAAAGTGTTAAAAAGGGTCAATTCTGACAATACGGTTGCCACTGTTTTGCAGTATTTTGAAGACCATCAAGTACTTGAGCCTTAGTTGAATTTAAAATATAGTTCGGTACGAAAAATTTTGAAAGAAAATCACGATTATAAACTTCACAACTTAGAACACTTGTCAGATCAACATCAATAACGAAGAATTAATTATGTTGCCCAAGTAATGGTAAATTTAGAGATCAATGACAATCGGTTTTTTTCACCATGCGTTGTGGACGGAAGAAAGCCGTTTTGTTAGTATAAGCCCAATAGAAAACTTCGGATAACTTTGGTGTGGTATTATTAATGGGCATTTGATTGGTCCATATTTTTACGAAGGAATTTTACATAGTGAACGATATGTTCAATTTCTTCAAGAACAACTTCCTGTGCTTCTCGAAAGTGTGCCATTACAGCTGCGAGCAAACATGTGTTTCCAGCATGACGGAGCTCCACCGCATAAAGCAAGAATTGTCCAACAATATTTAAATGAAACTTACGGAGAAAATTGGATAGGTATAATTGGACCGATACAGTGGGCGCCTAAATCACCGGACTTGACCCCACTAGACTTCTTCTTGTGGGGAACTTTGAAAAATAAAGTTTACAGAACACCGTCTGTTAACTTGGAACATTTAAAAGAAAAAATCATAAATGCTTGCGATGAACTATCTAGATAAATGTTACGTAAGGCTTCAGTGAGAGAAGTAAGGCGGAGATTGGATAAGTGTTTAGAGAAGTGGTCACATTGAAAAAAAAACCATGACGTCATTACCGTTTCTGGATGGTGGTCACATTAAAAAAATTTTTTTTAACTTTTATTTTAAGTCAACAAAAATTATTTCAACAAAATAATTTCTAATTCAGAAAATGCTGGAATTGTGCACCCAGAATATGTGGGATTGCATCTATAAAACCAGAAAAGGAACTAGAAATAAATAGGTTACTTTCAACGTTGGATGAAATCAAGGCTTTATGTTTGTTTGGAAATCTTTTTGGCGATTTAAATTTCATGTGAACAGTATTATATTTATTAAGTGGCTCTCCTATCTTCAGTTTTAGTTTTTAATATCCAAGTCTTGCGTCTTACTGTGCCTTTTGACAACATTTATTCACCACAAAAACTTGATATTTTTTTTTCTTCAAAAAATATATGAAATATTAAATAAGGGTCCCTTCTAATACAGGACGAATAACGAGGTACACAACAACACTGATTCATTAATACACATATATAAACCAACGGACGTCTCAATGAATAAAAACAACAAATAAATAAAAGCACAGTAATTGGTTTGTTGAGTGACCAACCGGTGGCGTAACGCTTATATTGAATTACCTAAAGAATGAGCGAATTATATACTCTCCGATAAGAATATATAGAGACATCCAAAAAAAACGTCATCAAAGTTGGCCGAGAAAAAAATAACGTATTTCTATTCTTAATCGAATTTATAACCTTATTTACTTGTCAAGACTGTCATCTTATATGACAGCCATTGTTTATTTTACAAATTGTGACAGTCACTTGTCAAAAGTTTGACATAACCGAAAAGCTAAGACATGACCGCTATTTTCATCTCTCTCGTTCATAGCCAGAGTTGATGACGTTTTTTTTTGGATGTCTCTATATTATTCGCCCATTCTTTTTGGAAGAAACTTTAAACTTTAAGGCTATTTGACTCTTCTTGAAAATCGAATAATTTCGTCATTAAGAAACCTGTATGTCAACAGAAGAAATCGGGCAATACCAAAAAACACAATATGATTTCCAACAAGATGGAACACCGTCGCATTAGCATGTTAACCCTTTAACGTCACAATGGACATTTTTATGATCCCTACTTTCGGCTTATTGTATCTCTTATTTTCGATTTGGAAAAATATCGTTATACAAAGAATTTTATAGTTTGAAGGACGCTCTTTACGATGGTGACCATACAAAAATAAAAAAAAAATAATTAACATTAAAAAAATTGCATTTTTCTGCAAAAAAAAAATGATTTTTTAGAGTGATTTTTTTTAAACTCAAATTTATCCGACTTCCAGATCGGGTCCTCGATGTCTAATCTTAAAATATCACTGGTTGGGATATTATTTATGGACCCACCAAATCCAAAATGGTGGCAGAAACAAAACATTTTTTCTGAAATATTCAGGAATTCTTTTCTCGCAAACCATTAACTTTACGGAAAAATTATAAGAACAAAAAATGTTTGGAATCAATCAAAGAATACGTTAAAATCATTGTGTCAAATGTTATCAAAATGTGACATTTCTTGATTTTTTTTCGAAAATTGGAAAATCAAAAACTTTTAAAATGACAAAAAAAATCTGAGAAAATTCTAGCGTATTCTTTGATTTTAAGCACTTTTTATTCTTATCACTTTTTCCGTAAAGTTAATGGTTTGCGAGAAAAAAAATCATGAATATTTCAAAAAAAAAATTTGTTTCGTCCGCCATTTTGAATTTGATGGGTCAATAAATAATATCGCAACCAGTGACATTTTAAGATCAAACATCGAGGATGCGATCTGTAATGATTTAAAGTTGATTGCACAGTGAAAAGTCGGATAAATTTAATTTAAATAAAAATCACTCTAAAAAATCATGTTTTTTTGCATAAAAATGCAATTTTTATTGTTAATATTTTTTTTTTTTTATGGTCACCATCGGAAAGAGTGTCCTTCAAACTATAAAATTCATTGTATAACGATTTTTTTCCATGTCGAAAATAAGAGATACAATAAGCCGAAAGTAGGGGGTCATAAAAATGTCCATTGTGACGTTAAAGAGTTAATGTCCGCCAGTGCCTTACCTTACGACTTTTACGATCGTTGGATTGGGAGGCGAAAGTCGTTACAATGGCCGACAAGATCACCAGACTTTATGTCATAGATTTTTTTCTTGTAAAGAGATATTTAAGCTACCATTTAAAAAATAAAGCCACAAGCTATAGATGAATTAAAGGGACGAATTTCCGAAACCATTACGCCGCAGATGTTAAATAATGTTAGAAAAAAATTTTTTTTCAAGATTAGGGTATTTTCAGGATTATCTGAGCGTACATTTCGAGCATCTCCTGAATTAAATATTGTTTTATTTTTTTTTTACTCATTAAAACAAAACAATTTAAAAACAATGGTGTATTTCGGAGGAAATTTAAAAACCAAGTACAGCACTGAATTCCTCTTTGAATGGTGACGCGTCCCTTGCCATACATCCCCATTTAAAAAAATATCGATAAAGTCACCACCTAAAGTCACGTGATGCAACTCACGTGAACAACGTGAACAACGTTTGCAACTAATAGGACAAACACATTTGCAACAACCAAAATCGCTTGACGTGTTTTGACAGTTCATTGACAGGTACCACATACCGACTGATGATTGATTAATTTGACTGATACATACTGTATATTGTCATTTGAGCTAATCGCTTCGAGAGTAAAATAGCTGTTTTATCCACTGACGAGTGAAAACGTCATGTAAAGAATTAAAATATTTGCTACCGTCTAGGAAGAACTGTAAACTGAGGAAGTATTTAACAGTTCAGTCGTCAATAGTCTCACTTAATTAAATGAGGTATCTCCATGATGTGAGAAAAATAAAAGTCTACCGCTGAATTTTTCAAATAGTGCGAGAAGATATGCTCCTCATGCATCATGAGCATTTGATTTCGAATATCTTCACGAATCTGTTGGGTGTGATTTGTGATGACTCCCCATGAGTCAATTAACAATTCACATGAAATCCAACTTTGACACTACTTATTTTACAAAATTAAGAGTGTTAATAGAAATTAATACGTCTTTTTTGCTCAAAATTAATACATGACTCGCTCTAATGCAAACCATTACGTAATAGAAACATTACATAGGTAGTAGTACTGAATTTCTATTCTCACCTCTACATCATATTGAGTTATTTATACAGTCTGCCGAGAATGAATAGGTTTATATACGACAGGAGTAAAGAGGTTTGTTTCAGTAAATGTCAATCAGTAAATGAGATACTTCGGAAACTCCAGTAGTTTATAACAAAGTAAATAAGCAAGATTATTGGTTATAAAGGGTGTCCCAAAATCTACGTAAAATTTGAATCAAATGTAAAATATAGTTTTTTTTTCAATTGTATTTTTTTTCACATCGGGCAAATGGCCTCCACGGCTTTCCTAGCACATACGCACTGTTTTGTCAAAATTTTCCATGACCATTTTGCATAAATGTGGCTGAATTTCGTTGATGCAGCACTGAATCTGTTCCTTCAATGCATATGTGGGCGTGTTAACATATACCTTTGACTTCAAATAACCCCATAGAATGAAATCCAATGGTGTTAAATCACATGATCTATGGGGTCAATTCTGATCACCGAATGGAGAAAGTACACGACCAGGAAATGTCTCATGCAATAATAATTGAATTGTTTCACAGGCTGTGTGGCATGCAGCACCGTCTTGTTGAAACCACATATCGTCCACATCAATATCATCCAAGTTAGGTAAAGGAACTCGGTTATAATGTTGCGATATCGAGCACTAGTAACAGTAACTGATTGACCAGCCTAATTTTCGAAGAAGTATGGTCCAATGACGCCTCCAGCCCAAAATCCGCACCAATCAGTGACACGTTGTGGATACATTTGTTTTTCGAGAATCGCAACGACGTGGGTTCTCAGTCAACAATGTGGGATCTCTCAACCCCAAATGCGGCAATTTTGATGATTAACGAAGCCATCAAGGTGAAAATGAGCTTCATCGCTTAGGATGACTTTGCTCGAAAAATCAGCAATCACTTGTGTTGTTGTTCAATAATCCATTCAACGAACTCTCTTCGCTGTGCAGGGACATTAGGCTGTAGTTCTTGTGTCAATTGAACTTTGTAAGCAAGACGCAGATCTTTAGTGAGTATATGCTATAGAGAGCTTATTGAAATTTGCAATTCTTGTCCACGACTCTGAATCGATGATCCTGGACTTTCACTAACACTCACATTTTCAATTACTCTCTTCACAGTTGACGAAGTTAAATCAATATTCCGACCATATTTTGTACGCAATTTGCGAACTCTAGCAGCCAAACTTTCATTATTTTTGAAATATTGTTCAACTATCAGAACGCGTTGTTTTTTCGTGTAGTGCTCCATTTTTACTAACCCTAAACTGTCAGCTTTTCAACTGTTTTCTTTTTTTGATTGCCACCACTTTACCGCACAAATGCCGGCAAATTCAAATCTTGCGTGAATTATGGGACACCCTTTAGTACCTGTCGTGACACTAGTTAATCTAATACCGACGTAACATTGCTCCTAGACAAAATATGCATTAATTACTCTGCTAAGGACCTTTTTTCTCTGTGGAAAATTGTTTCCACGAAAGTTTGACTCGGTCCATTTATATATCAATTAATTAACAACTCCGCCATCTAAAAGCCACTTCGGCATCCCTTCGCCGCAATATCCATTAAAGATTTAGAGACGATTCTGCTAAATGTTGGCCAAGCCGAATTGCACAAAACTGAATTTCAGTTTACGGACTTAATTTAGACGAAACTGCGTAAAAAATTTCATTTGATAATAAAACTACATTGCTTTCTAACCATCAACTGGAGATGTGAATCATAAAAGTTTACGTTTGCCAATTTAGTGTCAACAAAAGGAACACTATAAAGAGCATAGACATTGTATCGCCTGGAAGTCGTGCGATTAGTATGGGAAACATTATATATTTTTTATTTCTGTCTGTCATTTAATTATTTGAACTTTTTCGTCAATGTGATAAATATTCTTTTTTTTTTTGTATACAAAGTTATGTGGTCAGGGGGATTGAAAGATGAGGTTAAAGAGATATTGGGCATAAGAGCTTCAGTTTTAGAGTTGTCGGACTCGATAAATTGATTTTTGTGTAGATGGGGGTCTAAAAGTTGAGGTTGTGGGGTTATGGGGGTATAATTTTGGGTTTTTTTACCGGGGGGTATAAACTTTCAAGTTTTGGGGTCACGGGGTTTTGGAGGCTTATGTTATAAGGTCAGGGGGGTTTAAAAGTTGGAAGTATGCGGTTATTGGAGCTTAAAAGCTTTAATTGTAAAGTTACCGGGATATGGGATCCCTTATGGGGTGTCTCTCCCCCTCCTTTAAACCTCAAACGTGTGTCGGACCAATTTTAAATAAAAAAAAATCACTATCTTATCTTATTTTGAGAACAATTTTGCTGCTTTCGCCCACTGTGCGGCCCACCCGATTTTTCCTACACACAACGCAAATCGAACGACACCGGCGAGCTGACGTAACCTCAATAATCCATATCATTATATGCACACTGATAATCGCTTAAAAATTGCATTGAATGTCGAAAATGTCAGGTTGTTTGGACTCTTACATTATATTTAAACCCTACAAAACATTATAATCGACCATTAATTACCTATTTTTTATTTTATCACTATCAAAGCCAGAACATATACGTGATTACCATATAAGTCGCAGTGTTCTTTTCATACCTACACCGTTATTGCAATGGGTCGTCTCACCCGGTGGGCCATTTTACCCGGAATTACCCTACCCATTAACACTAACGCTAACATTATTGTGACAGAGCAGTTAAACAATCTGGCAAATTTGGCAAGTGGCAATAAAAAATAATACGACTTCTACGGTTTAAAATTCGTAGGGTAGGCTGCACTTTGCAGCCTTAATAGACGCTTCAATATGGCTATATAAGGCTTAATATGCTTCGTTATAATGCCGCTTTGATCCACACTAAACACTTATTACACTAATTGCTTGTATCGATTTTCCTATTCCTATAAGGAATACAAAGCATGGTGGAAATTACTCATACTATCGCCACCCTTGAATTATTTGAAACGCTTACGCTCAACAGCCGTAAATTAATCAAAATAGAATAAATATTAATGGCGAAGCCATGTGTTTCACTTTATTGACGTTTATCGGGAATTAATGAAGATATAAACCGCGACGTCATTTCGGATTCGGAATGAATTTCCCTGGAGGAGCTGCTCTGTGACAGAAACTTTAGGTGTCTCTTTTACACTCGCTTCTAGGTATCCTCGTACGTCCTTAGGGTAGGCACGAAAATGTATTAAGGTTTCGGTAAACTTTACTGTCTTGTAAATTTAGCAGATATTACTGAAACCAGCTCCCTTACATTAATTGCCATTAATTTCTGCGGTAGTGCGCTAATGGAAAATCTAATTTATCTAGCAAGGCGCTGTAGATATTTTCTGATGAACTTTAGTAGCGTTTTCTAACCAAACATCTTACTAACATACAAGTTACATGATGCGTAACAAATTATATTGACAGTAAGAAAAGGCAGATACCGCGTGGCCCATTAAGAGAGACAAACAACCCTGTATTTTCTTATTCATTAGCCAATTTGAACGATTTTTTTGTAAAAATTGCACTAAAAACTGAACTTTTGAACGGTATGATGGATGGTACATTTGATATCTTCAATACAAGGTCTGCTGTAATATTTTTTAGATGGCCGAAAACTGAGAAAGAGTTTTAGGGAGTTTTTAATCAGAAAAACTGTACTGCGACTGTCTGTGTCATCCCTCAAAACCGGTATATACTGATTTTCGTAGAAATATAAAATTTACAAATGTGTTTTTTTCGATACCTACTTATTTAAAAAAGCTGCCGAATAACGAGTCACCACTTCAACGAGTCACTAATGTTTCCATAATTATCAGACTCAAGCTCTAAAAATATGTGTTTGTATTTTTACGTTTAAGTTTGGATATAACCTTTATGGCCATTATAACCTTTGTAGTCTTTGTGAAATAAACAACCTTTATTTGATAGATTTCTGCCGCCTTATGACTAATCCTGTGTCCTTATGACTGATGTGACCTTTAAGGACTTTATGATTTTAGTGACCTTTTTGTGACATGATTTTTATGACATATATGGCCTTTTTTGACATTTATGATCTTTATAATCAATATAACTTTTATGCTGTAGGTACATATGTATCACAAGTGCATGTCTTGTAAAGTTATGAATTATCGGTAGACATAGAAAAAAAGTGTATTAACCCAATTTATCCCCCAACCCCCCCAACCGATTACACGTAGTATCTAATCACATCCTTTCGTCATTCAAATTCGCCTTTCAAATTTGTTGAAAAGTTGTTATTCCAAAGCATTCTTGGTAAATCGTGACACGAAAAAGGTTAACAGATCGACAGACCGACACATTTTATTTTTTCGTTTGAACTTAAAATCACGATGCTTCTGAACATTTTAGGCCCATTTGGCCCATAAAGATTTTTATAAACTTTTTCATTGATATCTTTCGCTCTACTATGTGGATGTGGAAATAATAATAATATAATTTTAAGTTAGATTTCTTATAAATATGAAGTCAGAGAAGTTTCGTTTCGAAGATGCAGAGTGTTAAATATTTATTGTGTAAAATACTGGCGTATTTAAGATTACTAACTTTTTAATTTTTGTAACATTAATTTTAAAAATTATGCAGTGAACGGAGCTCTAAACAAAATGCCTACTCTTCTGCTCACCATAGGGGTCAAATTGATCGTTAAAATCATATTGGTCAAAAATATCATATTGGTTATAAAATTTAGAAAGGCAATATGAGTCATAACATTCATATTGGTCACATATCACAAAGGTCACAAAGTTCATAGAGATCGTAAAGGTTACATTCAAACAGAGGGAATATAAGTGACAGTGGTCACGTCATAAATTTCATAAAGACTATGTACTAAGGCCACAAAGGGTATATTCAAATTGAACACTTTTAAAATACAAACTTTTGTTTTTAGAGGTCTAGTCTGGTTAATTACGGAAAATTTCATTTGGCTAGATGGTAGATTTCTTAGGCAGCGGTGTTAATATTTTTTAATTAAAAAAAAATGTGTTAGTGTCACAAAAACAAAATACAAAAAAAATGGTATAATTTTTAACAACCTCTATCTCCGAAATGAAGCGTTTTTGACCACATATTTATAAGGAATTAAAGTTACATGAAAAATTACTTGAAAAGCCACCCTGTAAAATATTGAACACTTAATTAAAAACACGTATTGGTAAGAAAATGTATAGGTACTCTATCTATTGCTGGTAAAGGTTGCCGATACAAGCAAAAATGGGACCGTATTTTTAGCTGAAATCCGTATTAAATTTTTCAGTCAATTTTTTTTAATGCTGTTTTGTCAAATTGTACCGTTGATTTAAATTTTATGTAAATTATTAGACGCACTAATAACGTCCTGCACTTTATTTCTGCTTGATAATATTATTGTTTTATTTTCTTGTTTATTAAAATATTTATTTACATCTTATTTTCAGTTACTTGTTCTTGGTAAATGCAACTTTTTATTAGAATACGTAATTACTCCATAGAAAATTACACAGAGGATGGTGCAAAAATGGTAGGATACACATATTTTTAAATACAAAACTTTACTGTAACGTACAGTAGAGTACATTATATTTATATCTCAATGGATATTAATATTCCTGTGGATGTATTATAGACTGAGATTTGTATTTCAGTTTATTTATAAGATGAATGGCCGTGTTCTAGGATGTGGAAACGTTTTGCATTTCGCGAAACGGTAGCCATTTTTGTTGTGCTTGGTTGTGCGTTTATGAACACCGTCGACAGCAGTGAAACGATTTGTGTTTTGCTGTTGAGAAATTAAGTGGGCATATAATAATAAAACTTAATATATTTATTATATTCAACCTGGATGAAAAAGTGCTGCTCCACCATCGTCCAGTATTTCGAGCTCCAAAATGTTATGCACTACATTATCCATTTTTCATATGGCCATTTTCATTCGCAATATGGCCGACCGTTTCGCGAAACGCAAAAACGTTTCGACATCCTAGAACACGGCCATTGGATCAATTTACGATTAGTGAAATACGAACCTAGTTGTCCTTTTCTAGAATCAATGATTTTTCATTAGGAAGAAGGTTGACATTTTTGAATATTGAAAACGAAAATAAGTTGGCGTTTATTCATACGTCGATAAACATCTAGATAGCGTGCCATGTTTACTTCAAAGAAGAGACGCTCGGATTTATATATCCCTTCTCCCACGAGAATCGAATATTATCCTCCATCACACTTAATAATTTATATTGATGAATGAATTGCCGAAAGTGTCTCTATTTATTGAGTTGGTATCACGTCCTTTGACACTATAGATTGTTTTTGGTGCAGTATGTTGAAGTATTCCACTTTACGTTTTTAGTTTTAAACTTAACCGTCTAGTAGAATCACTTAAAATAGTACTAAATTCATAACAGACTACCACTGCCTAATCTAATAATGTTTATCAATTAGTACTTTTTTCTAAACATGTACATATTGAGGAATTCATAAAGCAGTCAAGGCCCATTATTAACTAAAGGGAGAAAAACAGTTGAAATAAAGAAAATATATAGAAAATATGATACGCACGTTGTCAAATATAATCCTGTATTATAATAAGCTCCTCTTGGAGCTTATTATAATAAGCTCCTTTGGAGCTTATTATAACACAGAAAATAGCTCATTACCTGCACATTTTGTATTTCTTTTTATTTCCCTTCAAATGTACCCACGAATGTACTTCCTTTATATCCTTCTTTCGAAGAATTTACAGATGTTCTTATTGAAGTATGATAATGTATCACCCTTGGAATATACAATCCTGCGTTACACTTATGCCCATAAATTGCTGAAAAAGTTTTAAAAACTCGTATAGGTAAGGTTCTTTCAGCCATAAAATGTTATTTTTAGAATACTAATAATAAACGTTGTTATTTCCGCCCTGTTTTATCTGAAAAGGTTATCAATTGGTATAAAAAGGTTCGGGACACGAAGCCTACTCCTTAAATGTCTGCAATTAACTTTAAACTAATAGCTGTATAGATAGCTTAAGATAAGTATCGTTAATCCTGGGAGCCCGAAACGATCGGATAAGGGATTTGACGAAAACACGAAATAACTACCGTATAACTGAAATTAAAAAGTATTGTTATACTTTGTTATACCAGAATTGATATGGGATATATTGCTATCTTGAAAACCGTAAGAGATGGGAAAACGGTTAAAAACGATCATGGAGTTTTAACATTAAATTAACGCCGCCTAGAGAATGGCTCTATCTTTTTGGTATTTGAGATACTTTGGAAAAACCGAAAACGTACATTTTCGAAAATTTGCTATAACTTTTAAAGCACATTATCAAGGCAACTTTTTAAGGATATTTAAATTCCTACTAACAAAAAACATTAAAATCCCTTTTCAGGTCATATGTCTCAACTTGGCAACACAGCAATATAAGGCGGGTTCATAAAGTAAGGGCCGTTTGGTCACAGAAAAAAATGTACTCATCAGAAACAAATTTTATTGTCATATTTAGTTAGGTACAATCTTACTTTACTTCTTTACATAATCGCCGTTCACTTCTAAGCATTTTTTCGTACCGCTGCACCAGCTTCTTTAACCCCTCTGCATAGAAGCTTGCCGCCTGAGAGTTGAACCAGTTGACAACGGCGTTTTTGAGTCCCTCTTCGGTTTCAAAACGTTGTCCACCGAGCCACTGTTTAAAATGCAAGAAGAGGAAGTAGTCGCTAGGTGCAAGGTCGGGACTGTACGGTGGGTGGTCAAAAAGTTTCCAACGAAAATCTTAAATTTTCTCATTGGTTTTGGCAGCAGTGTGAGGACGCGCGTTATCGTGGAGGAGGATTATGCCAGATGACAGTTTCCCGCGGCGTTTGTTTTGGATCGCACGTCTCAATTTTTTTAGCGTTTCGCAGTACACGTCAGCTGTAATTGTTGTCCCACGTTCCATGAAATCAACCAAAAGAACACCGTCTTTGTCCCAAAAAGCTGTAGCCATCAATTTTCGACTTGTGTGTTTCGACTTCGAGTTTGCTTAAACTTTTTCGGTTTTGGTGAAGATGAGTGTCGCCACTGCATCGATTGCAGTTTTGTTTCTGGGTTGCCGTAGGATACCCACGTCTCGTCCCCAGTAACAATGTGAGAAAACAAATCATCTCCATCTTGTTGATAACGGGCCAAAAACTTTCGTCCACTAGACATTCTTTGCTCTTTGTGGTGGTCGGTGAGCATTTTTGGTACCCACCTTGCACACAATTTGCGGTATGCGAGGTTTTCTGTGACAATATTGTAAACATAGTGCGTCCAAGTTGAGGAAATTTGTTAGCCAGGCCACTAATCGTCAATCGACGATCATATCGCAGTGTTTGGTCCACTTGTGAAACGATTTCATCGGTCTGGATACTGGACCTGCCACTCCGCTCTTCGTCATGGACATTTGTTCGGCCATTTTTAAAATCACGGCACCATTGTCTAACCTTTCCTTCACTCATAACTGTAAGTCCGTAAACCAGGCATAACTCCCGATGAATTTCAGCAGCCGACGATCCTTTTGCACATAAGAAACGAATCACAGAACGCACTTCACAGTTGGCGGGATCAACGATTTTCGCGGCCATTGTTCTTTGCATTCACGGACAACAATACGACTTCAGAATCAAAACAAATGACGCTGTATCTTCGCAATGAGTCAGTAGATGGCGCTGCAGTAGTAAAACTTTGCTTCGAAGCGCCAATATTTATATATAAGCAAACGGCCCTTAGTTTATGAACGCGCGAAAAATTAACAAATTATAACTATGCTTGTGAATCACTGTATTCTCTTCTGATGGAAAAGGAAAACAATTGCAATATTACTTATGTATAGCTAACCAAAAATAAATTCCTCAACTTAGATGTTATCAGTATGTTGAAAATTGCTTTTTCTTTTATCTTTTTAAAAGTGTTCTGAAAATCAACAGCCCAAAGAAAGTATTTTCTCCAAACCTGTCCGGAACTTAATTGAACTTGAACTTTGAACTTCGTTCGAAATGATATGCAGGACTAAAAATAAAATGACACTTTGAGCAATTGGACACAGAAAAAATAATCTTTTTTTCTCTTAAAATTGACCTAATTCAGCAGCATTGACCTAAGCATTGACCTGAATTTCTCAACGACCGTGTGATTTACCTCTCGAATTGCTAAATCCATCAAATCAGCCGAAAACTGTCTGTTTCGTGTTGTATTTCTACGTATGATGGGTATTCTTCATATCACTTATGTTTTTGATTTCTTCAGAAATACCTAACTTCCCCAGATTTTCAATAAAGTTTTCATATGAGACCATTCACTGTATTGGATATTATTTAAGCCCCGGTTAGCATCTCTAAGGCTGAAAACACAAGCAAATTAGGTAATGCCTACACTGTCTTGGTTGTTTTTGACAATAGGAACAACTTGTTTATTTTAACTAACAAATTTATTTGGTTGGAACTTCGGATAATTAAATAATTCAATGAAATATTTATTTGTCTTCACTCCTTTGAATGCAGTTTTTACAGTTTTAAGCAATTCAGAACCTAATTATAACATAGACTATTCCCTACGTGATAGAACTCCTAGTTTATCCAGAATGTCGGAAAATTATTTCTATTTGAAGAAAATAGTGAAGATAAATGAGGTGAAGAAGGCCCAAAATGAGTAGAAATCAATCCACTTCAAACATATAGAATTTCTCTTCAAGCAAAGCGCGTCTCATATTGTGAAGAAATCACCATAAATAATTTCGTTTGAACATATAATTTTTTAGAAATATGTAGTATGTCGCCAAAAGCAAAGAAGCCAGACCATGCCGAAATAATTATGTATAAAGGAAGTTTTAACTTTTAATTACTCTTAATACAGCTTCGTAGACAGGCGGTCCGGAATTTCTTAATATTTCAGACTTTCTAATTGAATTTTGCCAGAGCTATTAATAAGTTGGAGAAATTTGTATGTTACATTCATTTGGTTTTATAGTAATTCAGACTTGATTAAAATCGCCCTTTGCTTTATAAGGAATACGCCTTCTCAGTTATTCGCAATAAAATTAAAACCTGAGCGAAATAAATCACCGCTATCGTGCATTTTAAATGCACTTCTTTGCATGTTTATTGTGCTCGGTCTGACTAATATTTAAAAAAATCCCTTGACGCATTGAGCCACGCAGTTCGCGTTTTACGTCCACGGCATTATTCGCGTTTTGGTTCGTTTAATTAAATTACATGGGCGTATTTGTTCTAGGAAATTCAGGAACTTCACCAGTATCGTTAAAAATAAAAGTACCTTTAAATTGGGCGTTGTTTCACTTTTAGTAATTAACTTATTTTCAGTATGATTTAATTTGATCTCGAACTGGCTGCATTAAACTTTATTCTCAGTAAACATTTAAGACGTTTCGCGAAACAAGGAAAAAAAGCGACAATTTTTATTGGATAACACTATTCAGTTAATGAGGACTCAAAAATTATTATACAGTGAGAGACAAGTGTTATTTGGAATAAAATTAATTCTGCTTCTGACTGATTTTTGAGAATACGTAGACACGCTTCGATTTTATTTTATTTTTCTTTTATAATTTCACCTTTTGTATAATGTTGCATTGTAAAAAAAACATATACAGAAAAAAATGAAAAGTTTGCGTATTTGCAAATTTGATACTACATTTTTTGATGATACGGTAAATTGTAAGATACTCATACTATTGAGTTGTCAAAATGAGTCTGGTTTAGCACAACTAAAAATTTTCGAATAATTCCAAATAAATCCGATAGTTTATTGGAATAGCCTGCTCTATCTCCGGACTTAAATCCTCTCGTCTTATTTCTTTTGGATTATGTAAAAGTAAATGTCTATGAAAACAAAATGACAAACAAATGACGAGCGAATCAATATGTCATTACATATTGAATCGCTCATTTAAATATTCTTCCTCGTATGTCTTTTTGTTTTCAGGTGTTCTATGTTGTTGCCACTGCAACAAAATAGCGCACCTCCCCGGAATGTGTAACTTGTAACATATTTCCTGAATGATAGATTTGTAAGAAACTGGTCCTGTAATTGGTGACCTTTTAGGTGACCTTCACAGTTATTCATATGGGGTTATTTAAAAAAAGTTGTGGATGCCAAAGAACTAATCTCGATGATTTAGAATATTTCGTAATGAGAACAGAGTAACTTGTGCTTACCATCAATCATTAACCTCGGAAATTATGAGGGCTTTATGTACAATAAACTTTTAAAGGGGCCGTCTAGTGTCTCAGGTCAAAAAAATCTCTTTTTTTTAATAAATCATGTCTAAATTATATGTACGTGGATAAAAGGTGTGGATAAAAGAATTTTTCGAAATCGGAACCTGTTCAAAAGTTACAGCCACGAACCGGAGCAGATACGCGGAGCGCACACACACCGGATTTCAAACGGAGAAGAGCAAGTTGCTTTTTTGAAGAAGAAGAAGATGTACTGTATGGTCCAGATATAGTAGATTAATGGTTAAACCATTTTTTTATTATATTATGAATTATATGCTATAACATTCGACCGATCTCGCTCAAATTTATATAGCATCTTTAGTACATATGTATATACAAGTTAACCTAGGATAATTAAGATTGCTCCGTTATTTTTGTCCGAGCTAAATAGACCCAAAAAAGTGCGAAAAACTGATTTTTTTAAAGCATATAAAAAATAATTTTCCAAATTTTGAGTTCATTCTAGTTCCATGTAGAGCCTCAAGTATCACAATTAAAATGCCGTCTGGTTTTTTTTAATTTCAGATGAGCTGAACAGCCGGAATCATGGCAGCGGTGGAGCACCTCCTTTTTTATATACAGTGTGGAACAGCCAAATGGAATAAATTCAGTAGCTCCATTATTATGCATTTTTTTAGAAAATCCTGAGACATGTCAATTTCTAATTCTAAGATGACATCTTGCTTTTTTGGTATTTTCTGCTATAGTTTTAAAACTGCTATAGTTTTAAATTTTATTGCAGAAATTAACTAGAAAAAAAAAAGTTTCTCCAGCGTAGGAAATTCGTAAAAAACAAATCATTATTAATGCAGCAGATGTTCAAAATGCATGTTAGCATCTTGGCAGCATTATAGACGTTAACATTAGAAATTGATTCGTTTTTTTTGGTTGGTTGCATTAGGTCCAGGAATAAATAACAAACTATTCGATTTTTGCCAACATTTCGGAGCTTTATTTCTCCTTCATCGGGGCTCAATCAATGTTATTATTGTTGTCATGTAAGGTGGTAAATTACGAACATTGGCGGTACTATCTATATACATATACACGGTGGAGACTTTAACTGGAATATATTCCCTAGCGGGGTGGTGAATGATTTTTCAAAAAAATTCCCGAGAATATTTATTTACCTTATTATATTAATATTTACCTACATTTTGTAAGTAATGTGAAAAATATAGCCCTTCAGGGGTGGCTGAAACCACCCTCGATATGATTTTTCAAATGCAACCCTATGGCTTGTGACCCCTCATTGTAAAGCTGGTGGAAAAGGAATCCAACGCACTGATCAAATTTTAATTTTTAGTATGTTTGTAGGGTTGCATACAATTAAAACGTAATTTTATAGTTTAATTTATTTTTAACGCAACAATTTCGTACTCAAAATGTGTGTTGTTTAGTTTTGGAATGTAAACCTTACTTTTCATATGTCCCCACAAAAAATTCCAAGCAATTTTTTGCCACAACTGATATTTGTTATTTTTGCTAGTGGTTTTACACGGCCGCAAAGAGTAATTTAGTTTGTATGCTGTATTCAGAGTTTGAAACGAAGTGTTATTTCAAATTGGTGAAAATGTCTTATTTAACTGAATCACTAAAAATTGAAATTTTGATGATGATTGGATATGGTGATAGGGCGCGAACTCAATGCGAAGTTGTTCGCTTGTTTCGAGAAAACGCATCCTGACTTGCCACCACTAAATCAATGTACCATTAGTAAAATTGAGGCACAATATCGAGAGATGGGTCATGTCAGGAAAGTACCGAGTAAGAGGCAGGCTGTTGTTGATGACGACACGAAGTTGAATTTGTTGCTTGCTCTAGAAGAAAATCCAATCACTCCAGCCCGTCAACTGGCCCGTGATAGTAATCTTAATCACAAAACAGTTTTAAAAATACTTAAATAACGCGAGAAAAAACGCCCATATAAAATGCAAGCTGTTCAAGAGCTACTTGAAGATGATCCAGATCGACGGTTGGAATTTTGCGATTTATTGATGACTTGTATTGATCAAAACCAGTTATCTTTAGAGTGGATAGTTTTCTCTGACGAGGCTACTTTTTACATTAAATGGGCACGTAAATCACCAAAATTGTCGTTACTGGGCTGAAGAGAACCCCCATTAGATGAGGGAACTTCATACTCAGCGCCCACAGAAAACTAATGTGTGGGCCGGAATAATACAATATAGAATTGTAGGACCATTTTTCTTTGATGATACTCTTAATGGAGCAAGATACTTGCGTTTACTCCAGCACGAACTAATGCCAGTGCTATGTCATTTATTTCCAAACCCCTTAAACCCTAACTTGACCGACTAGAGGTTATGGTTTCAGCAAGATGGGGCCCCAACACACTATGCTGCCATTGTTCGTCAGTATCTGGACAGAATTTTTCCCGGTAGGTGGATTGGGAGGCGAGGTATTATTGAGTGGCCAGCAAGATCTCCAGATCTTATACCACTGGATTTCTTTTTGTGGGGACATCTTAAAAGTAGGGTTTACATTCAGAAACCCAACAACATAGCAGATCGGCAGGAAAGGATAAGAGATGAAATCGGAAAAATAACACCGCAAATGTTGCATAATGTAAGGGACGAAACCTACCACAGACTGGGATGCTGCCAACAAGTGAATGGTGCAAATTTTGAACAATTGTTACGTTGAAAATAAATTTAATTTTTAAATTGTTTTAATTGTAGGCAACCCTACAAACATACTAAAAATTAAAATTTAATCAGTGCGTTGGATTTCTCTTTCCACCAGCTTTACAATGAGGGGTCACAAGCCATAGGGTTGCATTTGAAAAAATCATGTCGAGGGTGGTTTCAGCCACCCCTGAAGGGCTATATTTTTTCATATTACTTGCAAAATGTAGGTAAATACATTTAAAAGTTGACGTGTCTCGGGAATTTTTTTGAAAAATCATTCACCACCCCGCTAGCGAATATATTCCAGTTAAAGTCTCCACCGTGTATAGTAAATGTACAAAGATAAAAACAAAACGCTATTTTCAGGACAACACACTTTAAAAATTACTATAGTAATGGTTGGTAATGGTATAGTAATGGGTAGTAATTAGAAATTGATATGTCTCAGAATTTTCTAAAAAATGCATAATAATGGAGCTACTGAATTTATTCCATTTGGCTGTTGCACACTATATGTTTCTTGTTGGACGGTGTACCTACTACTGTATACATTATATAGGCTTAAAAAATTAAAAGTATGTTAAAATGTTAATAAAGATGAATTATTTAATTTCAGTGGTTGGTCAAAAAAGAATTCCGAATTGTCGAACGTTGTGCCAAATAGAAAATGGTCAGCTGCCAACTGTGAACATCTTTTTTAATACTTTTATGAGTTGTATTTTTTTATCGTTTTTATTTTTTATCCTTGCGTTCATAAAAAAATGTCACACAAAAAATATAAGTATATGTTTCATTACATGTGTTCATAAATCAAAGGAGAATCCAAATGTGAGAAAATACACAGAGTTCATACATGTTCCCTTTGAAATATTACGGTTGTATAACCTTTCACAATATTGAAGCATCCTATAATTTCGATTATTCCACTCTAACATGTATTATTTAACATTCTATATCAAATCATTTTTGAGATAATACTTGTTTCATGTTTGACACCCCTACCCACCTAAGATGTGAAAACACAATAAATATTTTTTTATGTAAAATAGTATTATTTACTTTTTCTTTATTATGACTTATTGCATATTAAGGGGTTGTAACACTGTAAACGGCGATATTTAATATGGTTTTTGTTTTATTAATTAAAAAAACGGCTTGACAGATTTACATGAAACTTTATACATATGTTAAATAATGTTAAAATTATATGAAAAAAAATATATAATTTTTTTTGACGGCCATATTTTTTCTGCAGCTAATCTAAAATGGCCTCTTTGTTAAATGACCCTTGGGTGGTTGACGGCATTCCAGCAAAACGGAGCGTAATAGGGCAAAAAAACAAAAAATATTCTTTAAGTATAAATTACTGGCTATGGCAAGACGTAGGTGATTTTGAAAATTTTGATCAGAAAAAAAAATGGCGGCGATTTAAAAAAAAATTTTTTTCGCGTAACTTTTCGCACTAAATTGTTTATAAAAAAAAATTGGCATGTATCAAAAAACGGCTACGTCATACCATAGCGACACATTTCCTTTACAAAATCTTTTTTGAATCAGGTCGATCGGATAAAAACTGTTTGAGTTTTGCTGTCAACGAGGTCAAAAAACATGGTTTCGAGAAAAACGCAAAACTTTCGTCAACAAAACAAGAGCACGTTGTGTTTAACTAAACGGGTGATGTTTACCGCAATATATGTGTATGTATACATACATATGTATACTGGTATAAGCTAGTATAAGCAAAAGAAAACGGGAGAAGCGCCAAAATCGCTCGGACAAGACGTCAGCGTTTGGCGTTCTTTTTAAATACTTAGAGTTCGAATTTTCACTTGAAACTTGAGATTTTTTGAGGTCTATAGATTTAGTGAAAAAAAAAAATTGAATCGAAATTTTTTTGAAAATTTTACAGTGTTATAACCCCTTAAGATTAAAATATAATTTTGCTTATATTTTGTTTTATTTACCAAACGGGATAAATCGATCTTATGATACCAATCCTTCCCTGCCTATAGCGTAGTAAAATGCAAATATAACCCGTCTATAAGTGTAATCTACTGAAATCAAAGTATTTACGAATGGAAAAGTATATCTATGTATATTATATCTATAATACATCTTTTTTATGCAAATATAATTTTAAAATTGTAATGATTCTATGATAATGGATATATTTTGGATATATACACAAAATTCAAAGGATATATTTGCAGCACTTCCATTTCCCGGAAACAGTTGGAAAAGCTATACTATTCCCGACGCTCCTAACACCTTTTAGGTTAGTATTTGCTATTTCGCCGTTCCAATGATAACATGGAAATCACTTTTATGTTATTGAATTGAGTCAACGTCTTCGGGAAAAAAGGAAGGGGCAGATTGGAAAGCTCAAGAAAATTGTTACGCGAAACGTCCCACACGTGTCTGGATTCAGCAAGTACATATGCAGGGGTGAGCTCGGCGAACTTTTAGAGAAGGAATTTGCATTATAACTTCTCAAAAACATCACCAGGAAAACGATTTAAAATACTTACTGAAGGTTATTGTTATCGTTTCATTATCTTTTTTTCGTTAGTTATTTAATGCACTTGTTAAGTGACTACACTAATAATAAGTTAGATATAAAATAGCATTGCTTGTTTACTTAGAAAATGTTTCCACACCCTGAAAAAAATCGATTAAGAATACTGTTTACTCAAAGAGTAAATTTAAATTTGAGGAATTAATTTTGTTGAAAGGATCGTGTTACCTATGTCACCATTAATTTCATGATTTATTAACACATACATTATATTATAAAATAGAATAAAATAAACATAATATTGCCTCGAGCTCAGATGATAATGATGTCATGTTCAATATGGTAATGATGTCACCGCTACTTCTAAGTACTTATACTATATAGCGTCTCGAAATATTTTTAGTGTGGAAAATATTGAATTTTATGCACACCTTTACGTACTCATTTTATGAACACTATACTTTAGCGTATTTTTTCAACTAGGTGTATTATTCTTGGAATTATATTATTAATTTACCACCAAAGTAAGTAATAAAATCTGACACCTGATTTCAGGCATTGTTTACTTCTAGGTTTATTAGTTTATCTCTGTAAATTGTAAGGGGTCTCATCCACATAACGTATCACTTTCCCCTAAATATCAAACTTCGTTAACACATTGAGTATATGTGTCGTCGGGTTGAAGATTGCCGAGGCTTAGGCTGGCCATACACGTAGAGGTGTACCGCAAAGGTACACCCTAGAGATGAACAGCAGATGTTTACCTCATGAGGCGAGGAGCTCACACACGTAGCTCTCTGCCTCTGCTGTCAGTTGAACTTATGGCTTATATACGAGTAGAGGAAGCGATCGCAGTTGTCGGTTTAGTGTTAGCTACTAGTGTTAAGAATAAAAGAAAATGCCGTAAAACATGGAGTAAAGATTGGTTATTAAAAGAAATCGGTACAGGCACGTCAATTTGTTACAAGAGTTGAAAGAAGAGGAAGCAGACTATTACAACTACTTGAGAATGGATGAAACATTAAAATCGCGCAAATTAAAACAGAGGAAAACACAAAAGACACCCTCTTTCTGTGCTTATCTTACTACAACTGACCGGAGATAAGCCTCAACGACCCACATACACGCGGAGGTCTGGTCACCTCTAGCGGCAGAAAATATAATTTTTCCATTCCGCCTGGCTCGACTCCAGAGCAGAGGTCTGTTCGCCTTTGGAATTTCATCGCACGAAGTGGCACACACGCTGAGGTTTACCTCTTGTGGCGGACAATATAGGTAAACAAACCTCTGTGGTAAACCTCTACGTGTATGGCTAACCATAGAGGTGTTGTTAGATCATCCTCGTAACATTAAAGTCACCAGCTCAAGTATATGACATGGTTTAGTTTGGTCTGATTTAGTGTTTTTGATAGGGATTTTTTGTTCCTAGGGGAAAACTGATAATCGTAAATGCATCCTGACCTTGATTTAGCGCGTTGAGAAATATAGAAGGAAAGTGGTCTTCTCTGGCTTTGTGTTTGTGTGCCCGTGTAATCAAGTTACCGTGTAAAATGTGTTTTTTGAGGTTAAAAAAAAAACTAGCGGTAAACGAGAAAAACTGAGGTCTGATTCGTGTTCAGCGACCCCAAAAACGTGAAGCAGACTAAGTCTGTACTTCCGCGCTTTGGATAAACTTTTGTGGTCCTGTGTAATTATTGTCTTGTTTTGTTATTTATACTACTCTGATCAGTCTCTATTAATTACACAGCCCTACAAAAAAAAATAAGTTTTCGGGTTCGGTGGTCAGACCATGTTAACCGTACGTTTTTGGGGTCGCTGAATCCGAATCTAGGGTCAGAATAACCCCATCGGGCTAGGGTTTCCCATACACTCAAAATAAACATTTTTGAGCTATATACCGATAAACCCTTGGCATCAAACCCCTTAACTCCTTGAAACCATAACGCTATAACCCCATGATACCGCAAAACCATAACTCCATAATCATATAACCCCATAACCCCATTGCCCCCAAATCAAACGAAAACAGTTCATCTCAGGCAATTTGTATTAATGCAAATTTTCAGGATACGTTCGAACAGTGAAATGAAAGGTAAGAACCCCATAACACCACTACAAAGGGGATTCCCAAAATTGCGTGCGTCTGCATCCAGGGCATCTCCTCGCGGTGACGGCGGGCAACGGGTGAGCCCGTTATCCGGTTGAGTCCCTGGATTGCGGCTTAGATACCGTCATGGTCTTATAAGGTAGGGCTATATGATGTACAAAATCCGATTGTGCAACCTTCCCGCGGTGTACATCGAGTAACGCTAATGCCGACTGTTCTATCATTGTTTAATGGTGTTATGGGTTTATAACATTTGATTCCACTGGTCAAAACTATTCTGAATATCCGTCACAAAATGTATTAATACAGAATGCCAGAAATGAACAGGTGCCGTTTGATATGGGGTTATGGAGTTTTGAGGTTATGGGGTTATGGTGTTGCGGGGTTAGGGGGTTATTGGGTTATGGGGTTATTACGTTTCATTTCACTGTTCGACCGTATCCAGAATGTCCGTGAAAATTTGCATTAATACAAATTGCCTGAGATGAACTGTTTTCGTTTGATTTGGGGGCAATTGAGTTATGGGGTTATGGTGTTATGGGGTTATATGATTATGGAGTTATGGTTTCGAGGTATCATGGGGGTTATTGTGTTATGGTTTCAAGGGGTTAAGGGGTTTGATGTGAAGGGTTTATCGGTATATAGCTCAAAAATGTTTTTTGAGGTTATGGAAACCCTAGCCCGATGGGGTTATTCTGACCCCATATTCGGATTCAGCGACGACAAAAACAGATAGCAAACATGGTCTGACCCCCGAACCCGAATTTTTTTTTGTGTGGCTGTGTTATTGTTGTACGTTTTTAATCTAAAGACTAGTTTTTTTTGTTTCATCCTCGAAAACTAAAGAATTTTTGCATAAACTGTAAATACCTCAAATAAAATCTAATAAAATGCTGTTAGATGGCTGTAGCAATTTTCATATACAGCGTGAAGGAAAAAAAATTGAAGAAAAGTCTGTTACTACGTCTTTCAAAAAAACTTTTGGACCATTCTGTATAGACGTGGAAAGAACCTGAAATTATCTATAATTTGATGTGCCATTCAAGGCTCTAGCTTCAAAGCTAATGATAATGCGGGCCTGGGGAACTTGCTATACATTGGACGAATACGTTGTAAATTTCAATTAAAACAAACATTAAAGTGACATATGCCTACTATGCGTTTTTACGAATTTATATTCACAGTGTAAATGTCAATAAAACGAATTTAATTGTTTTACTTGATAACCTTACGTATTCGAAAAAATAGAAACATAATAAAGTTTTCAAAAGAACTTCGCTATATCGTACATATTTTTAGTGCTAAATATCAACCCAGAAAAAGTTATAAGACACACTAATAAATAGAATAAATAGGAGTTTCCTGTTTCAACCCCATGCTAGTGCCTAATATATGTAAAATACATGTATTTTTGGATAGCCTTGTATATGCGAATAACATTGCAGGGAAGGCTCTAATCGAAAAAGTTTATAGTCGCCTGTACAACACACTCTTTAAAAGTTTTAGCACAATTATCGGACACCCTGTATAAAAGAAATTTATTAATTACGTTGGAAATTCGATGATACCATACTATTTTTATTTCTGTCGTTAAATCATAATTACAATAAATCCAGTAGATAAGAAAAGAAACTGCTGTGTCTTCTTTTCTATATTCGCAGCAGAATGAAACTAATTCGGCTAAGTGATAGTAAAATACACTTGTTTGCCTTTCTAGGCAATTGACTACGAAATCATATTTTATAAGTAGATAAAGTTTATAAAAGCAATTTAGTAAAGCCACTGTATGGTAAATTTATCATTATATAAGGTCTGACATATTACGACGTTTGCTAATGTTTCCTTCGGAATATGCAAAATCTTTAACGATAAGGTAATAATAGATATACTCATACAGTTGGTTTGATGCACTATTATACCTGGGTTTATTTTGCAAGAGGAAAATGTGCCAACACAGTATGGAAATATATTTTTACATTATCTCACAATAAGTAATAATTTCTTTTATTTTCGTATGTGCATCTCTAGATAGTGAAGTTTTGCGTCTATCTAAGAGTACAAATATGCTGACGTAGTAAAGATTTACTGACGTATAGTAAAGCGTCGAAGAACGCTGCCAGCAAGACAATTTTTATTGTCATAGTTGTACTAGGACAGGGAAGATAAAATTTTTAATAATGCTGTTTTGTCTTCAATACTCAAACATTATGTTTCTGGAAAAAAATTGTTCAGTCTCGCGATGCCTGGCGTCATGTAGTTTTCTTTTTTTGTATATAGGCCAAATTCTAGTCTCAGATGGTAGGAACGTGATACTTTTGCAGATTACAATTTTCATTAAGTAGTAGTTTATGAATAAAAAGAGAAAGATAAAACAAAGTACAAAGTGTTTTTTTGTACTTTGTTTTTTTTTTGTACTAAATTTCTTTCAGTAACTTTTTTTCTCAAATATTATGCGTCGGTTGTATTGAGCTCCCTGTATTCAATCTCTGACAGACGTCTTCCAGAAACGGACTTTTTTGAATTTCGGTGATGTTCTGAAGCAACAGGTTCAGATAATCGAAACGAGATACATGGAGCATTAACGGTAAGAAGAAAATTCTTCATAGGACGGACATCGTTAAACCAGTTAACCAGTGCAGGTAAGATGGTATGGCTAGCACAATCTCCTGATTGTGATCCAATTGAGCATGTTTGGGATTCTCTAGACTCAGGTATCCCAACAAGCTCAACAAAATACTGATCAGACGGTTGAGGCTATTAGAGCAGAATGGGATACTCTTTCCCATTAAATAACACTACTTAAGTATGTCTGGCTGTTGTTATTACAGACAGAGTTAGACTCACTCACTATTGGCAGTCTGTTTTTTTGTTCTTTATTATAATTTATGTTTTTATTCGTGTTTACAGTCTTTGTCTGATGCCTCTACTATACCTAATATTTCTCTTAGTGAAGAGAAATATTAGATATAATAGAGCTGACGAGCGAAATGTTTTTAAAGATTAGGCAGTGGTCAAATCTCAGTGGTCATTTCGAAAAACAAAACAAACATTCACAAACAAAACTAAAAAAAGAGTTTGTTGTTGAACTGTTTGTTCTGCAGTTTGAGAACAAATTGTTATGTATATGGTGTTCAGTACACGCCAACAAAACACTCTGAACCAGTGTTGCACTGTTGAAACTTTCCATTAATTGCATACTTGACCCTGCAGACAAGTGTTAAAGCAATCAACTGAGGCCATTTTTTTTACAGTAGGACGTCTGGTTCAAAAGTTAGAAGACATCAAATATTACGACTAGGTTTTCCACCTCAATACGAGTTGAAATTGGTATATATTCTCTTTTAATGTACATACGAATTAATGTATATTATTAATGTATATTATATTTAATGTATAATTTACACTCCTTAAATTAAGTAACTGGCAATATAGCGCCCAATCTAGCAACACTGCGGAGACGGATCTTGGAAGGGCGTAGGTTAAGTACCGACCTTTATTAAATAAATTAAGTTAATTATGTAATGCACTTTCAGTATAAGTTCGAACTTGTTTGAGTCATTTGTTTGTTCTTTGTGAATGTTTTCGTAAACCGTTTTTTTTCTACTGCGTTTTAAAAATGAGTGACATTAATTTTGAGCAACGGTGTGCTATCAGGTTTTGCCTCAGACTCGGACACAGCACAACGGATACTTTCGTAAAACTTCCAACACTCCTAGGAAGACAGTGTTTTTTCAAGAGTCCGGTGGTTTAAGGCATTCTCAGCGGAAGGCTTCATCTTCAATAATCGATGGAAATGTCAATAGAATACGGGTCTTGTACGTTCAGATCGTCGGTTGACGACCTGAATGATCGGGGAAGAGTTAAATTTGAATCACACTACTGCTCATCAGATTTTGATGTCAGAGAAGAATTTGCGCAAAAATGGTTCCAAAAAACTTTCGCAGGAACAAAACCACATCAGGAGAGAAATGTGTCTTGACTTTTTTGGAAGCGATTGAAATTGATCCCTATTTTATGGAACGTGTCAGTACTGGTGATGAGATTTGGGTGTTTGGGTACCACCCGGAAACCAAGCGCCAAAGCATGGAGTGGCACAGTTCATGCTCTCTCCAAGACCTAAAAAAACAAGAATGAGCAAGTCGAAGATGAAATGCATGCTGATTTGCTTTTTTGATAGTCATGGAATTATCCACAAAGAGTTTGTTCATCCAGGCCAAACAGTAAATCAACACTTTTACAGAGAGGTTGTTGAAAAGGGTCGTGCGTGTGAGACCAAACATCAAGAACAACTGGATGTTACATCACGATAATGCTCCTTGTCACACGGCCATTTCAGTAAACGAGTTTTTAGCCATTAAAAATATTCCTGTGGCTCCTCAGCCTAATTATTCACCTGACTTGAGTCCTTGTGACTTTTTTCTCTCTCCGAAATTGAGAAATCACCTCAAGGGACGTCATTTTGGACCATCGAACACATTCAAACGGCTGTAATCGACCAGCTGTGGGCTATTCCAGTGTATGAGTTCCAACATTGCTATGCGGAATGGAAGAACCGTCTCCAGCGTTGGGTGGCTTCCCAAGGAAGTTATCTTGATGGAGACGATACTGAATTGTAATTATATTGAAATAAAAAAAAATAAAGAAATTAGTCATATTACTTAATTTACTTAATTCACACACCTCGTGTTTCTAATTTTTATACTTTTGTTATATTTTTAAAACATACATACACACGCCGTTTGCGTATTATTCTCATTCAGTTGCACTTTTAGGCAACAGTAAAGTCAAGTATCGTACGTACGAAATTACAATGACTTTTTTTACAGTCTTCAGTTTGCCGTACCTATATAATTTTCCGCTCAAGGAGCATTTTCTGCACGCTTTAATTCCTTCACGATGTAAAAGGCGTTTCTTTCATTTTTAATCAGTTTCACTCACTGAATCATTTACGGCTGTGGCTGCTCCTAAAGTTTCGCGTTGAAAACGCATTAATATTTCTGGCGCTAAAAAATGAAGGAAATTAAAAACAGCAGCATCTGGAAAACCACGTTCCTGAATATTTCATTTTCTTAGAGTGGCGCTCCTGCCCATCCTAAACAAAGGTGCAGATATAATCCAATTACTGTGCTTTGCGAATATTAAAGTTACAGTTCAAATATATTATTTCGGTTAGTGGATACGACGTCGCGGCCCATATTTCGCCATTATTTATTTTAATCTAATGCCAGGGCCCTATTCAATGATTAAAGATGCCGCTTGAGCGTGATTTAATATGTCGGACGAGACTCGTTCTAATTAGGTAGGTAATTGGAATATTGCGACTTTCAAAGTCATCGAGACATAGAGGGCAAGTAAAGCTTTTGAGTCAGAATTCGTGAAAGGTGACAGTCAAAACTGACTATAGACGTTTTTTAGTATTAAAATACTTCTGGGCGCGTGTTAATGGGAGCTGTCTTGTAAAATATTAACGGGAGCGACATGCGACCTCGACATGCGACCTCGACATGGTCACGTGACGACCTTGCCGTGTGTCTATGTTTATGTTTGGGTTACATGTGTGTGTAGTCATCCATAATTTTGAGAGTTGATGACTTGTTCAAGGGGTCCAAGGCCACCGTCGGATGTCCGAGATTTGCTGATTCGCTGAAATGGAAAAACGACATCCGAGATACATGGCGCTTATGAGTACGTTGAATAAAAAACTTCCCAGCAGTACACCGTTTAGTGAAAATTTGCCTGCGTATTTTATGAACTGATGTTGACTGTAAAATAAACATTTGATATTTACTGATCGTTGTAATAGGAGGAGCAGATCTGCTATTTTATTAATTTACACTAACATATATACAGGGTGATCCATTAAGAATAAGTAATCTCTAAACTGGAAGATTTAGTTTTCTAGATATGTATGTACATCAAATGAAAGGTTTTGGTATCACACCCTGTATAAATATAATGGACTATGAAATGTATAAAGCGCGTAACAAAAATAGTTTTAGGCTGACGCAACCTGCATTTGAGAAATTATGGAGGAAATAATGTTGCCATTAAAGAAACGAAAATGCAATGTTTTAGAAAATGAAAAGGAGGCTATTCATCTTACGTTAATTGTTTACATTGTAAACAATTTTGAAATCATCTGGCTCACATTCGAATTCAAGGTTGCTGAGTGGATGCATTCTTAGAATCCAACCTAATTATTATTATTAATAATACTTTGTCGAATTTTGACAAAGTCCATTAAAGTTTTCCTAAAGTAGTTGGATTATTGTTTACAATATGGTAGATACACAATTCTGCAGTTCATAACAATTTAAATTAAACATTGACTTGTTTTCGGATTTTGCATGAAAACATGGCTGAAAATTAATTTATGCGTTAGGGTAAACGTGGAATAGTTGCCCCACTTGATTTACATACGGAAGATGAGCATTTAATAATCTGACACTTTTGTGAAGATTAGTGTAATTATCAATGAAGACAATAATTAATATGATTTAATACTTTTTGTTTTATTTATTTATTTATAAACGACATAAAAACACCTTATAAATGAGGATAGATGCCTACTGTGCGGGTTAGATGCCTCAGTGACATTTTGACCTGTGGGATAGTTGCCCTGAGGAATTAATGAAAAAATACTTTGATTTTCTTAACTTAAATCAACGTTACCTTCAGCTTGACGAACGCTAAGTTCTGGATGACGTTCCATAAAAGACTTCCAATGACGTCCTGCTTTGCGAGTTTCTTTGTCAAAGTTATGTTCAATACCAAGTTTTTCAGTGAATTCAAACGCTGATCTTCGTATCATATCTCGTGAAATCCTGCTGCCTCTAATTTTTGAACGTGTGCGACGAGCCGTTTTTCATTATTGACTTCCAAAACCGGGCTTTTAATGCAGGAATTAATAATAGGTAAAAGCGAAAATAATTCAAATAAAAAACATACAATGTGGGATAGATGCCCTTAAGGGCATATATACTCACAAAAACTGGGGCATCTATCCTTTTTGCGTGGGATAGACGCCCTCCAATTTAACAAACAAATTGTTTTAAAGAATGCTAAAATAACATTTGAAATTTCTAATTAATACATATTATTGATTATAAATACAAAAATATAAACACTTACTTTATAACATTAAAAGTTCCGGGCGAGTAAAGATTATACGTAATAACCTAAATTCACAAATCTGTTGACGCGTGAAATGGTTTTAGTTGCACAGTCCACGACTCATATGTTCGAGCAAAGTGCACGTTTTTGACTGACAGTCGGGAGGAGGTCAGCTTACATTTAAACAAAACAGGGTGGGTGTGTTGTCCATACAGATCATTACGTGAACACTTGGGCATCTATCTCCCTACGGCATCTATCCCACGTTTACCCTACGTTATGTAAGCACTATATTAAATAATTGACAAGAAATTGTATCAGCTCAACAAGGCATTGAATATCTGATTTCTTAAGAACTAGACTGTCTGGTAGAGGCGGCTTCTCTTACGAATGCCCCATTGAACGAAGTTGAGGATTGACAATGCTGTGAGGAGTCTATTGCGACCAGTCCTCTTCTTTGACTAGGGACTTTTTGGCATCTACAGTTCACCAAAATTGGTATTTGTATAAACTGCCGATTAGGACTATCAGACACCGACACTTGTGACATCTCACATGCCCACACACTGGTGGGCAATGTTGTTTAAACGCCGATCTCACATCTACAAGATATTCATAATCTTCTCGGTATATGTTATCCACAGGCCGGTATTCTGCTATCCATCGGTGTAGATTTCTGCATGTTTGCGTAACTACATATGTATGTATGTATGTAAGTAATAGTCTTTTAGAGCATATCCCTGCCCCAAATGGTTTTCAAGAATACGACGGGCCAAATTTATCGCAACTGCATCTACATACATTCTCGGTACACTGCAGGTAGTCCACGGCAGCAAGGCCATTGTAAAGGCACATGATGACGATCAACTTACTAATCGAAAACATTTTTGTTAGAATATGCACGGCAAAGAAATCGCAAACCTGACGTTTTAAAAACGACAAGACCTTCAGGGTCAAACCGCCAAAAATCGTAACAACAAAACTGTGTTTTATTTTTATTATAATTTACTTTGGAAATTTCTACCAGCTGTGTCTGGTATTTTCAATACGCCTACGATACTTGCGTAAGATGCATGATCTGTGACTTTTTAAAATTATGTACGAATTCCTATTGTAACGTTTTATTTATTTCGGGTTCGTGAGGTGTGAAAAATTAAACTGGCACTTTTAAACTAACACTATTTATTTAATTATTACAACTACGGACTAACACTATTTTAACTACACTAATTTATTTTATACAATTTATATTAGCGCCTGTACGGAAAGCCGCGCCGGTATTCGAATAGAACTAACTGTCCCGCGTCGAAACTCCGCGTTATATCTCCTTGCGGACACATCTCGCAGCTTCCGGGCAGTTCGACTTCCGGGGCGGCCCCGATTTCCGGGGGGGTTCCCCCACCGTCCTTCCAGAAGACGACGCGGTCGGCTGGTATCGAGGGAGGGAGGGGAGGCAGGGGCGGCCAGCGTTGCCATCGTAACACTCTCCTAATGACATTTCGTCTCGAATTGTATCGTCCTCTGGTCCGTGTCGATACCTGCAGAATGACCCATTCTTGCAGGGTAGATGAAAAGAACCCGGGCTTTTCTTTTGAGCCAATCTCTGGGGTTGTAACAGCATACCAGAATCTCAAATTTCAGACCAGTAAACCGGAAGAGGACTTCTAGCATACTCCTGATCACCCCTCCCAAATCCGGCCATCTAGTCCGCTGGCTATCTTCGGTATCGCCAAACTGCTTATGCTCTGGGACAAGAGCACATCCCTCAGCTCGACTAGTGTGTCCCAGACAGTTTGATAAGTTGGTTTGTGGTGCGATAACTGCTTGGTCAAGTCGCTGCCAACAGCGCCAAATAAATCCCAAAGAGGAGCCTGGAACAGGTCACGTGGTTCTTCTCGCGTTAACACCGTTTCTGGCCTTGGAATGATTAGCGACAGTAATTTCTCCGAAAAAGGCTCGCTGTCTGGTGGACTGACGTGTCGAACTCTGGCTTCAGCTTGTTCGTCATTGCTTCCGGCGAAAGGGGCTAAACGGTTGAAGTGGACCACCCTGGGTTTTCCTCTTGGCAACTTCTGGATTCGGTAGACTACATCGTTAATCGCACCCCCCCCCCCCTTTCCTGGAGCTTTGAAGCCAGTTTGAAGTTTGGGGATAACCCGACGACGTTGTGGGTTATATAACCAGACTTGGTTGCCGGGCTGGTACCTGCCATCGTTGGCGTTGATGTCGTAGGTCTCCTTCATGCGGTTGCTGGCGCCCTGGATATTTGAACGGACTCGTTCGTGGATGTCGTCCATTCTCTGGCGTAGAGTACTGACGTAGTCCTCTCCAGCCACGTCGTCCCCTGGTGTACAGCCGAACTTCAGGTCACAGGGTAGACGCAGTTCACGGCCCATGACGATGCTTGCAGGTGTTTGCCCAGTTGTTTCGTGGACTGACGACCGGTAGGCTAGTAGGAACAGGTGGAGAAACTGGTCCCAGTCCCTCTGGTGGTCAGAGACTACTTTGGATAAGTACCGGTTGATGGTCCTATTCATTCGCTCCACCATTCCATCTGACTGCGGATGCAGTGCAGTTGTCCTCGGCTTACGGATGTCGAGTGTACGGCACACATTCTGAAACAGAATCGACTCGAAATTTCTCGCCTGGTCCGAATGTAATTCCAGAGGTACACCAAATCGACAAATCCGAGTCCTTGGAGTAGAGAGCGTCCGCCACAGTAGAAGCCTCTTGGTTTGGAAGGGCATACGCTTCTACCCATTTGCTGAAATAATCCATCACGACGACGATGTATTTATTTCCATTATCTGTTTCCGGAAACGGACCTGCTACATCGATGGCAATTCTTTCAAACGGACTACCCACGTTGTATTGTCGCATTGGAGCCTTCGGGTGCCGTTGCGGACCATTACTCGCAGCGCACACCACGCATTTCTTGCACCACTCCTTCACGTCAGTAGTGCAGTTCACCCAGTAGAAACGCTCCCTAACTTTTCCCAGCGTCTTTGTTACTCCTAGGTGTCCGCCAGTGCTTCCATTGTGGATCTCCTCCAATACCTCTGGCACTCTGTTTCTGGGACTATCAGTTGTTTTCGCTCTTCGGTACCATCTGATTTCTCCAGAACGCGTTTTAAGAGTCCGTCGCTTAAGACAAGGGAATTCCACTGAGCCCAGTATGACTTTACGGTTGGTGAATACCGTGATACCTCCTCCCAAGTGGGTTTCCGATCTTCTTTCTTCCAATTCATAATTGGTTTCAGATTCGGGTCATTCTCTTGGTCTTTCAAAACCTTTTCCGACAGCCAATCATCGTTCACCGCCGTCGTTCTGTATACTAAGATGTCCTTTTCTTCTGTCCGCTGACAATGCTTGCAATCCTCAAAGCAGGGTCTTCTGGATAGCGCATCAGCGTTGCGGTGAACTTTGCCTGCACGATGTTCGGTGTCGAAATCAAATTCTTGGAGTCGCTCTATCCACCTGGCTACCTGTCCTTCGGGATTCTTGAACTGTAGAAGCCATTTTTAGCGCCGCATGGTCCGTTCTCAGCAAGAATTTCCTCCCATACAGGTATTTATAGAAGTGTTCGACAGATTTCACTACCGCCAGTAGCTCCCGCCTGGTAACACAGTAGTTTCGCTCAGGTTTCGACAAGGTTTTACTGAAGTATCCAATAACCTTCTCTTGGCCGTCCTGAATCTGAGACAAAACTGCTCCCAAACCTACATTACTGGCATCGGTATCCAAAATGAATTTTCCATCTGGGAGAGGATAGCTCAGGATAGTGCACTCGTCAACGCTCCTTTAAATGTCGAAACGCTTCACTGCATTCATCGTCCCATTGGAACCGTCTTTCTCCTTCCGTGGAGTCGAGTCAGTGGCTTGGCAATATTGGCAAATCCGGGCACATATCGACGATAGTAAGTGCATAATCCGAGGAAACTTCGTAGATCATGCTTATTGCCGGGTACTGGCCACTCTCGCACTGTTTTAATCTTCTGGTCATCCACTGCCACTCCTTGACTGGAAACAACATGGCCCAGATACCTCACTTCCTTCTGGAATAGATGACACTTTTTCGTGCTAAGCTTTAGGCCAGAGGTTCGCAAACGTTGAAAGACCTCCTCCAGATTTTTCATGTGATCCTCAAAGGATTTTCCAACCACGATGATGTCGTCAAGGTACACAAGACATGTCTTCCAAGAGAGTCCTTTTAACACGGTTTCCATCAGCCTCTCGAATGTTGCCGGAGCGTTACATAATCCAAACGGCATTACGGTAAACTGCCATAGTCCTGTACCCAGAGTAAACGCAGTTTTCTCTCGATCTCGTTGTGCCAACTCTACTTGCCAATATCCACTCTTCAAATCTAAGGTTGAGAAAATCTTTGATCCTGATAGAGTATCCAAGGTGTCATCGATTCTAGGCAATGGATAGCTGTCTTTCTTTGTCACGTTGTTTAATTGACGGTAATCCACACAAAATCTGGTAGAGCCATCTTTCTTCTTTACCAATACAATTGGTGAAGCCCACGGACTATTAGATGGTTCGCCAACCCCCATCTTTTTCCATGTCCTGCACGATTTTATCGGCTTCCTCGCGTTTGGCTAATGGCAATCTTCTTGCTGTTTGTCGGATGGGCCGAGCGCCGCCCGTGTCAATTTTGTGTCGGATTACATTTGTCCTGCCCTTTCCACCTTGCCCATCATCGAAAATATCTGCGTACTTAGTAATCAGACTCCTTAGCTTCGTCGTTTGATCACTTCTCAAGGATCTTGAGGACGATGATAGGAGGTTTGCTAACTCGCCTGTAATCTTCCTAACTGAATTTTCTTGAGCATCTAATTTTCGGATGACGGAGGAAACCGAGGAACAGTACCCTAAAACGATTCCTTTTCTTAGATTTACTGGGTGATGATTCAGGTTCATTATTCTCACCGGTACTGTTTTCTCGGTCAGCAACAGAGCTTTTCCCACAGCTATTCCTCTCGCTACCTCGCCGTCGTGAGATCTTGGCTCAAACATCATTATATTTCCAACACACGGGTTACCGTCCAAATGAGCGTCCAAGATCATTTCACTTCGTTCTGGCACTGCCGTATAACCTCTGCCAGTACAAAGTCGGATTGTTTCCTCCGTCTTTCGATGTAGTACGATTTCCTCGCCATTTATTTTCAGAACATTATTCTTGAAGTCCAGTTCAAATCCCTTGGTGTTCATAATGTCCATTCCAAGAATAAGTTCATCCTCAATTTCAGCTACCAGTGCTCGATGTTCAAACGACACGTTTCCAATGACAATTGTGACGTTGGTCTCACCGCGAATGGTAGCGGGATCTCCAGTTGCAGTACGTAGTCGCCAGCTAGTCGGAGTAATTCTTGCCGCTGTTCCAACAATATCTGGTCTAATGATAGTTCTCGTTGCACCCGTATCTAATAGCAACAGTCTCTTTTTCCATTGACTATTCCATCGACAAAAACACTATTAGATGGGTGTTGAAGAGATGCGACTCGTGCCTATTTTCTTTGGGGCTTGCTTTTAGAGGTTGACGATTGCCCCTTACGGTCAACCTCCTTTAGTTTTCCGACGAGGGTGACGTTTCCTTATTTCTAGGGCAGCGACTACGGACATGTCCAACCTTACCGCTAATTCCAGCACCGAATTTGCCTCTTTTCCAATATGCCCTCGACGACTCGCCTAATTTCTGCTTCATTGCAGGTTCCTTCTTCAACATCTTCCTCCATCTTACGGACCTTAGCTTGACCTCTGCAACTCTGTTTAGCGGCTTCGAATTCCAAAGCTCGCGCCAAAGCATCCACCAACTTGCTGGGACGAGCGAGAGTCAGAGCTTGACGGGTCTCAGTATCACGCAGACCATCTAAAAATGCCTGCACGGCTAGTCGTTCCATGACGTTCTCCGGCGTAGATGAATATGCCAAACGAACTAACCGCGCTATGTCCGCTTCAAATTCCTGCAGAGATTCGTTATTTTTCTGACAGCGGTTCTTCAACTGCGAGTGGTAGACATGCTCGAGATGGGACTGACCATAACGCATTTCGAGGTGTTTAACTAGTTGATGGTAATCATCTTGTTCTTCAAAAGAAAGCGTCTGTAAAATATCTGTGGCGTCACCACGTAGCGCCAACGTCAGCGCTGTAGCCTTCTCTGCCAACGACCAACCATTTGCCCTCGCTGCAGCCTCAAATTGTCGTAGATAATTGACCCATGAGCTCTTACCATCAAACTGTGGTGGTTTCATACGAATTTTTCGAAATTTCCACGGGACTGCTCAATTCGGGTTTACTCAACCTGTCGATGTCGCTACCAGGTGACTTCAGAGCGGTATTGACCACCTGTTGTTGTTCCCCACTTCCTAAACTCAGCGTTGCAATTTTTCTCTCTACTTCTAAAAACTTATTTTCAATTTCTCCAAATTTTCCGTCCACATATTCGCCTATTTGTTTCTGGGCAACTAGAATTTTCCGTAATTTTTCTTTCTAAAGTTGTATAACTTTCCAGTAGTTTTTGATCCATGTTTTCTATTAATTTCTGTTCCATCCCTCTTAAGTTTTGCTCCATCCCTCTTAAGTTACTAGAATTTTCAACCAACCTTTGCTCCATCCCTCTTAAGTTTCCAGACGTTTCCTCAAATTTCTGTTCCAGGCTTCCTTTTAAACTTTGCAACGCCGAATTTATGTCACCGGCAATTTCGAATAAAAATATGTCGGGGTTTTCACCTTCATTTTCCAGAGCTTCTTTAAGTCTATTTTGCAGATCGGCCTTTTTCCCTGTCGTCTCGCACTCCCGTTCTTCGAGTTCTCTTTTCAAATCCGCCACTTTAAGGTCCTTCAAAAATACCACCTGTCTTGAAGCCATTTCACTTAATTTATTTATCGCGAATTTATTTATTTAAATGTCTTTATTATTCAGTTTTTTTTTTCACCCCCCACACCTGACACCAATGTAACGTTTTATTTATTTCGGGTTCGTGAGGTGTGAAAAATTAAACTGGCACTTTTAAACTAACACTATTTATTTAATTATTACAACTACGGACTAACACTATTTTAACTACACTAATTTATTTTTATACAATTTATATTAGCGCCTGTACGGAAAGCCGCGCCGGTATTCAAATAGAACTAACTGTCCCGCGTCGAAACCCCGCGTTATATCTCCTTGCGGACACATCTCGAAGCTTCCGGGCAGTTCGACTTCGCGAGCGGCCGCGATCTCTCGAGGCGCTTCCACATACGTCTATCAGACGACGCGGTCGGCTGGTATCGAGGGGCAGGGGCGGACTGGCCCAGCGTTCGTAACACTATATTATAAACGTAGTAGAACCTTCCCACAAAATAGTTTTGCGAAAAAAATTTTTTCCCCAAGATATTAACAAATGAAGTTTTTCGCACTTTTATTTTGAAAAATTAATTACATCAAAAGTACTCATCCGATTCTGTTGAAACTAGTCTTGTTTTTTTCGTATTGAACTGTAATTTGATGTAGTATTTTTTAATTTGCAAAAATATTAATTTAAAAAAAAATGGAAACTATTTATTTATAACAAATTAAATAAAAAATGACTTCTATGCCTAGGAAAAATCTGAAAAAAATCTCCAGATGTGCTTTGAACCTTTACAAAACAATTTCTACAATAAAAAAAATGTTTTTTTTTTGAAATCGAGATATTGATTATTCAAGTACCACTAGATCCAACTGTTATACATTCATTGGCGAAGTTTGGGAAATTTAGATGGACATATCAATATCAGTAAACTTCAATTTGAATTTTTTATGCAGATCCTTCAAATCTGCAAGGAGCAATCGTTTTTGCAAGTGTTCGCGTTTACCATTTTGAATAACTGATACAAAGTCTTTTTTACCGGGCTGTTTTCATCAGAAAGGTAAAATTGTCGATGATAACTTCGATGATAACTTCCGAAAGGTGTCTGCCTTTCTTCTTATCTGGAACTGAACTGTATCCTTTTTTTGTTGGCAATTCTTTAACATTACAATATTCCTTTAAAAGGAATCATTTGTTTAGCAACAAATGATGATCAAGTTGAGCTACGTCGGTATTGCAGTAAAAGAATACTTAAAAGAAGTTCATTACTTTTATTTGTTTTGGAAAATGTTGCTATGATTAATATATAAAAATGTATATTGTTTTTCAAACACATATATTCATGAAATTCAATATTTCTTGAAAAAAAGAGCCGGTAAAGGTGGAGTGCGTGCACTTGCTGCATTCCGGCCGGCCGCGCCGAAATAGCACGAACTTAAATAATCAATATCTCGATTTAAAAAAAATATATATTTTTTATTGCCGAAAAATTTGTTTTGTAAAGGTTCAAAGCACATGTGAGGTTTTTTCCAGATTTTTTCCTAGGCGTAGAAGTCATTTTTTATTTAATTTGTTATAAATAAATACAGTCATGCTCAAATGTATTAGACACCCTTATAAAATCATAAGCTTCCATAGATACCTGGAATTTGGGAAAGACGGTGTACTAAAAACTGAGATAAGAGCCTCACTATGCACTTATCTTATAATGAATGACACTAAAGGTATTGTTCAGGGGTTGTGGATATAAAAACAATGCGGGTGTAAAAAATACGAATGTATGACGGATCTTTGTTTACTATCAGAAGGCTTTTCATAACGGTTTGTTTGTTATTAAATAGTGGTTGTAAAAAATGCCAAATGCGCAAATTAACAGAAGTAGAACGAGGGCAAATTATGATTCTTAATTCAGAGGGGGTGGTATTGCTAGCTGCTATTGTCGAACGCTTGAAATGTTCACGATGTGCTGTGAGAACTACAATTAAGGGTTTCAGACATTGGTTCTTATGCGAATAGGCCAAAAAGTGGCAGTAAATGAATTACAACTGCGAGGGAAGATCGTTTCGATCGATTTTAACAAGAATAACTCTACAGGAACAGACAAAAAGTGCACAAAATATTGCCTAAGAGTTAAGAGAAAAGCAATGTGGCTGTATCTGCACAAACAGTAAGGAGACGTCTTAAGGAAGTCGGCTTACATGCCCGTAGACCCCTTCGAAAACCACTTTTAACAGTAAGTCACAAGCAGGAACGGTTAAATTGGGCAAAAAAACATGAAAATTGGGCAGTCGGGTTAAAGTGATATGGTCCAATATAGGGGTAACTCAAAAATCCACTAATTTATGTAGATACAAATAAAATATCATATTATGTTTAACAGTTTTATAAACCTGGGTAAACTGCAAATCCGTAAAATCAATGTTTTTTATAGCTCGTTAGACACCCGGGGGTGTAATTGTTTTCTTCACACAGTTTTAATGGCAATCTTTTCTTGAGATATGAACTTTAGAAAAATGTATGGTGTCTAATACATTTGAGCATGACTGTAGTTTCCATTTTTTTTAATTAATATTTTTGCAAATTAAAAGATTCTACGTCAAAGTACAGTTCAATAGGAAAAAAACAAGACTAGTTTCATTAGAATCGGATGAATACTTTTGATGTAATTAATTTTTCAAGAAAAATGTGCGAAAAACTTCATTTGTTAATATCTTTGTTAATTTTTTTTTCGCAAAAGGATTTTGTGGGAAAGTTCTACTACGTTTATACTATAGGAATTCGAACATAATTTTAAAAACACGTCTTTAGTCAGTTTTGACTGTCACCTTTCACGAATTATGACTCTTTTTTTATTGTATCTGATGTATCAGGTATGAGTTCCTGATATCAAACGTCTTATTTAACGACTAGTTTTGATTACTTTTGCTATTTGGTATCAATAACCAAACCATCCATTATTGGAAATACCTATATGTATTAAGTGTGTAATGAATAAGTAATTTTAGTGTAGAATGAACATATCGGCCTGCTGTGATATGTATTGCAATATTTACAGGGTTAGTTTTTTCTCTGAAAACGCGGATATGGGTGGTCAAAGTGAAGTTTGATCTAACATTTTTTGAAGGGATAGATATATATGATAGGATCTGTCGATAGATAACACTTTAGAGGTCACAAAACCGTATTTGTTTGAATTTTTGGACCCCTTCGTTATGCTTTTGATAGTAGATAATGAAGAGAATATGTCTAGATTGCCGGCAGATGTGCTGTTTTTTTAAAGTTAAAATTCTTAAAGTGGTTTTAACGCATCTGGCGGGTTGGGATGGACATGTTTGTCTGCTAAAATCTAAGACCGCACCGGTACTTTTACTCCCAATTAAGGCCGATTAACTAACCAGACGATAAGACTGTGAAAATGTATATAGACATTACACACTTCTACGCAATGTCTTAGCGTCTTGACACCGTCTTAGAGTCTGGTTACTTAATCCGGCCTTAACCGGGAGTAAAAGTAAGCTTCTGATGAAGTTGGCACCCTAAAAGCGAATTTTTTAACGAAATTAGCAATATTCGTTTGCCAAGATGAGCCCAGGATAGCCCAGCATTTTTTTCGTTAGCTCACCTTTCAATCAAAAAGTTATAACAAAAAAGTTTTTTTTTTAGGTTGAGAACCATTGACAAAATTTTTAATTCGATGTTTTAACACCTGTCATTCGATTGCCCAAGGTTAGCCCAGGATAGCCCAAAAAGTTTTTTCGTTAGCCCACCCCTTGGTTCAAAAAATATAGCAAAAAAAAATTTCGAAAAAAAAATTTAGGGAAAAAAATTGGTAGCTTTCGACGTGTTGATACTGTCACTCGATTGCCCAAGTTTTTTTTTTTCGTTAGCCCACCCTTGTTTTTTTTGCTCTATCTTTTGAACCAAGGGTGGGCTAACGAAAAACTTGGCTATCCTGGGCTAAACTTGGGCAATCTAATTACAGTGTTAAAACATCAAATTTCAGCTTTCTTTTTTTCGAAATATTTTTCGATAAAAAATTTTTAGTTCTATCTTTTGAACCAAGAGTGGGCTAACGAAAAAAAACTTGGACGATCCTGGACTAAACTTGGGCAATCTAAAGACAGTGTTAAAACATCGAATTAAAACAATTTTAATTTTCAGTGGTTCCCAACCTAATTTTTTTTATATATATATATCTTTTGATTGATAGGTGGGCTAACGAAATAAAATGCTGGGTTATCCTGGGCTCACCTTGGGCAAACGAACCATGCGAATTTTGTTAAAAAATTCGCTTTTCGGGGTGCCAACTTTACAGAGCTGTAAAAGTATCGGCCCTACGTATTGTTTTCTTTTAAAGACATTTCTAACCGACACGACTATTCTATTAGTTTTAAGTTATAACATGTGTCATTCCAAAATATAAGGTTTGTGATCGACGAGACTGCACGTGTTTGTGTGCTCTCTGATCGACCAGACAGTTCCCTAGTTATATTTATGCGTACTAAGCAGTATTTGTACATTTTTTTCCCTTTCCGATTCATTTGAAATACATTAAGATGACGATAGTGATACTTAATATTACGTTTTGATCTCTAAATTATAAATATTCCTACCTGGAATCTCCGTTTGTTATATCTTCATTTAAAGATGTCGCCGTTTGTTCTCCCTGTAACTTTTGAGCGTGAATATTTTTAGAATGTTATTCAGGTAACGAACAGAATTCAAGAGTAATGAACATATTTCGGACTATCAAAGCGTATGTTGTCCGTTCGTTACCGCTGGTGTCCGTTCGTTGCCTGGCCAATATTTGAACATACGTCCGGAATTTCGACTTTTTTTCGAAAAAAATAAAACAAAATGCATTTCATAGACTTGCCACTTTAATATGAAACTTTTTTTCACACCCTTAATTCGCAGAAAATGGGACAAAACAAAAGTGGACGCAAATATGTATGCGCAAAAATTGGCCGTTCATTACCATGTAAATTAATCCCAATAAAAACACTAAAAATTGAGAAAACCTTAAGTTTTTTACATGTTTCTAGTGTTTTTAAGACGATCTTTTAAAACGACTAAAACCATAAAACTCATGCAAAAATGCGCGTCGTTACCCAGAGAAAATATTTCTGGGACACCCAGAGACTCTGGGTGCCCCAGAATGAAGTTAATAGGCGATATCGTTATTTGAAGAAATACAAATGTGAACAAAAAAAATTGCAAACGACTCATTAAAGTACATCCGATTCTACTTCAAAATCCGTGCCTTAAAATCCTTAAAAAGCAACCCCAAGTATTTTTTAAATGGCACCCTTAATAAACACAGTAGTTTACTCCTACTCTCTACTAATAAAATAGACATGGGGCGAAAAAAATCTTAAATTTAGATATGTGTACGTTTAAAGTAAAGTATGCTAAAACGTTTATGATAAATTGTGTACATCAAACATCGGCCAGTTATGAAAATGACAAACAGAATTGAGACAACAGATAAGAAGCAACCGCATATGCATCGAAGGTAGTGAGGGAATAAAACTGGCTCCCCCACCATACTACGCTAGTCGTTAGAATGACTCTAGACGAAGTGTAGAATTTGTCCTTTTTCACAACTTCGGCCGATGGCGGCTTGATCCTGTAAATATTTGTTTCCAACAGGAGCTCAATATTACATGTATTAGACTGTAAACCAACAGTATGTATCAATATATTGCAGTAATAACCATACATTATTGAAATAACGAAGGAACTGACCAAATGACATATGCTTTTATTAAAACTGTCACACTGACGTATCTTTTCCTTGTTACGTAATTAATTAATCACACTGATTAATAATATGTGTATCTCGTGTCTGCTTTGATGAAGAAAAAATTAAAGAATATAGCAACCCAAAAAACGAAAAAATATTTTTTTGTATGATTTGTTTGTTGTTAAATTGTTATCCAGAATTTATAAATATATCAGTTGTCTACGTCAGGAGCAAATCTGTAGGAAATGGAATCTATCAACACTTCAACCAAGAAAACTGCGTTAGAAATGAGACCGTGAGGAATGCTTGCCCTATGTATAAACAAGAAAACGTTTTCTGGAATTTCTCTAACTTCTTAATCCAACAATTGCATCGTTTTCGTGAATTTCAATTCATCTTATTTAATTTGAACTTTCTTCACAAACTAACAGAATAAGAAAGTAGGGCATATTTCACTTGCAAATAGTACATAGGCGAAAACTATTTATTATGCCCAGCTCCACTTGACATTCGAGAAGTTTAAGAACTTCGGGGATGTAAGATCAATCGCACCGCTTTTAGGGACTTAATGTGACAAGGGTACAACACAACTGGCGTAATGGTTTCAACCGAGGTGTTTCCCTGCTTCGTTTCTGTATGCGGGGTAACTGCAATAATTTATTCCATTATGCTAGAGTGCAATAATACATAAAAGTCACGAATAAAGAATTCGATTCTCACGAACTTTAAAGTTCAAAATTATTAACTGAACAAATTCCAACGAACTAATCGTAATATGTATCGTAAGATGAGAAAAGCCCTCAAAATTATGACGTGGAATCGATCCATATCTTGAATTATTATTAGGTACTCTTAGATCTGTCGAATTCTGAAGTTTTTATTCCATTAAAATGATTTTTGACTGAAATTTATTTATAATTCTAGCACGTAGGTTTCCTAAATTTTTGTAAAGCTAGGTAATACTAGCATTTTACCGACTAATGATGTGGTTTTCGAAACAATTCTTCTAAACAATTTAAATTATCAAAAGTTGGTGAATTGGTGCGTCGCACAGTGGGTTAGAATCGGAAAATCCTGGCCAAAATCGAAAAACCAAGTTCGTTATATTCTGTTTTAATTCATATAGCTTTGTAAACAGGGTTTCCTGTGTGTAATACTAAAACGACATCTACTTATTTTTGCAGAATTTTTTATCCTCAAAGTATACCTTATCTTTGGGTTGGGCAAAAAGTTTATTTTTTTTTTTGATATTTTTAATTCAGGTTACATGTTTGAAGGATATCTTTAAAGATATAATCTAACCCGCAAGTGAAGTTAGGTTTATATCATATATAAAACAACCATGTTGATTGTATAGCGTATGTAAAATAGGATTTATAAAAGTAATACGTATTATGGAAATTTAAATTATTTTATGGCACTTGGCCGTCGGAAGGGGAAAAATACTGAAACATATTCACCGAATATTTTTATCCAAATCCTAAAATATTTCATGTGCGTTTGTCAAGTTTTAAAATAGGGTAGACAATCACAGGGACAAAAAGGTTAGTCACACTGCTTTTTGTAGGAGCCCGAGCCAGGGTGAGAAATAACCCAATACATGTTGTTTGAACTTTTCCATATGAGCCATAATTTTTATTGAAATGCCAATAAGATATCATAAGTAGGTTTCGGAAAGTCTACTACAACGCAGAGTCGGCACTATACAACTCTATGATAATTAAAGTATAAACCGTATTTTTTTAAGCACCTTGTACGCGTGTATTTCTCTCCCGTGCATACTTTCGCCACTGACCGTGCCTAGTAACGCGTACTGGGACGCTACTATGCGGGTTTAGGAAACGACTAGATACAATTACCGGAACATATAGCATAGCGACAATTCCGGAGTATTTTACGTTAGCTCGATGGAGCGGATGAACAGTAGAACGCCGAGTTTAAGATAATTGTATGTGTCGTGAGTGACTAACTAATTGTATAGTCTTTCTAAACTCAATGTGAAGACGTATATTTTTAATTCCTTTGAGGGCTAACGCCGCCCAATGGCGCATATATCTTTTACAAATTTGAAAATTTGAAATAATTTTTTTCATTCAAATCATATAGCAGATTAAAATTAGCCTGCATACAAAACTCTTAATATTTGTAATATAATTTGCTGTAAATAATGCTCATTTAGCCAGACAATCTGAAAGAAAACTCCATAGAAAAAATTGTCTGTGTTTATAAACCTATCGAAATGCACTTCACTGGCGGAAATAAGTAAGAATTCCAAAAGTCATAAATCATTTTAACGACGTCGTAAAACATTTTACTACACAATGGACCATATAAATATCCAACGCATTGGATGGGATGCAATAGCACAGTACTCTAATGGGTTACTGCAAATGGATCTGACTGACCGACGGCTGGCTGGCTCAAACGGACGCCGTTGCCAGCTCTTCGCCGGCAACGCTTCGCTGCCGGCGAAGCATTGCCGGATAATTATTTTTTTCAGCAATTTTGAACGCCTTATTTTAATGCTAACTAATAAATTTATATCTATGAACTTTTTTTTTAAATATTTCCAAACTAGCTTTCTAAGAACGTCACGAACTAACAGTTTATCGAAGTATGAAGTATAATTTGTATAGTGAGCTTAGCAATTTTAGAAAAATATATCTGACAACCTTGCTTTTTTTTTATGTCTTCACATTTACATTAGAAATAGTTTAACTGTACATACGTATTTTGTACCGTCTATGAATTTGTTTTAGAGTCCATGTAGTGTATTTACATATTATCTGATTTTGTGTGAATTTTTGCAGTAATGGTACGACAATTACGAGGATTTTAAAATAGACGGATCGCATATTACGCACACAGTACGTACCCTTTTTTGGAATGATTAATAACGGGCTGATTTTTCGTAAGTAGCTTCAGTATGATGAGACGCCCACAACCTGTCAATGACAATTCTCAACAGTGGCATTTTACGAAGTGTTAAAGTGGAAAACGTGTCAACCGCATGATAATATAAGTTTGATTAATAACAATTAGCTTCCTAGTTGAATTCGAAGATATTCATACAAAATACTCGAAAAATGTTTGTCCTACAAATTTGACAGTTTTGCGGAAGGGTCCTACACTATCAACATTATTAATTTTGTCATATTTTTTACTTTTATAATAAAAAAACAAATAAGAAATAAAATCTGCATAATTTAAAAATAATGAGATCATGAAAAAAAAATTAAGTGGGGGGTAGGGTTTCTTCGAATCGTTTATTCGAAAAGGCATTTTCACGAAAAGATTTTCGTGAAAAAATTTCCAGACGTTTTCGTAAATTTGCTGCCAATCGCTTATTTCTTCATATTTTTTAATGAAAAATTCACATAATACCTCTTCAAATGTTACTTTATTATATACTAATTACCAAAAACAATTTACGTTAAACGTTTCGTCAAAATAAAATTATGAAAATTGAATTTTTTACAGGGAATAAACCCTACCCCCGCTTTAAGGAGGACATACCGATTAGACATATTAGGCATATTTTTTAAGGTAGTAATAATGGAAACATTTTTTTGAAAATTTAGGATATTGTTACACAAGTATTGATGTTTTCATAAAAGAATTTTACTTTTATTAATTTTTTTCAAAATCGCGGATATACAGAGCGATACGTGAGACACCTTTTGAAATCTGCGTCAAAATGACGGCCGCAATTTTGATCTGAAACATAAAAAATAATAATACAAATAGACAAATACAAATAGATACATGAAGATTTCCCTTTAATACGAGTCCAACAACTTCGAAAGGGATTTACTACATTTTTCGAAGTTATTTACGTTTCTTTGAAAACATTGAAATTTTACTTTTTTAGCGATATCTTTTCACACAATCGACATACCGCCTTCAACTTCGGCTTATTGGAAGCAGAATACCACAAGCTATAATCCTGTCAGAAGCAAAATAAAATCAATGCTTTAATACACAAATTATCAGAATTTAAGCAAACTTCAAAAAGTGGGTGTATGATGACTTTCGTTGATTACTGTATATTGTTTATGTCAGCTCCGTTAGATTTAATTCTAGTGTATCATTAAGGAAGCTTAATATGTATTTTACAATATCATTATTTCTGACTGGAGTCCAAAATTATTATATTATTTTTGAGAATTTTTCTTTCAATAGTTACTATAATCCTATCTTCGATCACCTTGTATTTATTGTCTTGGGTTACGTTTATTTCTTTTTTTAACTCGTCTACTTTTGTATTTATCAGGAGTTCTAATTTATTGTATAGTTCATCGTTTGATAAACTTTTTGCGCCACCTGTTTCTTCATTCATTTCACGGAATATGTATGTACCTATGTACGTACCTATGATGAAGTATTTTCAACTGCTTTTTTCTGCTTTGTTACTGCAGACTGCAGGGGTCATTATGTACAATTTGCGCTAATAGCCTAGAAGCTCTGGCCATAAACTCGAAAGGAAAAAAATGTACAATTCAAACTATTGCACTCTTAGTTGATAGGCAGATACTTTTCAGCATTTACTTTTTGACTTTTTACATGTTATTTTGGTACTTTTAAGAGACTCCAAAAATGTACGTGTTTACTGGCACTGATTACTATACTTCTATTCATTAAACCAAGCCATTTTAAATTGTAAATGTCATCAAACACCTATTATTATTTTTTTGTAAATAATGACCGTAGTATTTGAATATTATCAGCAGGTTTTCCCAATACTCTGGTTTATTTGACGATTTATTTAAAAAAAAAAATAGTGGTAACGACGAAAATTATCTTTAATTTCTATTGATACGGTTATCGACAACAAATGCACATCCATAAATTGAACAAAAAAAATCATAAATTAATTTGTTAATCAGTAAATCATATTGTTGCCAATGAATATTCTGATTCTTATTATTTGTTAGAATATTTTTTCTAGACAATAGTTTAATTACCCTTTAATTAATGAACTGCCTCATTTGTTTTCGATAACAATAATAATAAACCTAGAGTAAAAATGTTAAGTTTTTGTAATTTCTAAGTAGTAGATACCTACCGCCATTTTTTACAAAATTTAAACATTTATTTTAATTTAAAAATTTAACGAATTTAGCAACCCAATGAAAATAGTTAAATCAGATCCAATCCGAAGTCCAAGTAGAGTCCTGGTTTACGATTGTCCTGAGTTATTTAATTATTTATTATTACAATTATTTACTAAAAAAATCGTAATAGTACCTCTTCATTGTTCGCATGAAAAAGGAACTCCTAGTTGGCCATGAGTTTACTCCACGGATGCGGGAAACATGCATTTAAGGTCTCTTTTCTATCTACTAAAAAAAGTTCATGAAAATCGGACTACAAATAAAAAATTTCTGAAGAGTAAATATACCTTAAGTGGGACACACTGTATATTGTGTTCGAACTTGTGTTATACTGTTTTCGAACTCCTCATTCGAACAGCAGTGATTCTGTTTGTTTTTATTCTTGTATATAAACATCTTCTGGACCAACGGTCAGCACCAAGCGAACGAACACCCCGACCAGTGGCGTACAATTAGGAGAAACCTTCAGGAGTAAAGTCTACGAGTCACCGCAGTACTGCTGGTAGCAACTCATAACTAGCTAACCTCCTCTCTACCTCCGAACACTCTCCCGCTGCGCTTACCATAAGACCGTTTTATTGTATCCTGCCGGTCCAAGCCATTGTAAAGTCAGTGCTCAAATTTTTTTATAAAACCTAGTGGGTCAATTTACGTGATTGTACATTTTTTTTGAATATAGTTGTTATTGTTTTAATTTTGTCTTTATTCTTTATCAGGGTATATCAAGAAAGTTTTCAAATCGTAGTTATCTTTAGTTATCTTATCTAGTTAGAGTACATTTTGGTATTTTTATTTAAAAATATCTGGCGCCCGAAGCCACTATTAAAGTTTTTCATAACTGAGTGGGGAACCTACCCCTAACACCGCTGTGCTGCCGGAGCTAGGGTCAACAGCTCCGTAGAGCTCTCCGGTCAACAGTAGAGCTCCTCATGTCGCTTTGCCAATTGAGCAAAGGAAAGGTGTTGCAAATGGTACTGGAGTAATTACACACATTCATTTTTTAGAGGTCATATATTTAATGTACAATCCAGCGAGTCGGTGTTATACATTATTTCAATAGTCTGGAGTATGGAATATTAACTGATTTCTGAAGTAATAAAAATACGTCACAGATCGTAACCACATTTTCACATCATACTAAATACGTAGTTGCTTATACCGTAAGCCAAATTGATGGCTAAGTTGCGAGCTGCTTTTACTGTCCGATAGAGCACGTCAGTTCGGTTTCGATAGCTCAAGTTAATGGGAGTTATCGTAGCGTCAGAGACTAATAACCTTTATAAATGTCAATCACTTAATATCCATCGATATTTCACTCAAACATTACTATACAGTGCTTTCATAAAGTAGCCGGTAATTTCAAACATTTTTTAGAAAACCGTTCGGACATATCAAACGATTCATATCGATTTTAGGTGTGTGATATACGTGGTTTCAACGGTTTTGAGCCATTTTTCAAATATCTGTGACGTCTATGATGTTCTTTTTTTTTTTGAGGGAACCCCAATTTGTTATTACAATTTTGGGACAGTACCAGGTGTGGCTATTAAATAACCGAACTGATGTTGCCACCAGCGCGCTGCGAGCGTGTCGCGACAAGTTGGATCAGAACTGTCTGATCATACTTTCTCCACCCTGAGCTCGCTGGGTAAGCCAGCGAGTCGCTCAGTTTGACTGTAGCAGGTAGCAGTCGTTTGAATTAGTCTACGCACTGACACATCGAAAACATGTTAAGTGTTCAGATGGAGCAACGGTGTAATCTCAAGTTTCTTGGTAAACTGGGGAAAACTTTACAGAAGTTTATGCAATGTTAAAAGTAGTGTGCGAGAATTAATGTTTATCCCGCACACAAGTTTTTGAACGGTTTAAATGGTTTAAAGAGTGATGTGAAACGACCGAAGACGATCCGCGCCCCGGACGGCCCTCAACGTCAAAAACGAACGAAAACATTGAAAACTTGGGTAAATCAATCCGCGAAGATCGTCGTCTAAGCATCCGAAGGCTTGCTGAAATATCAGGAACCGACAAAGAATGTGTTCGCCAGACTTTGCATGAGTCGTTCAACATGTGCAAGTTTGCACAAACATGGTGCCAGAACTCCTCACTCCCGAGCAAAAGGGATCAAGAATGAATATTTGCGCTGACATTCTAAACAACATTGACCCTTATCCTGACACTGACGCTGATCAGCGCTGAAAGGGGCAAGATTCAAAAGTGTGGAGCGGTTAAAACAAAAACGATGGAGGGTTCTGAACCAGCTGATAGAAGCGGACTTCCAGCACTGCTTTCAACAATGAAAAAGTCGTATAGAACGGTGTAGAGATCGTCAGGTTTTTTCGCCTTCAACGTACCCACGTTGAATGCGAAAAAATTGCTACTGTAATTGGTAACGAATAAAAAGTGTTATGACAATAGTTCGGTTATTTAATAGCCACACCTCGTATTTCAGGTGTTTCATAATAAGTGTACAAAATATTACAGGGTAATTTGCAAGTAATTATAAGGTAGAAAGTTTTTATAAATACGTGATGAAAAACTGAGTAGGAACCCAATAAGGCAAAAAAAAACGTGCAATTTAAAATAACGGCATTACCCCAATAAACACACATACGTTAAAAAACGTTTTTAATGTCCAAACACCATTTGAAAAATGCGTGTCGTTACTACGTACATTCAACTTAAAAATGTCGCGGTTTTAAACGTTTAACGTAACGAAAATAAACACGTTTAAAGTAAGTGAACTCACAACGTTCATTTTACATCTTAATAATCTTAAATACATACGTTTCTAAATAATCTTTTTAATAACGTTAAATATTAAAGGGAAATTAAACGTATTGGTAAACGTTTAAGAAATGTGTTTTTCAACGTTGTTTTAACGGGTTATCTACAACCGTTACAATTTTTCACCTACCAATTTATACTGCTGTTGCAGTTACACGTAAAGTAAACAGTAGAGAATTAATAAAAAAAATATATTCAAGTATATAAACATAATATAATTAGTAATAATGTATATACATATACATGTCTGGGAACTGAAACCAAACATCTTGAAATCAAAAACATAAGAAACTTAAATTCTATTATGTTAAATTCTATGGTGTTTCTTGACGTCATTTGGTTTAAGTATTCTGGTAGCCGAATGTTTCAGCCGTTCTCAGCATTTGCAGGTCGTTATTTTTGTTTGTCGGGAAATTAAGATTAACGTCCTCTGAAAAAAGTTTGATATAAAACATTGATACGACTCTTTACCTAATATGTATCTTATTACCACAATAGATATTGTAGAAGTATTGCCATTGTAACATAATTGGTTAAACTACCAGCCGTCCGGACTAATAACTGCTCAAGAATACATAAATAAAACATTTCGTCATTAGTTAGATAAAAAATACGACTTATTCTATACTATCACTAGATGAACGGTCACTGGTCAATTGTACACCAGTATCAAAATACAGTTTTTTTTTCGTATTCTAAATTAAGGCTATATAAAACATGCAAGGAGTTCAGTTTGATGGGGGCTCACTCTTTGAAAAATTCTCACTATTTGAAAAACAGTTGCATAAAAATTCCTTTTCATTGTTTTTGTCAATTACAAATTACAAAGGTTTTTTACAAATTAGCAATAGGTAAAATAAATACTTGCTGATTACAATGTGGAAAATGTCTGGCATTCATTACAAATCACACAAAAAAAAGGCAAAAAAAAGAAATACAAGTCTACTTACCTATACAAATGCAGAAGAATATAAAAAACACTTCTCCTTGGCAGGGTAACCCGTAAATGCAACAATGTAATACATAAGAAATAACAGGAAATAGCACGCGTCATGTGATTCGCATAAGCCAATACAGTTATTTTCCCCACACAGAGCGTTCTAGTTACGTCATCATTGAAACGTTTTAAAACGTTTTTTTTTTCCGTTTCTTAAACGGATGAGGGATACGTTTCGATCATGTGTAGGTGTTTTAAAATACGTGTGTATGGAATTAATGATAAACAATATTATTTAATAATATTGTCTATCATTGATAACTTCATTCTTCATTTACTTATAGACAAAGTATTTTCCAATAACAAAAGTAGGATTAATGTTCGTTTAAAACACGTTTTATATATACCAATAATTCACGTGTCTCTTATATTTTACAAAGACGTTTCTTATACAACCAAATAGAGTACTAGGTCAAAGTAAACATTGTATTAACGTTTGACAGAACAGTTGTATAATTTACTTTGAACAACGTTATTTTAATGTTTTCAAAGAGACTGTTTAGATTTTTCGTTTAAAAATCATATATTTTTAACGTTTTAATTAAGCGTTATTTTCTCAACGATATATAAACGGTTGTTATTCTATCGTATCGAAACGTATCACGTTTCTTTAACCAATGACACGTTAAAGTTACGTTTCTATAACGTACGTGTGTTTACTGGGACTGTTCACTTCTGGTGTATCCTCAAGTGCCAGTATTTTGCCATTGTTTTAGAAGTGTAAATCGTCTCTCCCCAGGAAAATCCCCAGATATAAATTTTCAGCTCCATATTATTTATAGTTCTCCCGAAACGTGTACCGTGAAGCACCCTCTATAAGAAATAATTATTGCAGAAAAAACGTTTCCATATTACCTTTACTGAAATTTAAAGTCACTTTAGTTTTGGAATTATATTTACACCAAATCTCAAACGACACGGCAGTATTTGTGGCACAGGATCAGGTTGTTCTAGTGTTATTTTAACCGTCTGACTGTTATCGTTCCTGGAAGTGAGATTAGAATTCCGTGGCGAAATAGCAAAAGTCCGGAAGTTGACACTTGCCGGAAATGTGGCGTTGCGATCCGGCACGGTATTGCATGTTCGGAAAGTCGGCTGCGCCGCGCAAAGCCCTACAGAGATCGGTTGCTTCGGCTTTATTTAATTTAGAACGGAAAAGCGAGAGCCTTTCTGCAAATTTTAACTCTGCTTTTAATTAAACTAAGCATGGTACGGATTAATTCCATATTATTGTTGTTCGGTTCCACAATGGAATACACCACAATGCTGATTCCCGACCGTTGGAAAGTTGTGCAGAATTATTATTCGTATCGAGCTCTCGGCAGTTTACTAAAACTGCATCGCGAAATCCGGGCGATATTTCTTTAAAGGCGAAATGCTGAAAGTTAGCGGTGACTTCTCGTTCCAGTTGATTAAACTCAGTTTACATAGGGGTTTATTGACAAGCAGTCGCGGTCTGTCGATTGGTTCTAACATGTAGTGGACATCCATCCAAATTATACAAAATAACGCTGACATTTCAGATCCATAATACAAAAACATAAGTATGGTAAAATTAAACCTTTTCAGAAAATAATCAACTTCATCTCTACAATGTGCCGCCTGCATATTTTTCCTTATTGTTGAGCTTTAGCCGGTGCAATATTGAAACTGAACGCGAGTGGTGTGAATAAAGTGGTATGTCAGAAAGAGTTAGGTACTCGAAAGCGTGAGACAGACAACTCTCCTATTTAAAACATCACACATTTTAGCACAGTCGTGTGCATTGCTACGGCAGCAAACATACTCGTATGGTATATATTTGTAAACGCCAGACGTACGAGTACATCCTCTCGGCGTATATCTGAAGCTAATTTGTATCTGACAGATACACCAGTTTTAAAAGTCTGCTAAGTACCAGTATGATAATAGTATATTGGGGTACAGTGTCCTAGGTCCTATATTATTTACAAACGAATGAAGTAAAATATTCGTAAAGGTAAATAAAACCCATTAAGTACCAAAATTTGTATATAAAAGTGTTTAATTAGTTTACATCATCATCAATATCATTACCGTATCACATTACCAGAATAAATTATAATTCTGACGTATTTTTTTACCTGATATCAGGATATAAAAAATTTGGGTGATCAATAATAATATTTTATTTTTGAGTCTCTCTCAAATTTAATCCTACTGAATTTTAGACGATATACGCTATTTTGGTTAATTTAAAAAAATACCAGCTCGATTTTATTATGGTCAATAAAGAAATTACTCTTACAACTTCAGAGACCTTTATTATATTTAAAAGTATATCCATATATTGCAGCACTTAGTCCAGTTTGACTTCATTGGTCCTGTTTCCTTAAGAAATTTAAGGACAGTTTCCAGTAGAGCGTCTTTTACTTCTTTTTGGTTCTATTGCTGCAGCCCCAAAGTTCGAATGCCTTTTACAGCTGCCAGTGCTGGGCATTCGCATATGTGGAAGGGGGTTTCTTCCTTCTCTTCACACCTCCTACAATCGGGAGAATTTTTCATCCCAATTGTGGCGAGATATCGCATGAATGGGCAGTGTCCTGTGAACAGTACCACTATCCATCTCAGGTGGTTTCTACTCAGTTTTATAAGATCTACTATTTTATTCCATGACGGTTCGTCAACGAACATCCGCGATTGTCTCAACCTGGTAACTTTAGCCTAGTGCTATATACAGTACGCGGCAGCCTAATGCGTACATAGGTGGATATTAACAACATATTAAATGATACATTTTATGTCATAGTTAGGCGAATTTACTTGGGCCGGCGAGGCTTGGTGTTAGTGGGGATTTTTAGCGGAAATCTAAAGAGCAACGTTGCGGCGAATCGTAGCTCAGGTCAGAGTCGGGCTCAGGTCACTATTAGCGCAAAGCGATACACAGAAAATACATCAGAATACATTCGTGAATATTCGAATAAACGTACTATGAAGCGTACTATTACACGACGGTATTTTTGGTGTGGTAATGTCAGTGGTCACGAAAAATGAAACTTAAAAGGACTTACCAATTAAAACTCATACATTCTTTGATAAAAAGAGTAACATTACTTTTTTAACTAGCGTATGATATTTGGCAGGGCATATTTTTGCAACTTTTTTCGTCTTTTGTTAAACAGTTGCAGTTTTGTTACAGCTGATTTTGTGTTGCTTAATTAATTTTACCTTTAATCTGACGAAATATTAGTCTTATTTGTCTCAAAACAGGTATTATGAGAGCAGGAATTTGGAACAGGTATACCCTGGAAAAACGAGTCTTCCGTCAAGGGCAGGCCTGTTCCAAATATCCGTTTGGCAGGTATAAAAATTTGGCAAGTAAGACTCAAATATTTTGTCGGTTTAAAGGTAAAATTAATGAAGTAAATTCTAATCAATTGTAAGGAAACCGCAATTGTCTAACAAGAGACGAAGAAAGCAATAGTGTACATTTTAGGTCGAAATTTTATGAGCTTCGTGGGTAACTTATTTTTTGTGCCATGTTTCGGGACCACTAACATTACCACACCTAAATACGGCTCCATTTTGTAATAGTTAGCCCCTTAGTACGTTTTAATTTTCTGTGAACTATCAGTTTGTAATAATAATGACCCGAGTCCACCTCTGTTGAGATTCGCCGAAATCTGACACCATGTTCATGTTAGTAGCATCTGCGCATATCAAATTCAAACTACGCCGTCGCTCGGAGACTAGAGGTTTGTTGTCGTTTGGTTAATTTATATTTTATATTAGTATGCGAATAGTTGTTCGAAGGGGACACAAGTTGTTTTAACTTGCACGCATACATACGTAAAATCATTGGCAAATGACAATATTGAATAATAATTTATAAAAAGTTAATATGGGCCGAAAGATTCGGCCCTAAAAAAACGCGTTATTACAAGTTCGTACTTGCAAATAACAAAATAAACAGTTGAAGCAAGGAAAAGAAATGCAATTATAGTAAATATTATTAATCGTTGATATCGTCGGTGAGGGCCTATTGGGAAATTTTTTCGTTAAACATGGCTTTAATATCCCTTACAGACCGACCACCAAAATACCATTTGATTATTTGAACTTTTTCGTCAATGTGATAAATATCCATTTTTATTTTTATGAATGTATGTAGTGCTTCTACAATACGCTCGTAATAACGCACTTTTCTAATCAGGCACTAGACCAGAATAAAATATAAAATGGTATTTCAAATTTTAACTCAAACAGCCCTACTAACAGACCGGATGCCTTTCATACGCCTGCGCTAGCGACTAGATCGCGATTGGTTCTCACCTCATGTTTACATCTGCTTAGTAAAGAAGATAAATTATCAATTGCCCTTCATTCGGCTATGTACGCATTAGGGTGCCGCGTACTGTATATTGTTTTCTTAATAGGTCCTTTATGGCTCTCATGGCTGTCCATCAGGCCAGACCGCAGCTGGGTTTCGGCCCTATCAGTGCAACCTCAGCCCCTTTCTTTGCAAGAAAGTCCGTTCTTTCTTTCCCTCCGAAGCTTTGGTATCATCCGACCAACTAAACTGATAATTTCTGAATTGTTTGAAAATTGAAATTGAAATAGAAAAAGTAGGTAGATATATGTATATGTTTCCAGTTTCAGCGAAGCTTTTAAAAGTAAACTAAAGTGATTTTTTTTAACAGTAAACTCTATACACATTATCTATACATATTGTGGAGTTTCGATATCTTATAAGGACTGTTTTTAATTAATAGGTCACCGGTACTATGTACAAGTTTATTGTTCTATCTTCACCATTTACAAGTCAACTTCTTACTCCCCTTTTTCTCTAAGTCCCCTCTATGTGGACTTCACGCACGCGGAAATTCATTCTCGTTCACACATATTATATAGAGTACGAATTTATATATACAGTGTATACCGTACGGATATTAATTTACTACACATATATTATGTGATGATGATGAAAGCAGAATCAGGAGATGATTGAAACTTACTGATTGAAATTTATTATCATCTGTTTATAAAGCGACATCCAACGAAACGTCATCAAATCTGGCTACGAGCGAGGAGATAGAAATAGTGGTCATGTCGAAGTTTTTCGGTTATGTCAAACTTTTGACAAGTGGTTTTCACAATTGTAAATTAAATAATGGCTACCACATAAAGTGACCGCCTTGACAATTAAATAGAGTTAAAGGTTTTACTTTTTTTTATTTGGCCGACTTTGATGATTTTTTTTTGGATGTGTCGATATTTATTATATTATTATATTATATATATAGTTAAATTAATATTCATTTAACAAACACTTATCGGTCGGTCCACACATTCTAATTACAACTTCATATTTTTCTACGAGAGTTGTTCAATCAAATAAACGTTTTTCTCTCCTTAACCCTTAACCGGAGTCGCGTCGTCTATGAGACGATCCCGAAAACATAAAACAATTTTTTAGTACTTAATGAAGACTCCACTGGCCTATGGCTCCATCTAATCTTTCCTTTCGTTATGCTTAGTAGGTAGTCCTATTTGCACCCGCAGATCAGTATTCATATAAACATTATTGCGATCGGTATACACAACGTAGTCTGTTAGGCGACGCGTCTCCGTTGGTGTTTGAAAATCAAGTGCTCCTTGTGAATAAAATAATGGCCTGTCCATCAAAGCGCGTACGTTTAGGTGATTAGTATTATGAAGAGACTTTACTAAAATGGTATGAGGAGGATTTTAGTGACGATAGTGATATAGACAAAGTTCCTGAGGACTGTCAGATTGAATCTGAACATGATACAAGTTCAGAGCAGAGTGTTTGTGATCAAGATGATGTATATGCCATAGGTTCAGAATCTTCCAAATCTGGCTCAGGCAGTGATGAACAAAATGACGAGTTTCCGCAAAGAGATCCGTCAGGTTACTTCTCTGGCAAGAACTGATATAGATGGTCCTCCTCAGAAGTTCGCCCTTCAACAAGAACCCGAAAACATAATTCGTGTAATGTTTTAAGAATATCGACTTTAGTTGCTTTTGTATGAACTAATTTAATAATGGAAAGATCTGTTATAGGTATGTTTTAAATATTATAGGTCGTAAAACTATGCATTTATATATTTTTTCAAAATAGTTTTCGTTATCTATTTTTTGACTCGTATTGGTATTTTTTTCATATTTAGGTTTAAGTTTATTCATAATATTACCAAAGGATCCCCTTTGTATACTTTTAATAAAAAATCCAAGTTTTTTCGGTATTTTATTTATTTTTGTCCTACGGAAAATCGTCGTCTCACAGACGACACCTCTACGTCTATGTAACAAAAATGACATGTCTCCGGATAAGGGTTAAATACATATTCATCATATCCATAAATCAAGCACAATAAATAGGCACCTCCAGATGTAAATATGTCTGTTGATCATGTTATATGTGTTTAAGGAACGTCCAAGGAAGAAATCCCAACCAGCTGAATGTGATCATGTCAAGAAAAATTGCTAGCAATATAGATCATTTTCACAATGAGTTGGATAATTTATTAACGCAATGACCGCATTAAATTATTCTAATTCCAAGCGAAACAGTTCTTGCGCTTCAATAACAAAAGAAAAGAGTGTCTAAGTAAAAACTCATAACAAAGCTTAAAAATTATAACATATACATCTGAAACATCAATAAGAGCTTCATGGATGGTTCAGTAATATATTCTTTAAAGCGTGGGCTGTCAGACAAGTGAGTTTTCATGTAAAAAATATCGTTGGCGTTAAAGCTCTCTAAAAGTAGACCATTATAAAAGGAACGTATGAGGTATCTCAGTTTTTTCGTATCGAAAGATCTGATACTTCATTGTATGTAAATACCTACATGTGTACATTTGACCTATTGTTACGTTTGTAGAAAATGTTTGAGAAACATAAAAAAAAAACTTGAAATATCCACTTCGAGAAAATACGCAAATCGTTAGGAGCCACAGTAATGCTAGTACAAGATGTAGAGAACGAAACCGTATTTATTCAGACGCTTTATGAAAGTTTAACACAGAACGACCCTTTGTGCGTGCCACTGTCGGAATTTGTCAGAAAATGTTTATGTTAGTTACATTTATTACATATTTGAGGTAGTTAACTTGAGTCTCTAATACACATACACACAACGCCTGATATGATCCAAAAATGTTGTTCTAGACCTAAGGAAAGTGTTTTATTTAGTTTAAAATAACCCATTATTTAGCCCAGCACATAAAAGTCATTAAAATGCTTAGAGTATCCCTAATATGTCCTGATTATTAACATATCTTACTATGTGTGTTATTTTTCCAGCACAATATTTTGCGAGTTTGTGACTTTATTATTTGTATTTTTCCTTTTAGATAGTGTATTAGAAATATTACAGAGAATATTCACTTGATAAAATGAAACACTATACATTCATTTTATGTAAAAAAAAGTATTAAACCCCGTAATGAGCAATGTAATCTAGCATTACTATTATTTTGGCGACGGGGATGTGATATCAAAATATAGCGTCACTACCGTATTACTTTCCAAACGACCATTTAATTTTTTTTTTATTTACTTATACAATATTTATAGTGTACTTTTAAAAACACATAGCATGCTATGTAATTATAAATTATTACATATTTTTACACGTAACGGACATCTAATATTTGTGTTATAAATTTTGTCAGGTGAATCTACTTTAAGTGAGATTACGAGTATTATGTAAAATGATACAGTACATGCGCAGTATGTGAACTTTGCAGCACAATGTATAAATAGTGTTAACGACAGTGTATAATATAAAGGTATAAGTAGTTTTATAACTACCTGAACGGTTTTTATAATTACACTGTCTGCAACTGAAATCGCACCATCGGTACCTAGATATACAAGTATTGTAACTTTTTGTCCACAATGGATTCATTTAAATGTGAAAAATTAGACAAGCACTTTTAAAACTCAATTTATTTTAAGAAAACACAGTAACGAATTAACCACTAAATTAACACTAATTTAATTTATGTACAATAAATAATTTGTATTCGAATTTATATAGGCGTACAGTTTACCAAGCCCGAATCGACGTATTTGTAATTATAAAAGCGTGCCGCCCGGCATGCCCGGCTTGCTAGTTGTCCAATGATCATTCGAGGCGGCTCTGGTAACTGCTAGGTTTTATCACGTTAATTCGTGAAGAGTCCGGCGCTACGTCATAGCTTTGTTAGACTGACCGGGCGGTGACTCATGCTGTTGACTTTTCTTCACAATATGGTAAAATCACTGAAAATTATTTCACAAGGAGAGGCCACGCCCTTCGGGTCACCGATTTGGCCGAGCTTCTTGGTACTGAAAGAGACTTACTAGTGTAGTATATCCCCAAAGCCCTAGGGTGCACAACTCGAAAATAAGGAGAAAATTTTCTCGAAAGTGTTAAGACTACCATTTGTACAAGTTCCAAAAATTCGATTTTACGAATGTTGTCGTGGTAAAATGGACGGCTTGTAGGATTCTTAGCGTAGCGATTCGGATTCGAGACTTTACCTGTGGAACTATTTTTCTCTTCCATTCTTCTTTTCTTCATAAAAGATATTTTATTTGTCAGCATAAGTTAATTATAAATAACAGAATTACGGAATCGGTGTTGTTTTTGAAATGATACAATGCGGTGGTCATTCAGGAATGAATCGCTACGCTAAGAAATCTACAAGGCGCCCATTTTACCACGACAACATTCGTAAAATCGTATTTTTGGAACTTGTACAAATGGTAGGCCTAACACTTTCGAGAAAAATTTCTCCCTTATTTTCGAGTTGTTCACCCTAAGGCTTTGGGGATATACTACACTAGAAAGCAGGGCCGGATTTAAATTTCTGCCGCCCTTGGGCACTGGAAAAAATGCCGCACCATCACTGAAATTTCACTCAGTTATATAGATTTGATATCATATTTTTAAAAAATTAAAATATTTTATATTTTATCGCTATGACTTTACTGATCTCACAATCTACTTTTTAAAACATGATCTCTCTCAGAAAGTGGCCCATGGCGCCTGTGAATCCCAACATACCGGGCACAGCATACGCAACCTTATTACACTTTAATCGTTTCCCAGAAATACCTCTGAAAGAATTTTTAGTGATTTTATCACGTTTACTGGTGGTGCCATTTCACTTGCAGACAGTGTATCTGTATCAACAGGTATGGGATACAAAAGAGTACAAATTGTAATTATTGTTTTAAATGAATAATAAAATACATACAATATCAATACTTGCACTGTAATTCACATGAGGCTGTATTTAAATCATGTTTACATATATAACATTGGTGTGTCAACGCCATTGGGCAAACATGCCACAGTATACCAGACCGAAATGCAAGCGTTCACAACGTCTGCAACAATGTGTATGCAGGAGATCACGTCAGTGGCAGACGAATCTGCCTATACACCGACAGTCAGGCTTCACTACTGGCTCTGCAGTCATATAGGGTTGATTGGAGAATTGAGGCTTGTCTGGGAATGCCACAATAGAATTCACAAATTAGCCAGGTGCAACCAAGAGGTTTTATTTTGCTGGGTTCTTGGTCATTGCGGCAACACAGGCAATGAGAGGGCTAATACACTGACAAATGAGGCTTCGAAACTCGAAAACGGGCATTCTTTCGCCGGAACCGCTATAAAACCCCTCTCAAAGAGTAGGTAGATAACATTGTGCCACCAACAATAGTGGCGAATCCAAATTCATTAAGAGTCCTGATTCAAAATGGAGTACCGAACTGCTAAGACTTCGTAAAGATCTTAGAATTCTCGTGGGACTGTTCACTGGACACTGCCCCATGAATATCAAGATCATCGGCGTCACAGCCGATGATACCTGTAGGCCGAGGAAGGAGAAGAGGAGGAAACTTCCCTCCATATTATTTGTCTCTGCCCGGCTTTAGCTGGTGTGAGAGCTACTTACCTGAGCTCCAGACATCTGGTACGAGGCCTGTTGGAAGGAGGAGCCTATATATCGTATAATTGTTCTAATAGAAACTCATTAATTAACAGACGCAAGAATAAGTTCAAGAATTTCACCACCTTGCTCTGTAGCTTATTTGTGTAATTGATATACAGTTCCAGATTCACATTTAATAAGTTAATGATTTATCTAGAGCTAGCCAATATAAATTCATCATATTATAGTAGTTTGTACTGGATCCATCAGAATCATATACCCACAGCTTGTTATGATTTTAGCAAGCTGTAAAATTCCAAATTTTCTTATAAACGTGGCTGTGACCTTAGTCACTCCTACGGAACTACTTGCTATCAGCTAAGATCAAGGGACGCAGTTGGTATACAAATACCCACTGATTATCACTACCACATTGGAGTCTACATACTGCATACTTATGTCGAAACTGAACAAGAAACATGTGTTTTGTCAAAACTGTCACATTGACGTATCGCCTTATTGTTAATTACACCTAATTTTGTGATTAAGGAGAATGTAAAAATATATCAACTACTTTGCAATTTAACTTAATAAACCACAAAAATTAATTTTAAATGCCAAGTATATTATAATGATGTAATTGGAATGAAGTGGGGAGTAAATTTACATATTTAACTATATATATTTGAAAAAAAAAACAAAAAAAACTTAGGGGTGGTTTCTTAAGGGTTATAAGGCGCAACTCAATTTTTGGATTCGAATGAGATGTAGCTTTTCGTGCCATTGCAGGTGTTTTGTTCACGTTCGTATTTTTTTTAACGGAGATATAGGCTATTAACGTCATTCTGAGACACCTGTTTATTAATTTTCCATTAGTTGCTGGTTTTTATTAGAAAATACTTCAACCCCTTAACCCATAAAGCTCAAAATATATAGAGACATCCAAAAAAAACGTCATCAAAGTTGGCCGAGAAAAAAAAGACGTATTTCTATTCTTAATCGAATTTATAACCTTATTTACTTGTCAAGACTGTCACATCATATGACAGTCATTGTTTATTTTACAAATTGTGACAGTCACTTGTCAAATTTTTGACATAACCGAAAAGCTTAGACATGACCGCTATTTCCATCTCTCTCGTTCATAGCCAGAGTTGATGACTTTTTTTTGGATGTCTATGTATAAGTGTCAAATTTCAAGTCGATCAGGTTCTTGAGTTATCGTGTGCACAAGGAAAGTCAATAAACAGACAGACAGAGACAATTTATTTTTCTCTCGAACGAAATATATTACGTTTCAACATTTTTGGACCTATTTATCCAATGCCGTAATGATATTACGCTACATTACGTGGATGTAGAAGTAAGTTCGCCTTTACCACATTATATACTAATCTTAGGTAGTAATTATCAATGTCATACCGTGAAATTGTTCTTCCGATATGTACATGTACAGAGTAGAATAGTTAGGTAGTGCTCTCAGACAGCTATCTGCAGAATAAGACCGATAAAACAGACGTTACATTACTATTGATACCACAACGCGAAGCTTTCCATTACCAATACACGTTTTGTCCATTCCCAGCTGTTTCGGATTACAGCAGCTAACACAAAAACAGAATTTCGAATCTACGTGGTATTTTTAATTCGCTCGCACTTAACCTTTATTCGTCACTAAAATTCGCAACCGTCGGTCTTCCTTTCGAGCCAATAAATACACAAAAAAACGCTTTAACGTGCCTTCGTAATTTTTAACATTCAGATGTTCCCGCAAATGCGTCATTTCGCTCGTCTGTTCAGAGGCGTAGCTAGGGGACCTAGCGAAACTCCCCGCCTGTGTTCCACTACCTGCCCACTCAAAAGAAAGTCTGTTAACACATTTCCGTTCTAAATCTAACATGAGTTCTGCTTTAAATCCTTTCCCTGTTGATAGAGTTTTAAAGTATCCGCTTAGCCTTTTCTTCGTCGTATGCCATATAATGAATGAAAACAATCAAAATGCTTCAAATAGGAGAGATTCGTAAAGTGAATTTAACCGGACATAATGGTAGCGTGTGATGCGGATCAGAATGCATTAAATCTTGATTATGAGCACTACACTGCTAACAATAATGTACCTGCTCAACTGTGAAATAGCACGTAGAACTTGTCAATATAGTATAAAAATATAAATAAAATTATTACTAAGACCTAATATTATGATCCTAAGAAGTAAAATATAAATGTAAAATGTAAAAATATAAATATAAATATAAAATATATAAATATAAAAGAACAAACAATAGTACACATTAAAATAAATAAATAAAGAAGAAATAAACTTAAACCCTAAAAACACTACAGACAAATCTACATAATATATTATACAAATATTTATATTTCATCATTCAAGTATTCGTCTATTGTGTAGTAACCTTTATCTAGTAAAAATTTACTTACTGCCTTCATCAAAAATCTACCTTTTAGTCAAAAAGGTAGATTTTTTTATACTTTGAGGTAATTTATTATATATTTTAAATGGGAAAATGGAACGTTTTTTTGAATGTATCTATATTTTACTATACTTGCACTTGCTAGGTTGCTTTTATATTTTGTATTACGTACTGTGATGTTTCTGTCAAATATAAGTCAAGTATGTTATATAAATCGTCCGCATTCTTACCATTTTAGGAGATTAGGTCACAAGAGATCGAGACATTTTTTCTATTCCAGAGAACTGTTCTAGTAGGGAAGTCAAATTAGATTTTCACTTGGGAAAAATTCATCTATCAATGAATTTTGTTGAACGTGTTCAGAAATATGTGGAGAATAACATATCAAAATGCCACCGTGCAAAAAAGCTTCTTAAGTCGTTTACTGGACTCTTCCGTTCAGTATTACAGTAAAAATTTGTGAAACGTATCACGGATTTTCCAACTATATATAAATTTGGAATGAGTTGGCACATTTCAAAGTACCTGATGGTACTAAACTCTGCCTAAAATTTTTTCAAAAAAAAAAAACAATTATTATAAAAGTTATGAACAAATGAAATTGTATGCAGCGATTAAAAAGAACATTTTTATCTCGAAATGGAAGGCTCTAATCGAAAAATGTTATAGGACAACTTTTTTTCAAAAAGCATTGAAATTTTTGAAAAAAAAATGTTAGAACCTTAAAAATGGTTAAACAAACAAAAAAATATTGATTATAATAAAAAATGCTGAGATTTCAATGTTCTTCATCACTTATTTAAATTTTATTTGTTTCTAAATACTCGTTATACATTTCCAGATAATTAGAAAACAATTTTTTTTGGGACACTGTTTACAAATAAACTGCACGCTGTTTTGTTGGACGTTACGCCCGCGCGCGGTGCCAGTGCTCGCACCGTATAAGCGTCTAAACCTAAAAAAAATGTGATTTGTCGTTTCTTAATTGTTTTATTGAATGAGTTAGCTTTTCTAGGCTTATTGCAACCATGCCTCGAGGTAATCGTTGTTTTGTTGCAATCCTTTAAATAAATCCGAAACATAAATGTGTGTAAAAAAATGTGATGCGAGTGACGAATAATTGGAATGCAAAGTTTGCTCATTTGATTGGAAACTATGTGTGTGATTCCTGTAAACGTTCAATTAACAAGAATTAACTGGATTCGACTACGTAAGTTTTTTTTTTAAATGTGTCTAATCAAATTTTAACGATGATTATTATTTAACAGGCAATTGCCGGATAAACTTCAGACATTTGAAGCTTGTAAGATTTTTTTCAGATTACAAAGTTTCGGTATCAAAGCCAACATTCCGTTAATTCCAGTATAAACGATAAGAATGTTCAATATTCATTTGGAATGTATTTAGTACAAATATAATCGATCATAATATATTGTTTAAAAAAGATTATTGGATTTCTTTAAAATCATCAACATGTATATTATTAATAACAAGTGATTCAGCATAAAGAGTTTCACTTTTTAAATACATAAGGGTATGCCAGAGGTTTCTTTTTCCGACTCTTTTTTTATTTTTTTTTTCTTCATAATCATGTAGTATTTTAATACAGATTTTTCGATCAGATAATCACTAGTATTCATGACCGATCGCAACGAAGCACAAAAACTCACTGATAACCGGATAGCGGTGTATGTGAACACGTCTGATTAAAATAGCAAGAAATGTAGCAACGCATCGCCTCGCATGGCATAGCATAGCATCGCATAGCGTGCAATGGAAACGTACCCTAACGCTTGTCAGTAGCCCCAGCGCCAGACCCGCGCGCATATTCGTATCGAGAGTATGGTATGGCAACAAGCGGGAAAGGCGGAGATGCCCGAAGACGATTTCTACTGAGCGCGTGTTAACGCACATATTTGCGATTTCGGACGCTCACATTTTATTAGCGTTCTGTTCTGTGGTTTTCTAACTGTTTTCGTTTAGAACGTTGGCGTTTTGAACATACCTAAATAATAATGAATATTCCTCAGAATTATGATTATTTTAATGTTTCACAATGTGATGAAGTTGAGCTAAGTTTTTAAATAATAAAGTATAATATTACCCTATAACCACAATTTAAAAGTCGGCTACAATTTAAAAGTCCAAACCACCACATTCTCTTCAGGCTTGCGTAGCAGATAATGTAGGTTTAAGGGATAATAAATTTGCTAAATAGGTAAATAACAACAATAATATTTTTTGCCATAAAAATGATTATAAATGATTTGTTTAATACCATTACTAATAATAAATAATAATTCACCATATGTACGGTATGTAATATTTAAAACATTAATGTTATAGTTTACTTTATCTTTTGAACACTTTAGAGTTTTTATATTTTTGATACTGAAAAGTATTTGTAACGTAAATAATATTGTTTAGGCCAATAATGTAATATGTACATGTGTATGTACTTATATTGATTTAGATACCATCGCCTGCACCGAAATAATACATAATTTGTTGTTTAATGCATCCAGATTTGTAAGGTTTGTTAATGAAATCTGTCAAAAGTTGAATGCCTTAAATAACAAAATATGTCAAGACGATATCATAAAGTATTTTTGATTTGTGGCATAACTTAATAATTATTCCTCTTTATTGGATATTTTGCCGCTTAGAAATATCACGAAACGAAAAAATATGAAAACAGTATAAAATAAAGGTAGAACACAGCCTTTTCAGCTGAAAGACACAACAGGGAACTTTTAAATAACTCAAATTCGTTAACGATTCTCTACGTTTGTCATCGGGAGTGGTAAGATTGAATATAATTTTTCTTTTTATTTATAGCTATTGTTTTAATTTGAAACTTTTGGTATCGAGCGTACGCGATCGCATAAAAGCTGCAATCATGCACGCTTGATATGAATTGATAGACGGCAATGACCGATAGTGCGATACCTTACGCTTCATACTAATATGCGACACGCGTGCGGTTGCAACCGCCAACAAAACAGCGTGCAGTTTATTTGCAAACAGCGATCCCAAAAAATTTTTTTTCTAAATATCTGGAAATGTGTAACGAGTATTTAGAAAAAAAGAAAATTTAAATAGGTGATGGAGAACATTGAATTCTCAGCATTGTTTTATTATAAATATTTTTTGTATTTGTTTAATCATTTTTAGGGTTCTAACAATTTTTTTCCAAAAAGTTCAATGCCTTTCGAAAAAAAGTTGTCCTATAAAATTTTTCGATTAAAGCCTTCCATTTCGAGATAAAATGGAGGTTGAGGAGTCCTGATTAACGCCAGGGATTTAGATTTTAAATAAAACAAATCGCCGATAAAACGATTTTAAAAACGACGATATGGGTCAGAAAAATCAGTTTTCGATGCCCTTTGAAACAAAAACAAAGTATAATTGATTATCTTACTGAAAGTAAAAATATTTATCTATAATTAAAAATAAACTAGTATCATGTAAAATAATGTTTATTCATTGCAACGGTTGTACTAAAACTGGAAATAAATTTAAGCATTTGTGTGCCTTAAGACTTTATGAAAACTCTACCAAATAATGATATTAATATTTGACTTTTATTTTTTTACGATCTTTTCATAAGGTATATACGAAAAATTAGGCTGTAAAAAAAACAACAAAAAAAAACAAAACAAACTAGAAATCAGTAAATCTAAACAAGGTAATTATTAATCGCAAGATAAATTAAAGAATATGAAAACATCACCGATATAAAAAAAAGTAATTTCTTATACATTCCCTTAACCATTCATGTTTGCAGTTTAACCGGTTAACACAAGTTTTTTTTAGTAACAACTGTAAAAAACACATTTTTTAAATATCGTTATTCACAATAAAATATAATTCAAGTAATATAGCAATTTTAAAATATTTCAAATGATGTATGTTTCTATGCCGAGGTATCTCGTGTGTATGCATATTTTCCCACTCTGTCTTACTTCCGCACAACAACTTAAACACTATTTTCAAGGGCGTCGTCATTCTCTACATTAGAATAATCGCTCCTAATATCAAACTGTCACTGGCTGTCAACGAACTAAAGTGCGCGGGAACTTCAATAATACTGTGCAGTAATTTGACCTTGTACATGATGCAAGTTCGGAATTAACCCCTGCACGAATACTCTAGGGTTATAACTAAGGTTGAGAATGTTTGCAGTCTCGCTTGTTAAACTGCGTTAAAATGTCCTGCCCTTCCGCACCGGGATGGCGTACTACTGCGCATACACGGGTCCTGCATATTGGCAGAATCGGTCAGTGGCGTATGCATACAGGGACAAACGTATATAATATACAAGGCGCTTAAAAAACACGGAATATACTTTGATTGTAATAAAGTTTTATAGTGCCGAGCCCTGCGTTGTAGCAGACATTTCCGAACCCTAGTTATAACAAATGTAAGCAGCTAGTAAACATGTTAATTCGGTTTTTCATTTTAATTTTCATTTCAGGGGGAGAGATCTGGAATTTAAGATTTCTTAAATTCCGAATCATCTTATAATCACTGATTTTTTTATATTACTTAAAAACGTGGTTAGTTAATTCTCTACAAACGCATTTATTGAACCCTTCCTTCGCAGGGCGTTTGTTACGCCCCTGCACCTGTGCCCGATCGAAACACATTTACATGCTTTTCGTATTATCTTGTTCGCGAAATTCAGATCACTGAACCGCCCGAGGGTGGGTTTATCTGGAAGTTATAGAAATGAAAGACCGTCGTACGAAGGGACTCCGGGGCGAATAAATGAGTTCCAGAAACACGTAGGTATTTATTTCTTTCGCGTCAAACGATCCGCATAATTACAATAATAAATTATGACAGAATTTCTGGAGGCGCCTACGTTTTGTATACCGCAGTCATGAGGACACGTACGGTTAAATTTGTGCCATTTCTAAGTAGAATCTTCTCGTAAGGGAAAAGTCTTATATGTACATACGTCCTCATACCACTATTTATTTCCCCTATATCCATAAACCTATTTGTTGGATAATAATTAGTATCCAAGTAGTGTAAAATATGGAATGACACTATAACATTTGTGTATAATTGTACACAATTTTTGTGGTATACGGATCTAAATCTGATCTGATTGATTAAAACTAAATCAGATTTAGAACCGTATAAGATTATGAAGTTTTCAAGATTGTGAAGTTTTAGGATCACGTGATTTTGAGGTTGAGTAGTTGTGAGGTTGAAGGGCACACCCGTTTCAAACATATTGATTTACACTGATTGAATGCGTATAGGTCTCTTTTTTACTGGTTTATAAGGTTTTTCAATCACAAGGTTATGGGATTTTTGAGGTTATGAGGTTTTAGGATCACGCTGTTTTGAGGTTAAGTGGTACTGGGATTGAAGGGCAAATCCGTTTCAAACAAAACAAAACAAAACATATCGGTTTACACTGCTTAAGCGCGTATAAGTCTCTTTTTTACTGAGTTATGGGACTTATGGAGTTTTAGAATCATAAGGTTATTGGGTTTTTGAGGTTATGGGGCCTAAGGTTATGGAGTTTTGCGATTGTATGGTTATGGAATTGATTATTATGGGTTTTTCGTTTGGGTTTTTATCAAATTATATTTTAAGATTGAATTTCATGGTTTTAGGCCTGTTTTTTGAGGTTAGGAAAAGAACCGGATCTGATGGAGCAATTTGGACTTCGGATTCGGTTTCAGCGACCCAAGAAACATATAGTATATATAGTCAGACCCCTGCAGACGAAAAAAATTTTTTTTTTGTGGAACTGTGTAATTAATATTGAATTGTTAAGCAGTACCCTTAGCCCGTGGTATACTGAGTCAATTTAATTTATTCCCTCTTTACCAGTATTTAAAACAAACGATATTTTATAATTTTTTGTTGTAAGTTTATTAATTTCGAAGAAATCAACAAATTAAAATTTAGATAGAGGGTAAAACCCTTATATTTCGTAATTAATTAATCTATATACTGAAATACCCTGTACTTCATAGCCAATGTCACGACTTGAGATATAAGTGACATTATTGTGATATTTATTGTATTTAAATGGATGGATATGGAACTGATAACTTTGTATCATGCATAGAAAGTTGTGTTTGGTGTGCTGTCAATGGAAGGAGAATAATTGAAGGGATAAGAGCCAAAAGGATCTAAGTGACAGTTTCTTTACTTGGAGTTATTTGATCTCAAAGTTAGTTAGTTATTGTAAAATCCCTGAAAACATTGTTTATGATATTTTTTTACAAAAGAATGTAGAGTTTACTAATATTTTTGACTTTGTTGGAAAAGTTCTGCTGAAGGCTTAATTTTTTTTTCAAAAATGTCACTTGGACCCCTTTGATTCTAAAAAAAATAAAAAAAATATTTTTTTTTCAACAAAAACAGGAGGAAATAGTTAATCCTCATAATCAGAGTATAGTACGTTGTCTTCTACTTCATCCAGGTCACTTTCTTCTTGAAAATTTACATCCTTTTGGGTTTTTTGGCTTATCTTCTGTCGCTTTCTTTTTTTTATTTTTTATTTTCATTATGGGCCATATTCTGATAGAAGTTATGATGTATCGGTGGAATATAGGGCAAAAGTTGAATAAGGTACTCCCACTTCAGGTATGGTATTTTTATGACAGCTGTATAAAGAGGTTTGTTTAAATTTTTAATAGATAAATTAGGTCTACTTGCTTTAAGAGACGAACACTTCTCAGAATGGGAGGCAGGAAACGTTGGATTCCTTGTTAAATGAAATAAAAAGGATAAAAAGTGTTCACGTCTGTAAAACCCCACGATTTGTCGCCATTTAAATGGAACTTTTTCCATGTCTTTTTTTAGGATGTAACATGATTGTATGGAGGTAATCGAAACAGAGGAAGTCACCTTGTTCCATGTTATATACTTGAAATTTTTTGAAGTTCTTTTTATCATGTCTATCCAATGTTCTGGGATAAAAATATGTAATGACCCAGGTCAAAAAACTTATGATGTATTATTGTCAAGTTTGTGGCTTGAACCAGAAACATGAATAATTTTGCAATATTTTTATTTTTGTTTTGGTCCCACATTGGTCACTATAGCAAATCAGTTCTTCGATAGTTGGTGGCAAACTCTTAAACAAATCTCACTATCATATTAGATAATATAACTTTAATCTAATAATTTACCTGACACAGTTCTCTTTTGTTTACTCATAATCAAACACTAGAAACTCAATATCACACTAGGAAACTAAACTAAATATCGAAACTTGACAGAGTATGTAACCATGAGCGGTCAACAAATCAAAACATTTATCCGCGGCAAAACGGTCCAAGTGCTCTTGGATCATTTTACCACTAATCAAATAAGCAGTTTTATTGACCTACTTTTGCCATTGATTAAAATATGGCGCTAAATGTCTAAAAATCACTTGGATCCTGTTGCTAGTAAATATTGTTTAGTTTTATTTACTTGAATTTGCACTTAACTCATTTTTGTAAAAACCGCCACTTAGACCCTTTTGCCCCTTCAATTGGTTTAATTTTCCTTATTGGAAACGAGATGTATTATAGGAACGGTATAGGGAACAAATTATTACACCTTTCGTAAATCAGTTGAATAATGATGAAATTGCTAAAATTTACTAGAAGCAAGATGGTGTTGGAGCTCACACTGTGGACGAAAGAATTAAAATATTACAGTAGATTTTCCATAATCGTTTAATGGGCCTAAATTTCGAAACATGAATTTCCTTCAAGCTTGTGTGACAACACATGTGATTTATTTTTATGATTTTATAGAGAAAACACAAATTTTCCAAATTCCTGTTAACAATCTTGATTAACTTCAAAAAAAGAATTTTTGGAAAGAGTAAATGAAACAGACACTACTCCTCATCTCCAAAAAAAATGCTTTCTCTTATATTCAAAAACGGTATCAGAAATATTTATAAACAAAGTTGGAGATATTTTCAAAAACATTTCTAATAAAATGTTTATTTTGAAATTTTTTGTCAACTAAATTACCTGTTTGTATCATCTGGTGTTTCAGTTAAGTCATACAATCAAAATAATAAAAAACATATTTTTATTATTATGTTAAGTTGTTTTGGACTTGAACACAGGCCACCTGATTCAATAGCAAAACTGTAACCATAGTACAACATTGATAATAACATAAACTGTCACAAAATTTGTTTATATGTCAGCCATACTAAAAGTTCAAAGACTAGCCTGTCTAGGCATCACTAGTGCAATGAGGACAGCCCCAAGTAGGGCCATAGAGGTTCTGACGGGGCTGCCTCCTTTGCACTTGGTGATTGAACATGAGGCCATGAGATCGGCTTACAGACTGACCGGACTTGGCCATTGGATAGGCGAGGAACAAACTACTGGCCACGCCACAATATGGAACAAGGCTACGGAAAACTGTCCAGTACTCCTCATGCTACAGGACAGTGTGGAGCCTACCATTTGTCCCAGTCCAAAACTAGGGATCCAAATCCCTAGTAGAGATGACTGGGATAACACAAATAACACTATATGCCAAAATGGAATCATCTGGTTTACAGACGGATCCAAAATTGGCGATAAGGCCGGAGCGGGAGTATATGGCAAAACCACGAGGACAAAATTATCTTTTGCCCTCGGGTCATATGCTAGCGTTTTCCAGGCGGAAATATATGCTATCCTAGCATGCGGGATGGAAATCCTATAGACGGCTCCAAAAAGAAGAACGATTCAAATATGCACGGACAGTCAAGCGGCCTTGATGGCTATTGAATCCAGCAAGGTCAAATCGCGACTCGTCCTTGACTGTAAAAAGATTCTAAATGATCTGGCCAGTTGTAATAGAGTGATACTCACATGGGTACCGGGACACTCAGGTGTCCCGGGAAATGAAGAGGTCGACAGACTGGCCAGACTAGGATCAATAGGGTACCCCATAGGACCTGAACCTATATTAGGGGTCCCCTATTCAATGGGGGTTTCAACCATGAAAGAGCTCCTAAACAAGGAGTTCGAAAAATCATGGCAAGAAGCCCCGGGTATGAGGCAGGCGAAGGCCCATATTACTGGGCCTTCGTTCAGATTAACTCAAAGTCTCCTGGGTATGAACCGAAGAGACATTAGAACGGTGACAGGACTCCTTACAGGCCACTGTCACCTTAAAAGGCACCTCCACATGATAAGGGTCATAGATGATCCTGAATGTGGATGGTGCATGGAGGATGAGGAGACTGCATCTCACATCCTCACAGACTGCCCTGCAATTGCAAGGGTCAGAGAACGGCACTTTGGGAGCTGTGTTCTGAACCCAGAGGATGTTAAGAGGATTCACCCCAGGAAAATATGCGCCTTTGCTAGAGAGGTCGGCATACCTGGGTGAACACTCATGGAATGTGGGTGCACAATGGGCCCGTCAGGCGGCCTAAGTGCATGGGTCTTCCCGCCCACTTTTCGTATTCATTCATTCAGCCATACTAAAAAAAAAAAGGTGTAAGACGCATTTTTATAGAGATGTATAATGTGCAAAAAAGTTTTCCAAAAATCATTTGTGCGTGCCTGAAGACAGCGTAATGCAGGTAAATGAGAAAATTCATATAAATCTGGAGCGACATCGTGAACACAATAATTTAAATATTCTACAATTGTATTCAATATGAAAAATAGTACGCTTCAGAGGCGTACGCATTGTAAACGCACTACACGAAAATAACCTAGTCGCCTTTCATATATTTGCCATAATACGTAATACATAAATATTCAACGTATTGCATATAGCGGAGGGCGTACAATAGCACCAGCTGACACGAGACTACTGCAATTAATTTGAAGCAACCCCCACATGCTACATGCTACACGAGTTGCCCTGCGCCGCAAATTTAAATATTAGTATACGAATAAATATGTATTCACTATAATGTAACTGGAGGCTGAAAATCGTGTTCGATGTACAAAATATCCAAATTATGGAATTTTACTTGGTCATTTTGTCACCTATTGTGTTCCAAGCACGCAATAAAATTTATACAAAATTACCCTTTGCGGAAGTAAACCATGCTTCCTGGTATGCTTAATTAATTTCGTAAAGTTTCTACTAAAGTTTTCAAATATTATTTCAACCCCTGATACTGGGTAACCTTGAATGCACCCATAAAACGCCGGGAATGTAATATTTCGGTGGAATTTGTTAGATAAAACTGGTTCATTAATTTCTACTCCGATGTATTTATAGGCGGCTGCTCGGTGACGTATGGGTGTTAAACAGCCCTTATGGGATATCAATGGCCCTCATCGCGTGAGAAACTGTCGTAAACGTTCAGCGACTTTTAAAGCACCACCCCGGATTACTTGGTATTGCTGTTGTCTCCCAAACGAATTTGATCATAATTAATTTCAAGTGTAGAGCTCACATGAAATTTTCAGCAAACAAAACCAAACACAAATATATTAAAATAAATTTTTCTTGTAAAAACAAAAATGTATGAAAAAGTGAAATAAATGTGTGCTACCCCCTTGATAACACAGGCACAAAAAATAAAAGTAAAGTTTCCAACCCCGGGTCCAAACAATTTATTCTATATGTATTTTAGGTCTCTGAATCCGAATCCGGGGTTAGTTTTGGTGGTTGGCGGTTTATCTCTGTCAAAATGCAAAAAACGCCAAAATTGCACCACCATGAAGGCAAACAGAATTATCATTCAAAATAATTAATTTCACACGTTTTATTGGTCGTCGAATCCGAATTAAGTGTTATTGTAAACCATAAAAAGCGATAGTAAACCATAAATTTTTTTGTTCATGAAAGTGCGAAAAAAATGCAAAAAGTGGTCGAAACCGCAAAAGTGTTGGGTCCTGGGAGTCGGAAAACCTGGGAGTCGGAATTTTTTTTGACTTCAATAGCTTGTTTCTTATGTTTTTTGGGTAGCTACACATTATTACATAAAAATGCGAAAAAAAAAATGCAAAAAAAAAATATGTAAAACAGTGAAGAAAAATGCTAAAATGTGGCTTTTTGTAAGATAGCCTGGGAATAGGATTTTTTTACTGAAATAACGATACAAAAAAAAATGATTATATGTGTTTGTATCGTTCGGTCTAAATCTGTTTTTTTTTTAACCTACAAAACAATATTATTTTGTAAAAATGCAAAAATAAAAACAAATGTAAAATAGTGACCACAGCCGCCAAATATACATTTATCATTAACTAAAAAAAATCTTACAGTCAGAACCAATTTGTCAGAATTCCTCTCCCACCACTTACATCTTTACTGTAACGAGTTCTTTTATCTTTAAAAGATCTATGCAATGGCAGACGTTTCCGTGTTAGGTACTTCCTTGCGCTTACAGTCTCTTTTCAACATCCAGCAATAGTCAGCCATCATAAGGAACTGAACAATCCAAGAAACATAAAATATTTTTATGTTTCTTGGATTGACATTTTAGTAAAAAAAAATCCTATTCCCAGGCTATTCTTACAAAAATCAACATTTTAGCGTTTCTTTGGCACTATTTTGCATGTTTTTTTTTGCATTTTTTGTCATTTATTTCTGACTCTCAGGCTTTTCCCATAAAAAATTTTTTATGAGAAAAGTTTGCAAGTTTGGCCAATTTTTTGCATTTTTTTTTCGCACTTCTATGAAAAAAATTTTCTTTTTTATGGTTCAAAATAACTCTTAATTCGGATTTGACGACCAAAAAATATGTGAAATGAATTATGAATGATGAGAAAATTCTTTTTTGCGTTCATGGTGGTGCAATTTTGACGTAATTTTTTTTTTTTTTGAATTTTGTCAGATAACAAGCCAACCCATCAAAACTAATATAATTTAACCGGATTCGGATTCATCGACTAAAAATACGTATAGAATAAGTGATTTGGACCCGGGGTTTGGTTTTTTTTTATTTTGTGTATATGTGTAATTAATCCCCAAAAGTACATATTATAACTTTAATATAAAAAAAACTGGACGTTTTCCACGAAACACCGAACGAGAAAAGTGTAGTAGTTCGGTGTTTCGTGGAAAACGTCCAGTTTTTTGTTTCTACGCCGAAGGTTCCAGTACCCACTCCAGGAACTTTAATATAGTCTTTAATTAATTAGTAAATTATACGATAAGGGGATATGAGAGTTAGGAGATAGTTAGTAGATCATATTATGTGATATATTCATATTTGCTAATTAATATACTTAAGGAGCGGATACCCTTAACCTTAGTCTCCTTTGAACAGCTGGTCCCTTATCAAAACTCGATGTTCCCTTGTACTTAGACTTAGCAGTCACCTGAGGGAAAACTGATTAATTATACCAACTTCACTGTACGCGTCAGCGATTAATATGTCATAACGATTCATAAAGTTTGCCATTAAAAAAAAATGATTTTATTAACCTATGTTTGAAATATATTTATATACATCTAAAGGACGCTCTAGACGATCAATCATTTTGATCAAACGCTTGAGTCAATCGATTGTATCAAGTGTGATTGACCGTTTAGAAACCCGTTTGACGCTTGAGACAAGCATTGACGGTGATTGATAGAAAGTTTGAATGACTCAAGCGGTTGAAGAGGGCGCTTGATCGTGTACGGCAATTTCCGTCAAGCATTGCGTCAGTCACTCGGTGGACACCATGGCGTACTGACTCCAGTAGATAATCAAAACTTTCTTGGTCCATTCTCAAAAAGTTCCTGTAGTCCTCTAGTTCCGAATCACGCAGAAAATTGAGTAAATGTTCATGAGCGAAGCGGTTTCTCATTTTGTACCACTCCTTGGACCACCGTTGTTTTTTCTTTTGTTGTTTTTTTCGCTTGAGGGCAACCGGTGTTAAGGCGAGGAAGCCCAAATCTGTATTCGAAACCATTGTTCACCGCCAAAATCAACAACGGGTTAGAACAAACAATAAGTGTGCACCACTCCACTTCACGACTTCCACTTCAATCTTTTGATGAAAACCCCTCGGTTTTCATTAAGATATTGAAGGACTGATTGAGGTTGATTGAAGCGCGCGTCAATCGATTGACTCAATCGTTTGACCAAGCAGATTGATCGTCTAGGGTCTCCTTAAAGACAACAAAATATCCAATGTATAAAATGAAAATAGTTTGATATTAAATTTCAAGTAACGTTGCAGTTATCTTCATTCAATGTAACATAGTTTAAGTTAGGTATATAAAAATGTAAATATATCTACCTATATATTTTATAATCCAATATGTGTTATTGGCCGAATTGGTTGTAATATATTTCAAAAAGCGCTTTCAATTAGATTTTGATTTTGTATTTTTTTTTTTTGTTATATTTGTTAGTATATGAATTTGTTAGTTTGAGATTTCATTTATTTTTGTGCAAAAAAAAAAAGAATGATATTTAATAGTGTTGTTTAGGAAAGACCTAATTTATGCAAGCAGAATACTGATACTACTACCTATCTAAAAAAATTTACCGATATAAAAAAAAGGATTTATATCTAAAATGACGAACTATCCTCAAAGTAACATTATATACAACATATAAATATATGAAATCTTGTACTAATAACCCATTATTTGTTATTTATTGCTTAAGTGTTTACTATTAAGATATTACAAAATTATAATCATTTGTCAGAACACTGGAAACAAGTTAAAAAAGGTTGGAAATTGTCAAGAATTACCATCTACAAAATAGTTTATATCGTTTTGAAAAATATTTTCATCATAAATTTTAACTGGTAAATTATGTTAAAAGTGACCAAATTATGATTCCTAGTTAAACCAAATTAATTTTTTAAAGTTTTAACAATAATCCTTAATCGCTTCTCTGGTATTGTATCGTATATGATAAAAAATGTGCCACTTCTGGTATTGTATATATAATTACTTTTTCTAGGGATTCTTAATTTTCTAGGGATTTGCAACAAACTTGGTGTATAACAGTTTTTGGGGGGCACTGGATCCATCCATATCTAGAATTATTCTATTATAAAAATTCAATATGGTGGACTAAATGTAGCGCCTTTAACCCCCTAGTTCGGAGTAAAACTTTTTAATTTTCTCGACCGAAAATTGTGTTGATATAGGTTAGCGAGGTAGCTGATCACAGTTGTTGGAGTTGCTGAATCTGGAATCATATTTTTTAAATTTCAAGATTGCCGATCCAAAATGGCGGTCGAAGATTTAGATATTTTCGGAATTCTAGAAAAATTGCATGGAGAAGATTTTTTGGATCTAGGAGATTTGGATTAAAATTGTGTGGTCTTTCTAAATTTGCAAAAATACATTTCGTGTTTTATTTAAGTAAAGTAATGACATTAACCAACTTACAGGGGTATGTTAAGATCATGTAGAATTTGACGATGTTCTAAAAAAGTTGCACTAAAAACTTACCCTGTATATCTAATTAAGAGTATTTTTAAACAGTTCATGTAACGTCCTGCACGAAGTAAGAATTGTTTCAATTCGAAAAATATAGTGCATGGAGCCTCTTAGAAGAAATGTTAAGTTGAGCTCTTATTTTACAGTCTAGATTTAATTTCCTTAAGAGGAGATTAGAGCTACTAACCCGTATCCAGCGTACTTGTCAGCAGTTCTCATGACATTTCACACCTACGCGCTAATTTGAGATATATATTTACATATTATTTAAATCACACCTCGTTATTTTGCCCTGAATACTCGCAAACTTTTGTAATATTGAAGTTGAGGAGTAAATACTCCCTTAATGCTTCAGTTCAACGTTAAACATTACGGTCCGTCTAAATTTTAATATTTGCAATTAAATTTGTCGTAACAAAGTTCCTTTTGTTTTAATTTATACGTTGTCCTAGCAACCACTCTTACACAGACTCTAGAAAAGCGGGAGAAATGTAATATCTAGCAGAAGATAACATTAATGTTTTAAGAATTAAACCAGAAGAATGAAATATGCAATATTTAAAGTTCTCCCAAGGCACATTTTAGTTTTCGAGACACGTTAAAAGTAATTTAAGTATATATTTCTAGTTTATTAGCCAAGATGTGGAATACCGTTGTCTGTAAAAGAAAGGACTTCTTGACATTCACATTATTTACCAGAATTTCATGTTCCTAAACGTGAATCATTTCAGCCAAATCCCTGGTCTAGCTACTCCGACACTTAACCCCATGTATAAAATATAAATAATAACAATTTGCAACATTAGTAAAAAAATGGAAGGCTGATACATCGTCTTATGAACACCGGATATAGTTCCATTTTTCTGAAAATAATTCGCAGTTATTCGTCCTCTAAGATTTCTACAAAAGGTAGATAAGTTAGAAACAAAACATTTCTTTATTATTTTTAACGTATTTTCAATATTCGGCCAACAATCCTTCTTGAATATACGATTTCTCACAACTTTATTAAATGGATTTTATAATAGATTACCACTTACATCCTTACAAAAGTTTTTATGGATGTAAGTGGAGATTCAATGTAAAACTGGGGATTCAACAACTTGATCTCATTGACTTAATTGACCCCAATGGCCGAAATGGTCTCGACTGTATCTCGACTCTAATTGTCCCACTGAGACCAATAATCCCATGTCTCCAATTATACCATGATCCCATTATTGCAATGATCCCATTGACCCCAATTATTTCATGACCACAACGACTCCCATGACTCCGTTAATCTTAACCATCCATTAACCCCATTGATCTCTATAACGCATTGAACTAGTTTGCAACTAAAATCAAATGGATTAGCAAATAAAATGAGAGTAGAGGCTTAATAATGTTATATTTGAATTCTTTGTTTGAAAGACTTGAAGCAATTTGTCTTTTATCGTAGTGCTGACAGAACTTGTGGTGGCAGCATTAATCTTGTTTTGAACATCATGCAGGATTTGAAACCGGTCACATAACGAAAATCCATGTGTTTTCAACATTTTTGTACCATTTTAATTAAGATACTGTAGTTGCTATTAATATATCGTATATCTTCGCGCCAATACGAGGTCTTTCGTCGGCCTATAACAGTTTTTATATTTTTAAAATGTTTATCGTAATATGCTACGGTTGTCAACCAAGTACCACATCGGGTTACAACCGGTTCAGGAGGCAAACGTATATCTCCCAAAATCTCCTCAAAAAAGGTCTCTTCTTGTAGGCTTTGACAATTTTTTTTCATATCTGAACAACTTGTTGACCAACGGAAAAAGAGTCTTATGGTTTCAGCTATCTTGTGGAGTGTGTGAACCGCACATGTAAAGTGCATCATGCAAGAATATCTGTGAGATAAAGTATTTCCTGCTTTTATCATATGTATATGATGCTGCATCAGTCAACATTACTAACACTTGATTTGGCCACACGTAAATAAAATACTCATCGACAAACTGTACGATTGTTTCATGATTGGCTCTATCTAATATCTTTGAGGCCAATAAATGGCTAGCACTAGCACTATCACCTTGTAATGTGCCAATTAAATAGAATGCCAGTAGCTTCAAATGATTTTGTTAGTTCATAGAAAAAAAATCCTAATACGTAAATCCATAAAAGTTAGGATTATTGTCAATCCATGTTTGAAAGAGATCTTGTCTATTTTTTACGTTCTTTTGGCATGCTCAATCTGCCCGTGTGTTGTCCAAGCACGCTAACTCACAATGACACTGATAAGCGTAACGAAACACTCGGTATATACCTACAGTAGACGAAATGCCACAACGGGGGTATTCTCGTCGGAGCGTGATTCTAAAATGGTTTTATTGCGATGTGATTTTATGAATGATATGTTATTGCAAGCGCACAACACTACCCATTTAAGGTCTTTTGTATGTCAGACGAGGACAGTCTATTATTGGCTGTGTTTTGTGAGCCGTTATTGAAATTGCTTATTTTATTACATGGTTTACTACCACCAGGAAATATGGGCCTGAGCCTATCGGAATAATAAAGGGTGGCGCTATCCTGCTGAAAAAGTGTGTTTTCATCTGATATAATCTCTCTGCCACCAGCAGAGAGAAAAACACAGGCCCACAAAAAAAAGTGTTGTAGTTAAAAGTTGAGGTACCATACGGTATGTTTTTTGGTGTGCTAAAAACGAATCCGAGGTCAGAATACACCCATCACCCTTAGATTTTGACATAACCTCAAAAATCACACTTTACAAATACGTTAATAAGAAAGGCCCACAAAAAAAAAATCAAAATCGAGATGGTAGACCTTACTTATATTACGTATTTAGGTGTGCTAATATAATATCTTCAAATAAAAAAAATCTTCTTATAAAAAATTCAAAATTAATACATATTCCTAGGTACTTCGGTGCACTAAAACTGTTAATATCGATAAAAACTGATTTCAACCCCCTAATCGCCCCCAAACCCACCCCAGTAACTTATTACATCTCCAAAATTGCCAAAAATTCATTTCTTATAAAAATTCAAAATTAATACATATCCCCAGGTATTTTAATGCAGTAAAACTCATAATGTCGATAAAAACTGATTTTAATCTGAGGTGCTTTATTTTTGACAGTCCCCTCGCCTCTTACAATCGGGGTGCTTTTTTTGTGAGTCCCCTCGCCTCTCTCAAAAAAGCATCCCTATCAGAAAAAAACATGCCGTATGGTATCTCAACTTTTAACTACAAGACTTTTTTTGTAGGCCTGTGAAATCAACTGACTTGATGGCTCTTGACTTTTTCGTTTGGGGCATCTGCCAAAGACAATAAATTTAAAAAATTTAAACAAAATTCGTTCATCCAATTTTGATGAATTTTTTGATGTCGCACAGTGGTCAATTTTGCGATTCTATAAGGACAATTATTTAAACAAAAAACCGTGTTTATTTTGATAAAATATCATTTATTTTGAAAGTTTAAGGTAATTACTGTGTCATATATAGCACATAAATAAATAAATAAAAAATAAATACATAAAAGTAAAAATAAATACAAATAAGTTCCATAAAATGAGACATATATCTCTATAGCTACAAATGTTTAATAAAAATAATTGGAATATTAAATAAAGTTATCTATCAGAACCGATCAGAACTCCCATCGGAACCCCATTTAAAAATTATTTCAACATCGTTTAGTTCAGCTTTATTCTGTTCTAACACGACCCGTTGCACTTCACAAATCCGTCTCGTAGTATGTTCTATTAAAGATTGTAAATTCACTTCAGCAGCTGTTTCTGTAACTACGACATTTTCCGGATAGCACTTTGCCTTGGCTTCAATCAGGAAAGGATATAATGGACACACCTTGGAGCCAATACTTCTTAGGCGTTGTTGCACAGCAATCTACGATCTTTTGGTCATTTTCCCGTCTAAATAAGTGCTTCTTCATTATTTAGCTTTCGCCCTGTAGTATTAGGGGAGTGAAAAGACTTCTTGATACGTGTAGCACGTTTCGGAGAAGTAGATACCATTTCTTTTAGCAATGTTGCTGCATCACGGTTACCCTCAGACTGTAAACTTGCTTGAGCCGCATAAATCAATTCTTTACTAGTGCTTGTCTCTAGCAATGGCTGTATTTTGCGTCTTTTGGTCTTTTCACTTGATTATTCAAATAATTTTTTTGGCCTCCCTGGACCACTTGAACTGGAAGCTGCAGGTTGGCTCTGAACATCCGGTATATATGGTTGTAATTCAAGTAAAACCAACCAGGTCTTCCAACCATGTTTTGTGTTTATTCAAAAACATTCTGCCCATCTTTGAGACAATTTATGGCTAAATGACGAATTTTTTTCATAAGAACATCTTCTAAGTTAGCATCAGGGGTTGCAAGATTGAAGTAATTAAAAATATACGAATACATCTTCATATATATTTTGCCCTTTTCCGGTTCGCTAACCCATATCTCGAACAGGCTTCTGCGAGGTATGACATACGTTTCTAAAATTAAGGATAAAATAATTAGACGCACTTAGACGCAGGCAATTTTTTTGTAATTTAGTAGAGTAACTTACAGGCAATCTCTGGAAAAAAAAGATCAACGCGGAAGAAAGCGGAAATCAAATTGTAGCTCTCGAGAAACTTTAATATTGCAGAAAATGTAAAATTTTTACAAAACCAACTATAACCGAAAATTTTCTGATTTAAACAAAAAAAAACACAAGTTGTTTTATACCAAAATAAAGAACATACCTTCCACTAATTTTTCCATCGAGAACAAATTCACTTCACACAAAAACAACGGAGATTCAACTGCACACATTAGGGTCAAATAGACTACTAAAATATTCTCAAGCATGTACCTGGTTTTATACATATTTCAACCCTCGTTAAGGGTCATAAAAATGTATAATATAATAATAAATTTTACAGCATTAAATACCTTAATGGGTCTATTATACATTATTAAGGAAACAATTTAATTCTGAGAACATGAGTTTTTGGAATTTTGTCCTCCTAGAATCGCAAAATTGACTACTGTGTGTCGTGCCGTTTGACTGCCCCACACTGTACTATATCGAATGCGAACCGCTACAACAGAAAAGAGGCGTAACAATGGGAATCAGATTTAGCGGAGGCCGTATATTATGCACTTATGAACAATTTATTGGTTCCGCATCGTCTTATTTGCCCTCAGCATTATTACGAATTATATTAGAAGAGGAAATATTCCGAACATCCGCTTTAGACTCGACTACAAAGCTTAGTCTGCATGATTTAGTTATAAATTTAAGTCTGTAATTATATAGACCATAAATAATGGGGCGACTATAGTTGGTGGCGTGGCAAGAAACACAAATGTTACACCTCCTTTAATTACGGCCCATGTATCCCAAATAAGTTCCCAACTCAAAGCTAACTTGAACGCCATGTAGCTGTGATAAACAAGTGAACGGTTACTTGTAAACTGGTGCCACTTTGGCAAAAAACTTGCGTGCTGCAAAAAAACACGAAAGCCAGAAAACAAAATTGGAGAAGTTACCCACGATGTGTACATAATTAGTTAATAATTAACTAAGAAACTTGATGCTTAATTAAGAGTTTCTAGAACACCGACGTTGAACCGGAAAAGTGCCAGTCCAAATTACGTACTATAATGTCAAGGCTCGGGATTGGAGATACGAGTAGTTAGTGTAGTTACGGGGTCTGTCTTGGTTTGACTTGTAATTTGCTCAAAAAATTGGCTTAAAACTCTCACGAGTTCAATGACACTTTGCGATAATATAGCAAAAGTGTAGTTTTACCCAATTTTAAACGTCAAAGGTTAGAAATTACAGAATTACTTGAAATATGTACATATGCAAAACAAACCATGAATACATAAACTCTAAATGAAATTGGAAATGCCAATTGGAAATTGGAAAAAAGTCGCCACCTACAAGACCATTATACTGTGTCACTCAGTATACGGGGTGACACAGGGGACACGTAACAACTACTAATTTCTTTATTTAAGAGGAGGTTCTTCTCAAACTCGGCGCAAAATATATTTCCCGAATGATTTGGCTGAAATTTTTTTTTATAAAAAAGGTATTGCATAATAATGGGATCCATCTTTTTACATGAAAATACGAGGTCGAGGAAGGGTTATGTATGACCCTGGAACCCTGGAATTGCTGATTAGCCACAAGGTGCATTATTTGGTCATTAATTGAGAAAAATAGTTAATTTAATCTTTAAACGCGTTTTTCTCGAAGCCATGTTTTTCAAGTTGGTTTACATCATAATTCGAAAACTACTCAATGGATCGTTTTTCTTTTCTTTTATTTTAAATAATATTTAATTTATTGGCACCCAAACCTAAAAACAGAAAGATACCGATTGTTTTTTAAATCAATTTTTGTTAAAACACTTTTAAGAGAGGAAAAAAAGTGAAAAATCCAAACCAAAAATTCCGAAAATCAAAATTTCCGCCGTTTTTTAATTTTCGACGTTTTCAATGTTGTTGGTTTAGGTGCCGAAAATGTTAATATGTTTTATAATTTTTTTTTGGTTTTTTGATTTAGGATGATTTTTACGAGAGCTAGAATGTAAACCAATGAGACATTTTTGTCACGTTGCGTCACGTATTATTATGCATAAAGAAACTTGACGACATTGTTGATTTACTTCCTTCTATGAAAAAAAAATCAAGAAAAACAAGTAATTTCGGCTCGCTTGAGAAGAACCTCCACTTAATAGCCCAAATTTTGAAATTCATAGGAGTTATTGAAAAAACTTTTTTAAACCTAATAGATATTGCCTATAATTTCCGGTTTAACCGGAAGTCGACAAAACTTTCTTAATTTAAATAACATAACGTGAATTTTTTAACTTATTCTGTGTAAAATCCTCTTTTCGACTATAACATGACTGGCGATTAAAATGCATTTTATTAAAAAAATCCTAGACGCACATGATCCACAATCTTTTGAAGCTTATAAGATGCGAAATTGAATCACAATTACTGTAATTACGAACAACAATATTTTTAAACCCAGTTCATTCCTGTTACTCATAAATCTTTTCGGTTTTGAGAAAAAAGTCGAAAAACAACACAATATTTTAAAATAAGTAGCACCGTATTTTTACCTGAACTAGGTGTAAATTACCGAACCGAACCGTCTTTCGTTTTTGCCATATAGAATTAGTGTGCTCTATTTATTTTATAAAATAAAACTAAAAATGTTCATCCACTACACTAATTTTGTACAATTTCGGAAAAATAACGAGAGCAAGCTAATTCTAGATGGCAAAGATAAGACACCTTACAACCACATAAAATAAAAAAAGTTTATAATATAACTAGGTTTAAAAAATATGATGTTTATAACGGGTTATTACTTTCACAACTCATTAAGCTTCAAAAGATTTGGTAGGTACCAGTGTTTGTAGTGTCTCACCAGCGGCCAGTGAAATTTTACAGGCTCGTATTTCGGTAAGGAGGCATGGTACCTGCACTGTATTTTAGGGTGTTGTTACTAGACCTAAGTAGAAGGCTATAATGGCAAACAATCTTCGGGGAAAACTTGAGAATTTGTTTTTCCAAAAATGGCTTACTCCGAGCAGATCTCACTCATAATCACCGAGTAAATGCATTTTTTTTATATGCGATTTTTCGGGTATCTACCCGTACGGTACGGGTACGGGTAGATAGCCGATGCACGTCTGGGTGACAGTACGTTGTATTCTATTATTATTGTTTTATCAATGTTTCATTCATATTTATTTTTAAAAACGACAGCAAAAAGCTTATTCATTTAGTCCTGAGGATGCAAATAAATTTTGCGAAACGTCGACTAACTGAAAATTAGTTTTTTTTTTTGGAAACATTTGACCTCATCCCACTAATTAACTATATAGTTATATGGAAACAGGTCACTAATCCTACATTACAATGAAATAAAACTTCAAATTACCATAACTTTTACAGATAATATACGCCACAAAAATATATTCAGTTCTATTTAACATTAGAGAGTTCAGTCGACTTCCGGTTAAACCGGAAGTTGTAAATAATAGCTTGTTTGGTTGAAAAACAAAAGCCTTTTAAATATTTCCTACAAATTTCAAAATTTTATATTAAGGGGCAACACCACTTTAGGATTTCTGAAAAAATCGTTTTTTGTTTTTTTTTTTGGCTTAAAATGGCTTTTTTTTTTTTTTGGCTTTAGGATCATAAAAATCATAAATATGCAATTGGTCTTATAATGAACAAAAATTAAAAGGTTTAATTTTCGCTTTTGCCGCAGCACCTCTGATCGCGCGTCGAGCGCTATGCAACTGTGTTCGTCGGATTTGTTGCTTTTAGCAGTATAAAAGCACCTTGCAAAATAATAAGTGGGCCTATTACTAACAGAGTAAAAGGTCTTTCGAGTTCCTCAGAAGTCCACCAGGGTCTTATCAGTAATTATAACAGTAGCTTATCAATGATTATATTCTCCGTAAAAGTACGTAGCCTTTTTTTGATAGAATGTAAACTTTTTTTTATAAACTATTTACTGCTGAATTTTTAGGACGAAAATCGATTTTTTTTTCGTTAGTGCACAGTTTCTACAAAAATCACTTTAAAAAAAAATCCCTACGTACTTCTCTAGCCAGTAATATGTAAATTAAAAAAATTTTTGGTTTTTTTGTTCCAGGTCTAAAACTGCGAGAAATTTGTCCGCCCGTGGACAAATTTCTCTCAATTCAGGATTGAGGTGCTAGCCTTAAAAATTCACTATATCGTAGAAGAAAAAAAATTCAACGATCGCAAACCAAACTACTCAAATTTTCAAAAATACCAACCTCGCACACATGAGGCTTAGTTATCAAGAATTAAACAAATTATAATCATACTGGTTTGACGTAATCCGCAGACAATTTTAATAATGCCCTAATAAACACACGCACTGCGATTAGGTATCGCTAATTATCGTTGACATCGCCTCGCCTTAATTAAGCGACCTCCGTATTCCCCATGAATAAATAATTAGTAACTGACACAATTCACGTTTATATAATTATGATTTGTTGAATATTAACCAAATGCAATCCTCAGCAACGGTATGTTGCACAACGAAGCCGTATTCAATATCACGCTCTTGACTAATTAAGGAGACAATGCTGGGATACAAAGGTAAGTCGGGTTTTAATATGTATAAAGGTATGAATCGATTTTTGTTTGAAGAGTGGTACCGACATGCTGCAAAACAGCTAATATGTGAATCGTGAATATGAAGCTGTTGTAAAGGGAGCTGAGATCCAGCAATCTATCTAAAGGGAAGAATTATTTAATGAGAAGTAGTCAAAACCCTAAAAAATAATATCAAAACACTAATAAAATGTATATTTATAAAAACAGTAACATAAAATAAACCCAAACAAATTACTTATTGACATAAGTATGTATTTTTAAACTTAAACACTTTTTTAAATATTTTTTTTTAATCTTTACCCTACGATGATTCTTTTATATTATATTATATTTATTAGTCATAAGAAAGAATGATTACAAAAAATCATCAAGGTTTATTAAAAAAAACAGTAGTGAAGCCAAACTTGCTTCCTCGTCTGCAAGCGTTTCCTGGAACTATTTCTTGGAACCATCAATTAGACTGGATGCACTCTGAAGATGTACCACGAATTTATTTCAATATTGTGAAATAAATGTGTCTTTCTGTAGGACACGCGCTCATTTTTACGTCATCTATAGCGTGTAACACTTATTTCGTTCACTATTTGTCCACTAAAGGCAACGCACCGTCTTACATTTTTTCCATGGCGTCATGTAATTGTTTGTAGTATTTGAAAATTGTTTTTAAATCCGTTTCAACAGATATGTTTTGGAATTTTATCTGACTTTCCTTAATCGACAGCCTCGTTGAGACTGAACTCTGGTATTACAGCTTTTATTTATTCAAATCATATTTAGCATAATAAAAATCTTCCTCCAACTATGTTCCTCAGCGTCTAAGAATGGGCTGTGGTGGTTCGGATATCAGAAACACTTTTTTTAGTACTTGCTATTAGCGCATCTACTGTATCTATGTACCTCTGGAAAACATTGTCTAATAATTTCGGCCACAATATGTAGCGCATGAACTTTACATGTAAGATGTATCATGTTACATCCGTGTTCTTGAAGAGAATGGCCTACCACACGCATTGTCGCAACATCATCAGTCACAAACCTAACACTTGACTTCTTGTCAGTTCAAAGTTTTGTAATGTCTTGAGCACCACCCGCGTATGTGTTTCGACAGTACACTCAGTAAGTCTCTTCCTGTGCAGTTGGTATACAGTAAGCGGCAGCCTAATGCATACATAGGTGGATATTGATACGGAAATCTAAAAAGCATCGTTGCGGCGAATCGTAGCTCAGGTCAGAGTCGGGCTCAGGTCACTATTATTGCAAAGCGATACACAGAAAATACATCAGAATACATTAGTGAATATTCGAATAAACGTACTATGAAGCGTACTATTACACGACGGTATTTAAGTGTGGTAATGTCAGTGGTCACGAAAAATTAAACTTAAAAGGACTTACCAATTAAAACTCGTAAATTGTGTTTGATACAAAGAGTAAAATTACTTTTTAACTAGCATATGATATTTTGCAGGGAATATTTTTGCAACTTTTTTTCGTCTTTTGTTAAACAGTTGCAGTTTTATTACAGCTGATTTTGTGTTACTTAATTAATTTTACCTTTAATCTGACGAAATATTAGAGTCTTCTTTGTCTCAAAACAGTCATTATGGGAGCAGGAATTTGGAACAGGTATACCCTGGAAAAACGTGTCTTCCTTCAAGGGCAGACCTGTTCCAAATATCCGTTTGGCAGGTATAAAAATTTGGCAAGTAAGACTCGAATATCGGTTTAAAGGTAATTCTAATCAATTGTAAGGAAACCGCAATTGTCTAACAAGAGACGAAGAAAGCAATAGTGTACTGCTATCACCGACTTGTGATCTATGGCAACTCCAAAGGCTAACTGTCATTATAACTTTTTTAACTTGTGAATCAAATTTCTTCGCATTTCAGGTCGAAATTTTATGAGCTTCGTGGGTAAGTTCTTTTAAGTGCCATGTTTCGGGATCAAGTCAAGTCAGTAACATTACCACACCTAAATACGGCTAAATTTTGTAATAGTTAACCCCTTAGTACGTTTTAATTTTCTGTGAACTATCGTTTTGTAACAAAAATGACCGTCACTGTTGAGATTCGCCGAAATATGACGTAATCACCATGTTCATGTTAGTAGCATCTGCGCATGTCAAATTCAAACTGCGCCAGCGCTCGGGGACTAAACGTTTGTTGTCGTTTGGTTAATTTATATTTTATATTAGTATAGTATGCGAATAGTTGTTCGAAGGAGATGTACTGGCGTATGCGTTTTAACTTACACACATACATACATAAAATCATTTACCGGAACTGCATTTTTTCTGTGGGATCTAGGTGAAACACAACTATGTTTTTCGAAATTTTTAACTATCCGATTAATCGTTGATATCGTCGGTGAGGGCCTATTGGGAAATTTTTCGTTAAACATGGCTTTAATATCCCTTTACAGTCAGACCACCAAAATACCATTTAATTATTTAAACTTTTTCGTCAATGTGATAAACATCCATTTTTATTTTTATGAATGTATGTATGTAGTGCTTCTACAATACGCTCGTAATAACGCACTTTTCTTAATTTAAAGATTCTTTCATCTATGTGAATAAACCGTCACAGAATTGTACAGTGTGTAATTAAACTGTACCAGTACAGAGTGTTTCCCAAGTAATCTGAAAAAGTGAAGGAAAATCATCAACACTCAAGGATTTCATGAAGAAAATCATAATAGGAGGCATGCTATATATTGTTGCTGTAAATTTTGCACTATCAGGGGCAACACATTTTCACCAATACCAGGGGCATGCATGTGGGTAGTGACCAAATAATATAAATACTGAATTTATTACTGATAAGTAATAAACAAATACTTACTGAAAATATTTATATAGAAAATAATGTTATTAAGTATTTGATAACTAGTTTATTTAAGTTTATTCCTACGATTTTTTTTAAGATTTCACATAATTGTTAATATTTCGACCTAAACCACGTCCTAAATAAAAAAAAAATTAAGAGATATTTTTTTTAAAGGATTAAATGAAAATTTAAAAAAACAATCAGGAAACCAGATGGTCAGTGATATACATATTTTTTTCATAAAAACATGATAGTGGCTCCCACAAGCACTCCCCCTGATTATGATAAAGATAAACATAACATCCAAAGCAAATATTCTATCTATATGTGTAAGCGATAATTTAAAAAAGGAAATGTTAACCTACTCGACATTGTCAAAAAATCCTAATAAGAAATAAAACTTTAACGCTCTGTATTTCAAATACAAGTCACTATTAAAAAACAAGTTTATGATTCATGAAAGAACTTATTCCTAAGAAGAATTGTGTCCAGTTTTTCAGATTACTTAGAACACACCCTGTACAACAATATTCAATTCAAAATATCTTAATGCACTAGCTTCCTGACCCTTAAAGTATACGTATATATTGTAACAGAACCTGTAAATAATAATCAAGTTAGAGGGTACATAAAATGTTTCTACCAAATGACTTGCTTTTGTGATGATTTGCTTTTTATGTGATTGACGGCAAAATGTCTACTATTCACTATGAATTTTCTAGTTACACAAATAAATACTACAGCAGTTCAGCTAGTACAGGTGAGAATTATAAATATCTTTTCATTTTATGGATAGTGACAGTAAGCGTTACTCCTTACTAAACTCGATGCACAACCATTAATGTCATTTCAAAAAAGTAAAGACGGGAAGGCAGTTGTCAGCTCAGTTATAAGGGTTAGATTTTGTACGAGAGTATTTATTTGTTACGGGAAATTGCACGTAATATATGACACAAATTGGAAATTATTAGTGACATGATTTGTATGTAACGGTTCCAGCAATTGACGACAATACGCAATCGTTTAGAGACAAGTACGTCAAGTTCTATAGTTGACAGTGGACAAATAAATAATAACATAAATATAATAATAAAATCGTACATACAAAACATGGAAGTAACTGTTTCAAGGAGTGATCAAAAATGTGTTGCGTTATTTCCATTACAAAACACTAGTTTGCTTTTCACAAATGTATTAAGTATGTAAAAAACCGTGACAAATCTTATTATAATTTATTCCCTTGTTCCTTATATCTTTGCTAAATGTTGTTACCAGTTATTTGATGTTTTATAATATGTCGCATATTGTCTTTATTCATATTTCTCAAATGTTTGGGAAAATCATTGTACAGCGAAACAGTTTCTTTTTAATAATACCGGCCTTTTGAATAACACATTTGAGAAATTCATTTTTTTTTTTTTGTAATATGGAAGTGATGAATTTTCATCAATTAAAGATCGTCTCCATCGACTACCTATACAGGGTGTTTTTTGAAGTTTTCCTTTTAACACAACTAAGAACCCAAAAAACTAAGCACGTTTTTTCAAATAAGATTTTTTCTAAATCTCAAAGATAATGGAAATGCAAAATCTTAATTCAAATATAACCTTTTAATTTGTGAGTTCGGGTTTGCCTAAAGAAATTGTTCGAAATTGTCACCATTGGATTCGTGCACACAAACTGTCGCTCGATGTATCCACGACGCGCATGCCGTGAGAAGCAAATGTTTTTTTTGAATTAATTCTGCGGCGTTTTCTATGCGTTCGCGTAATTCTTCCACTGTTTTCACTTCAGTCTTACACACCAAACTTTTCATGGAACCCCATACATAATTTCAGCATCAACTTGGTGACACTCACCGTTTAGCATATCAACCAATTCGTTATTACTGTAAACATGGGTCAATGTAAAAACCAAAATAGCATATTGGCATGCGTGCGTTATCAGTAAATACAAAAAAAATCGTAAACACTTTGACGATTTGTACGCGTTACTGAGATAACTAATTTCTACACTTTTTGATGAGTGTCTTAGCTGGCTTCTCGTATTGGTTTTAAATAGTTTTTGTATAGGGATGTATTTGATTTGGGATATCAATTTTAAATAACCATTACATCTTTTATTTTTTATTTCGATCGAGATTTATATAATCGAGATTTCGAAAAAAAATGTTTTTTGAAAAATTCGCTTACTTTCTTAAACCCTATTTCATGTTAAAAGAAAAACTCCAACTAAAAAAAAAACAAACTGTTTTGCATTCCATTTAGGTATATTCTTTTTTTTATAGGAAAAATATATTATAACATTATAAATAAATATATAATATATTTACTGTCAACAGAAAACTTTAAAATAATTTGTGGCGTCGGCTTATCGGGGGCACCATTTTTAATGTTCTCTAATATTCCTTCCTAACCCCCTAAGTTATGGCTTGTATAAATCATTCTGAGACACCTTGTATATGCACGTGTGCATGTATGCACATATACATACTTGCGTACATGCGTATATATGTAGATGCATACACACAGATAGTCATATAGACAAACACACATACATACACATAAAGTTACGTTAAGGACAGTAATTACGCTCTACTGCAAAACGCACGAAAAGCCCAATTCCAAAGGGGTATATATAGACATCCAAAAAAACGTCATCAACTCTGGCTATGAACAAGAGTGATTGAAATAGCGGTCATGTCTAAGCTTTTCGGTTATGTCAAACTTTTGACAAGTAACTGTCACAATTTATAAAATAAACAATAGCTGTCATATGATGTGACAGTTTTGACAAGTAAATAAGGTTATAAATTCGATAATAATAATAATAAATCACACCACAGAAATGGACATTCTCCCTCTAAGAGTCATTGCGACTGTGCAGAGGAGAATACACATGGACAAGACGTAGGACACACAACCAAACCCTGTGACATGTGCCAATTACCACAGGCGGGATTCGAACCCGCGCAGATAATAGCTCTCGGAGTAATCGCCACCTTCTCACCTGGCGCTTTACCCACTGAGCTATCGCCGCGGTTCATACGTCTAGAATATAGACGTTTATAGAATATAGATAGAAATACGTCTTTTTTTTCTCGGCCAACTTTGATGACGTTTTTTTTTTTGGATGTCTATATATTAGAAACGAGAGACTTTTTGTTCTACTTGTCAAGGACCAGAATCCAAAGCTTCATAGAGTTTGACCGAAAGTCATTTCCCTTCCCATAACTTTGAGAGGTTCTTTGATAAATGCCAGTATTTGGCGAATGCGCCAGGTATAATTAAATTTACTTATTTTAAGTAAGTTAGATTATAGTTTGTCTGATGAATGTTTGCGTGTGTATGAAATTAGCTACGACCTATGTTGGGTTGCTGCATGCATTATAATAAGCAAGTTATGTAGGTACGTATGTTTTCGAACCGCTGAGAGTGGCTGAGACATACGACCGATAAATTCAAGCAGAATTAAAAAGAGACGACGATATGGAAGCTGTCGTAGTGATAGTCAACGGCTCTCTGACATTTGAATTCAGTGGCGTTATCGTGTTTTTGCTTTTTTCATTATCTTTTACTTTATTTGTGGAGTTATTAGACAAATTCCATCGTTATTGACACGGTCTAATTGTTCTCTTTTATTGTTCTTCTTGTTCAAAGACTTACAACTAAGAGTGAATATACAATCGGTTCTTATAAGAACTAACCTCAAAATGCCTGGAAAACGCTTAAATTCGCAAGCAAGAGAGATTGTTGCGAAATTGCTTAATTATTTCATGGCTGAAAAAGAGAACTTGGGTCCTAATTTCTGTTAATGCAGTTCAGCAGGTAAATTAGAACATACTCATCTTATCATATGCAATTTCTCAATTTGCAAACTTTTTTCAGCGTGTTGCGGATGCTTTGGGAATTAGTTTGCGTACGGTTTGCAGTATCAAAACATCTCCTAAAATACCTGAACCTTCAACCAACATAAAATACAAGCCTCGATTAAAATCAAAGACAGACGATTTACCTGAAGGCCACAAAGTGGAGGTTCGCAACGTTATATACAACATGTATGCTGAAAGTATGGAATAAACGATTTTAAAAATAGCATGCAATTACTCATACCCTATTAACTGTTTTAGAAAAACATATCACACTTAGAATTTTGAAGGAGGAACTCAAAGTAAAATGTATCCTTGATGCAAATATTAATACAATAAGCAAACTGCTTTCAAATATAGGTTTTAAATATAAACAAGACGATAACAGAAGAGCGTTAATGGAAAAGACTAACATAGCACTGTTGAGATGTGAGTTTTTAAGAAAATACATGGTAAATCGAAATTCTAATACTTCTAGAAAGTTGGTCTTTTTGGATGAAACTTGGATATTCGCAAAAGGAAACCAAACGAAATCATGGCAGGACGAATCAAAGAAAAGTGTACGTAAACCAGAAGGATACGAAGGCAAAAGATTTATTGTACTTCATGCAGGTAGCAACAAAGGGTTCGTTGATAATGCCGGATTGATTTATTCCACAAAATCAAAGCTCGCAGATTATCATGGTGATATGAACGCAGATATTTTTATGAAATGGCTAGAAGAGAAATTGATTCCAAATTTAAAGGAACCATCTTTAATCATTATGGATAATGCTTCCTATCACAGTATTCAAGTGGAAAGGCAGCCTACAACTTCGTGGAATAAACCTCAAATAATTGAATGGTTAGAAAAATCAAATATAACATATACTAAAGATATGTTTAAAACACAACTTTTGAATATTGCAAAACAAAATCAGAAACAGACAAGATACAAAGTAGATGAATGTTTACAAAGAAATGGTCATGAGGTATTAAGATTGCCTCCATATCATTGCCAATTTAAATTGGTATTGAAATGATATGGGCAAATGCAAAAAAATTTTTATAACGCACATATTGGTGAAGATGGATACGGTGATGATAAAGTGCTTGCTATGTGGGAAAAATCTTTACAGAAGTGTACTCCAGAAGTGTGGTTAGGTGTTGTAAAACACACTGAAAAAGTAATTGAAGAATGGTACAATAGGGATCACATATTAGATAATATACCTCAAATAATTATTAACGTTAACGACGACGAGAGTGATTTGGATAGTGAATAGTCTGATGGCAGTTGTTAAAAGCCATTTTTTATTAATTTTAAATGATAATGAAATATTTATTAAAAATATCTCATCTCAGGATCATATTTATCCGTACATCCTGTTTCTTATTTATTTAAGTTTTATTTAAATATTCATTCACAACATTTTTAATTCCTATAATATTCTGTAAATAACTAACTTTTTAATAAAAGGTTACCTATTCCTAATTACACACTCAATTTTCATACTTATAAGCTTGCTCAGCTAGTGCAAATTGTTGTATTTTGTCTCAAATCTCTATTTTATTTTGTCTCAAAAAACATCATATTGAATGCCATTCCTTATCTCTTTTTTTTTGTAATTGTTAAATTAAAAAAAAATAAAATATACATTTGACTCTTCTTGCTCATACTACTGTGACAGATTAATTGCTTATATAATACGGATTGATTATTCTTGAGAAACACTGGAACATAAAATGGAAGATAGATAATGAATCTCTGTGTAAATAATATTGTCAACACATTTTCAACGTAACCTCACTCAAGTGTCAGGTCTAACAGCTGTTTAAAGTATTTGGTAAGTAACGCGTTGCCAATATCATAGATGCAAAAATCTAGTTAATTACAATAAATTATTTAATGAAATTATGCTTTTAATCTTATTTGTTATAACCATAATGTTATTTGTGAAAAAATTTATTGCTATATTGTGCAAGATACATTGTCATTTCATGAGTATTTATGAATAAAATGATTTTTATATCTTTTGATTGGTTGACGGGTGATGGATGAAAGTCAAAACCCCTATTTCATTTTTCTTATGTATGTCACTGCTGAAGAAAATAGTGACCTTGAATTGATTTGATTCATACGATTGTTAATTATGACGCACACGCAAACATTCATTAGACAAACTATAGTTAAAAAGTTGTCCACATACAGAGAGTATCAGAAATAAATAAATTATTCCTCAGAAATTAAATGACTCTCGACAACCAATCGATTGAATGAATTACTTATTACTAGAACCCGAATTACAATCGTACATGACAAAAATCAGGATAGGACTGCAGGTCGCGTGAGCTTAGAAATAGTTAGCAATATTTTACCTTAAGTTAGTTAACTGTACCAGCCTGCTTTTTACTGTACCAGCCTACCAGTTTACGAGCCTGCTAGTCTTACCCCGCTACAGTAAAATGTGGGTTTTGAAATACGGAAACAATTGCTGAAGAGTTCTAAAACCATTTTCAATAGCCAAAAAATAAGTATTAGGTACTACTCGTAGTTTTAAACTAGCTGATATTACATTTTTCATTTGAACATCGGATCGTTGAATTGCAGGTGACATCATAGTAGAGGTTTAATTGTTTGGTAGTTAATCAATGACAGAAATGTATTTCCTCGGGATCCTCTGTTGACGGTTCATATAAAAGCAAGGCAGTTGTTCTTCTGATATTCCTTATAGTAATCCATTTTCCAATCCACACTTTTTCTGGTACCTTCCTCCTCATTGATTACTTGCATTAGACAATGGGAAACTTTAAATATCTAGCTTTTTAATATAGCTTTTTTTATCTCAATGAATATTTAGAGTAAAATTCTACGACCGCGAAAATTCATATTTATCTCGACATTAAAACTGCCACTAGTGACATAGTATTTAAAAAAAAATAGTTTTAGGTATGTTTAAACGTCATCTAACCTTGGACCTGGGATAATTCACTGGCACGCTAGTTATTAGTCGCTGGTAGAAGTAGTTATACCAACGTAAACACTTTATAAATCTAAATAGACTACTTGTTGTCAGTTTCCACTTTTTTTGTTAATCCATACCTGGAATGTGCGGTATTGAATTGAGAGTGAGTCATGCAAGGAGAATTGTACCTATTAGTTTTGAAATCTGTAAACTGAGTTCAGTAACAGTTTGATTCCCTTAGTATCAGACTCTGACCATAACTCTGTAACTTTAATATGAAATACAACGGCACATACACAAAAACAATAAGTGGAAATTCCACTAGACTACACCACCATAACCATGTGATAATGGATCGCTGAATCCATATCCCCAGTCGATTATAATAATCTCAATAAACGGTATAAAATGGTCAACTATCCCATTTAGAAGATTGAATCTAGAACTATGGTATAGAATAGAGAGATTATGACTTGTTTGTCATATAGTCCGATCAACTTTTACCTTACAAAAATGTACAAATAAACGAAAATTTGAATTAATATTGTTGAAAATACGTATGATCTAATAAGCGAATCTGTTGCAAGCGGCGAGACCTATATTTCGAATTAATTTAGAAAAAAAAATTGATATTTCGTTTTCTTGCCATGTTTTCAAAGAATGAACATAGAGAATAATATTTCAAATAATGTTTGAAATTCGTGTCATTTTCTATAGAAAACTACTTTACCTATTTCACAATACCTATTTCCAACACCGAGATATCCTCGATTTTGTAATTAGAGAAACTTTGCTGCTCCCGGGTGCGCACATACCCGCAATAGGCCTAATTTTATTTAATTATCTGGCCAACTAATCGATAATTGCAACATTCATAAGATTCACAATATTATGAAAATGACGTTGGATGTAGAGGAAAAACTACAATTTTTTAGTATTTAAAAATTTAACTTATAGAAAAAAATTGTTTAAAAATAGTCAACTAGATTTTTTTATGGTAAATAATATATTTTTTTTTTCATATTTATTTTGAGAATCATTGAAATATAAATTTTACTCTTGTGGTTTTACATTCTTGAATGTTTACATATTACTCTATCGAAATCAAATTATGGTAACTTTTGAGGCAAAAATAATCTTGTATCAAATTCGTAGTTATTCTTTTTTTTTCGAATTCACGTACAATTTCTGGAATTCATTTTATACTATAATAATGATTAAAGAATAATAAAAAAATATGAAAGAATAATAAATATTTCGTCATACGTACTTGAAGATGTACTCTTTTAATGGTGTTTTATAGGTGTTTGAGTTGTGTTATATATGACATTTATGAAGTATTGTTAGATTTTTTGTGCAAAGGGACAAAAAGTGGTCATACTTAGTAAAATAAATATACTTAACTAAATGAAATGAACTCTTCACACTGAATATTTCTGGCTGAAATTTCAAGGGCATGTATTTTATGTTTTACATTATCTATTTTTTTCTCTTTATTTTTCTTTTTATTTAATTGTTGGTGTTAAACAAATATGTTTTTTTTTGTTATTCATTTTTTATTTTCATCACATATATTTAGCAAAATTGTAAAAGGGTTAAGTGGAAGAGTGCAGCCTAGTCTGCAAACTTCGCCCGTAATGAAATGTAGTCTTGTTTCACGACGTTTATTATTATTATTATTATATACAAGAATATCGGTAAACGCAATTAGACCAAAATAGAATGTATCTATTGTACCGGTAAGAACGGGGGGGGGGGAATAGGTATCTACGTGTTATACTGCGGTAGGTAATCGGTATGTTTTCAATAATTTTTCAAAAAACAGCTCCCACCGCTTGCAAAAGAATCACTCGTTGGATTCCAAATTTTCGTTCATTCTCACCTTTTTGTGAGGTTTTAGGAAAATATTGATTGGACTAATAAGATAGGTACCGTTTAGGAGTCAATACAAACCCAGAGTGAACCCCACAAACATATAACCCCGCACCCTTAAACCCAATAGCCCAAGGAACTGTATATATGAAAATAGAAATAACGTACCTCGGGGACTCGAGCAGAGAGCCTCAAACACAATAACTGGTCTGAGATTCGGAACCCTCAGACCCAATAACCCCATAACCCCATATTCTTGAACCCAATTACCCGGTAGCTGCATATATAGAATTAAAACCGGTCTATCTCGGAGGTTTTTAAATAGATCCAACATAAATGTTAACCCAATAAACTCATAACCTGAACATCTGTGGGCAAAGGATCTCAAATTCAATAAGACGTAATCCCATTTATTATTGCATTTATTTGATATTATTGAACTCAGAAAATTAAGAGGATTTCAAGTATGTATAAGGATATATAAACATTGCTCATGTGTCAAACGTTGACATTTATCATGAATATGATGTTGAGAGTTTTGAAAAATCTATCGTTATTAATATAAAAAAAGGCAGGGTATATCATGATTCTGTGGTTTAGAAAAACATACAGAAAAATTGACAGACCTAGCATCTTGCGCAAGATCCTGGGAGTATTGAAAAATATCAGAATCACAATTGTGTCTTTTCAATGCCGTCATAGCGTAATCTTCGTTACGATATGTCGGCAAAGACGTCACCATGTTAATAATACTATTATATATAAGCAGGGAAGGCAAAAGTAGCGGTTCTCGCGGTTCGGAACCGGTTCCGGAGCGGTTCCACCAGTAGATAACCGCTTCCGAAAGTGGAACCGGTTCCGTCCCGGAACCGTTTTTTAGAGTACAAGAACCGTTTGCTTTGGAAGCGGTTCCGCTGTTTCGGGAATTTTGGAACCAGTTCCTAAACCGCTCCTTTTCTCCTTTTCTAAACGGTAATGGGATGATTTCGTAAAAACCGGTACGAATACCGGTTCCGTACCGGTTCCTGGGGTATTTTTTCTTCTTATTGATTTAATCATTAGGGGCTGTCCGTAAATTACGTTACACTATGTACTGTAGAACACTTTTTAACCTCCCTCCCCCCCTCACGTAATAGGATATTATATCAAAAAGCGATATACCCGGGAGAACGCTATATTCGGGAAGCGTTATGTCAGAGTTTTACTGTACTTACAAAAAATAGGAGAAAATATCGAATATATTATCTGGGCCAAGTAATATATTTGGATATATGGGTCACATTTTTGGCACAAAAAAATCAATTAAATTAAGGAGCTTCAGAGTGGTTTTTTCTACTCCGAAATATTTAACGTTACAATTCCGTTGATCAGATGAAGCAAACTAAAAGTCACTTAGTTGATTATAATTTTTATTAATTATCACTTTTATGTTCAATATCGAACGCGGAATATGGAAATAAAAATATTAACATAATCAAAAAATACTAACAAAAATAAACAATAATTATTTTAGGATCACAACGATCCAAAACGTTACACAACCAACCTAGAGGGATGCACACACTTTCGGTACGATTGTGATCTGTAAGGAAGGGAAAACTAACTATTCATGACGTAATTTACGTCTTACCCCTAAACGGTGCAATCTTCTCAAAATCTAACCAAATTTTGACTGGCGATCAAAATGATTCGTTTATTCCTTCATAAAAAGCATGTTTAACCTTACATAAGGAGTTCTTTAATATCTCCTGGTACTGCGTTTCGACCGACAATAACGACAGTGTGTGTGCAGATTTTGAAGCCGTAATTAAGTTTAACCAGTGTACTCCATTAAGAACTTTCTGTAATTTTTTTTTAATACCGCTTCCAGAACCGGTTCCAAACGAGAACCGATAAAATATTTTTTTGGGCCGGTTCCATCTTTTTTAAAAACGGGAACGCTTCCAATACCGCGCAAAAATGTTAACCGGTCCTGATTCCAGAACCGCTTCCAAAATAAAACCCCGGAACCGCTCTTGGAAGCGGTTCCTTTTTGTGAAAAAGTGGAAGCGGTTCTGGAAGCGGAACCGTACCGCTTTTGAAGAACCGGTTCTGTTGCCATGTTGTATATGAGTACAATTTATTATTTAAATCCCAATATTTAGCTATCGGCACTTATAAAACTGGGTAGAAACCGGCTGAGATGGATAGTAGGACTGTTCACAGGACACTTCCCACTTAGGCGACATTTCACCACAATTAGGGTGAAAATCATCTCGACTGAGGAGGTGTGAAGAGGGCGAAGAAACCCCCCTTCCACATTATGCGAATGTCCAGAAATGGCAGCTGATAGGCATCCGAACTTTGGGGCTACAACAATAGAACCAAAAGAAGTAACAGACGCTTCACTAGAAACTGTCTTTTTGTTAAATTAAATTAATTAAATTGTTGAAGTAAATTTCTTAAGGAAACAGGACTAATGGAATGACTAGCCTGTTGGGGCACAATAAGCATCGCTTAAGTGCACAGGGCATGTACCTACCCCATACTTAATTGTAATCGGAGCTATCGGCAAAGTAATGAACTTTACCAACATCAAATCAATTTTTAATATACATCCCTTAATACCTCAATAAAGAGTAATAAAAAATATTTACCTTTTTTTATTTCACAAAGCTCATTAGCTTATATTTTCCTATTTATTTTTAATCTTTGGAGAGCCGACAATCGTTACCCGTACTCCAATCTGAACCAAAGGCCAATCTGAACGATACATAGATGGTCTTCATATACAGGCGTAGAACTATTTCTGGTACTAAAAATGTTATTTGAAAAAAAAATATTTTAAACAAATAATTCCCCTTCATCAAATTAAATTAAACTAAATTCGCACAGTCATATATTTTCAAATTCCTGTGATGATAAATAGTACCTAGTTTCGGAAAATTTCTCTCGCAGTTTTTAAAAACAGGCGCCTGTAATGTGCCTATAAATCCTTTAAAATGCTAATTGAAACGTTAAACAAATTACATTTTTAACTTAGGCATGTAATGCGAAAATGTTCCGCGCTTACTAAAAAATGCGCAATGCAATAAAATAAAAGCTACCGCAGCAGTGTTTACAATTGTATAAACCTTAATATAACCATCGGGCCTGCAACTGAAAGCGTGGAAATAAATGAATAGCCATGCTGTATCCTTATTGGAGGCAGAGTCGGACGAGCTCCTCAAGCAAGTAAAGTTTCACGTTGAATATAGATAATGAATTGTAGTGGGTATTCGTTTCTATTCATGTGGTCATATTGTGTTTTTGTTTCAGTAGAACTTTATATGCATTTTATTATCGACCATTCGAAAATTTACACAATAAAATTCAGTAGAATAACACGAGACTGATTTACAAATCAAATAAAGTTAATCTACTTATACGAGTATACCAGTTTTCCCAAAAATATAAGGTCTCCAAAGCGTACGGCCACAGGGATTTTTTTTGGCGGGAGTTGGCACTACAGCTGTAATTACAATGCTTGTCGAATCGTCCTTTGGCTTGGCAGTCGTTATCAATGCAAATGCCGTTCCCACCGTGAAGTGCGTAATCCACGAAGTCATTAAATTTTTCAGCGTCAAACTCGGAGCATCATTATCGACGGGCTCTCTTGTTTATCTTGTGAATCTTAATATCCGTCATTGTTGGAATATTGAAAGAAGTGCGCAGGGTGCTCTTTGTTGTTTTCTTTGAGCATTTGCTGAACCCACCTTGCGTACACCACTTGTTTGAAGGAGAAAAGATGGACAGATAGAGCAGTAATGCCAACTGCTGCTAAAAAATTCTCTGTAGCTGAAGTGATTTGGTGACCTTATTTTTGGGATAACCCTGTATATGAATGTGTTCTTCATAAAACTTCGATATCAAAGTCTGAACCGTTAAAACGCATTTAATTTAGAAAATATCATATATACTCCGGGAGAATTTGCTTAAAAACATGGCCGTTTCCAGAATCGGGCCTGTTTCGAATATTATTGGCTTAAAATTAAGTAAAAAATACATAGAACAACACCCTATCTTTGTGTATTCGCAGAGGTTGAGCGTGTTCTGTTATTAACAATTTAAAAAAGCGCTCTTTTTTCGTTCGCTTTTCGTTTTTTTTTTTTTTTTTTTTTTTTTTTCGTTTTCTCGATCAAATCTTGGTCGAATCGATCCAAAAAAAAACAGCGGGTAAAGTAAGCCTTCTACTTTACAACGAGCCCTTGTTTATTAAAAAATATTAATTAGAACGGCCATAATACCGTTTTTATTTTTTTAAAAGAAGCTATTTCGGCTCCTATTGGTCGGTCGGGACGTTTTTGTTTTTTAAATTCTTGTTTTTTTCAAGCACTATTCGATGAAATTGGTTTGCAATCTGTATATAAAAAACCGCCGAGATAAGGCCCCTAGTTACCGCAATTTTTCGGTTTTTTTGTTAATAATAATAAAGATCTGAAATTTGCAGAGTCGCGAGATATTGCGATTACCTATCGATCTTTTTTTTACCGCATTTCGATATCTTACGTTTTGCGGAAGTTATACGCGCTCGCGTTTTCAACTTTATAATTTTGCAATAGGCCGCCATTTTGAAATTGGGTGTCAGGATTGCGGGCGTTTGTTGAGCACCCCATCAGCTATTTTTTTCTGTAGCCTTATCCGTTTGAAGTGAAATCTGTTTGTTTTATTTAACATTGAGGATTTTGCACTTTTTCTTTTTCAACGCTAATTTTGCAATGAAAAACAAAATTTGCATACCAGTGGAAAAACCTATTCTGATGACAAATTTCCTCAGAAACAAAATCGACAAGCATACCTCAATCCGATTAGACGCATATTTTCGGAGATATAAGCAAAAAACGAAAAAAAATATATTACATATATACATTATTTTTTTTCATTTAATAACAAAACACGCTTGACCTCTCCGAATACACAAATTGAGGGTTTTGTATTATGATTTGTTTACTTAATTTTAAGCCAATAATATTCGACACAGGCCCGATTCTGAAAACAAAACCTAATTCTCCCGGACTAGTGAAACAATGTCTTACTTACACAACTTACTGTATAGTAAGTACTATTAGTCATAACAAAGACTATGCAGGTATTTAATATAGGTATTTGTATAGGTATTTGTACTAGGTAGGTATTTGAAACAATATTTTATGAAGTTAAATACATAATGGTCTGTCTGTATAAAATTAAGTATAGTATTATTTTCTGAGATATTGGTCTACGTTTTCGAGTAAATAAAACTATAAAATTTATATATACTTGCAGAGACAGAAGCATACGAATATGTACAAACAACGAAGAACTCCTTAGATTATATTAAGTTTGTTTTTTTTGCATATATTTTCCTTTATTGTGTTCCCGCTGTTTGTTGTATTATATAATAGTCATAATATTAGACATAGAATATACAATAATATAAAAAATAAAAAAAATTATAATAAAACGTATATAATAAACAGAAAAATAAAATGAAAAACATTATTTACATTCTCGTTAAGATGTCAAATACGAAGTTACATGCAAAATTTTTGATCTTTTTTTTCCGAGAAAATATCACGGTGATTTTTTAGATTTTTTTATTTAAAAACTTTTAAAACTTTTTTTCTCCCTCTCTTTGTGCTCTTTAATCTCATTTTGAGATTCCTCTTCTGTTGTCCTATTTGTCCTTCTTTTTGCCCTCCTAGTCGTCCTTTTTCCCCCATGTCCTCCTTTTGTTCTCTTTAATCATCCTGTCCTCCTTAACTTAATTTCCCTTCTGTCCTCAATGACTCCGACCTCCTTTTGTCGTCTCTCCCTTCCTTAATCTTACCCTCCGTTTGTCCTTCTTGTTCTGTTTGACCATCATTTTCACCTCAATCAACCAACCATATTTTCCTGGACCTCACGTCATCCTCGTACTTCTTGATTGAACCAATTAACATTTTTGGTCTCTTTGACCTCGACTAATTTACCTTCTTCACCGATTGACCTTCTTTAACAAACATTTTCGATGTTTCCACCGTTTAACATATACGGTCCTTTGAAGTTTTACCTCCCTCCATGCAATACTAAGTTAAAATTAAAAATAAGAGTAGCAACTTAATAATGGCAACTTTAATTTTTTTTCTGTCCCGAAAACCTATCAAACGATACGTCATGTGAATATTTTTTTTATTTAAATTTGAGATCGACTCCCCGCCCTTCTCCCATACTACAACAAATAATACTATAAAATCTTGATTGAAATATTAATTAATAAATGATTTGATTTTCGATACATATGTGTTTTCACCGATTTTTAATACGTTTCTTATATTTTATTCTAGTTTATCTCCTTTTGTAACCACAAAAAAGTGGAAGGGTGGTCCGCAGACGCCAAACATCAGTAAAATTAACATAAATTCAATATTTGGTTTAGCCAGATATATGTTTTAAGACTTAATATTTTCCTTGCGATTTATTCTAATTACCCCCATTTTACAAATATCCGATTATGTTTTCAATTATAGTATCATATTTCGTACACAATCAGGCTTTCGGAAAGACTATAGTGCTACCACAGATTTAAGAACCATTCGTGATGACCTAATAAAAGCTTCAGATGAGGATAAAATAAGCTTCTTAAGTTTGCTTGATTTCAGTAAGACGTTTAATACCATGGAACCAGATTTACTATTTCATAAATAAAAATATTATGGATTCACCATTCAATCACTGAAATTAATCAAATTTTATTTACATAACCGGTCACAGAGAGTTACATATTCTAATAAAACATCTGACGTACACTATAACCATGTGAGAACTCCACAAGGATCTATACTTGGTCCTTAGCTTTCAATTATAATATCATACCTCGTACACAATCAAGCTTTCGGGAACACTATAGTACTACCACAGTTTTAACAACCATTTAAAATGATCTAGTAAAAGCTTCAGATGAGGATAAAATAAGATGCTTAAGTTTGCTCGATTTCAGTAAAACGTTTGATACCATGGAACCAGATTAACTCTGTGGTAAATTAAAATATTACGGATTCACCATTGAATCACTGAAATTAATTAAATGTTCATATATTAAGTTCAAAATTAAAACTAAATCTATGTGAGTTATCATTCTCAGTCATTCTCATTCATTTTCGTTTTCAGTCACTTAATTTTTTTCATTTCATTTGAATTCGTGAAGTGACGTTTTTTTGTTACTAACATAAAATAATGCGTTATTTTTAGAAAAGGTGATCTTTAAAAGGAAAATCTGTAGGACAATCTACATTTGTTACGTTTGTCCAATTCAGGTTGACTGAAAGAAACAAATACCACCATGTTCTCCATGGCTGAAAAGATAATCTAATAAAATATACATAGTTCTATTTAAAAGAAGAAGATTAAGTCGACTTCCGGATAAATTTCAAAATATTATATTAATAAAGAAATTAGAGGCTTTTTCATGTCTCCTGTGTCATCCCATATAGAAGCATTGTGCAATATTCAGCTTCAGTCATTTAAAAAAAAAAACATATATTTAATACATTACATATGTTAAATCAGATATATTTCATAAATTAATATTTTAGTAAAATTGCTTTGTTCATAGAATCGACAAATCAGTTGAATAGGTACTTTCAAAATTATGAACGTTAGAACTTTAACTTTACGTGTTCCACTTCGAGTGAGCAGAAATATGTTTCGCAACATTTAGAACAATACTACCCTGCTTCCAGTTATAAGCAACGATCTCTTTGTCGTTCCAGATTATATTTGTTGCCTCCATAACCGCATGCAGCAACCGATATTTATGTGAATTTCGGTGATACACAACTCGCGCCGCTGCTACTGCTCGTAATTTGATTTATACCCGTTCAAATTGAACTAATTTATTTCTCATTATTGGGTTTGCATTACAAATATGTCAGACAACTTAGAAACGGATTAATACGGAGAGAGAGAGTTTCATGAATAAGTATCTAGGGCTATATACAGGGTGTCCCGTAAAGAATGGGCCATGCTTCAGAAATAGCTTCACTGGGTCAAAATAACTTGATTTAGCTCAACTTACCTTATAGACCAAGAGCTGGCACCCAAAAACTAACATTTTTGGAGGGATGGAATTTCTTACCTGGAAAAGGTTCGACCCTTCTCGACGAAACAAATAGGCTTCTGCCACGGGGCGCGCTGGGGGCTATTAGCGGGGGTGGGCGCTTGAACATGTAAATTTCTCGGTGAAGAAACAAAAGGACCGGTAAGGCTGATTCTTGTTTTAATGCATCGGGGAATATGAAAGAAAGCCGAGAAAAATTTGGCAGAAGCGTAAGTGGGGGCGAAAGGGCTGGCAGAAGCTGACAAACTGGTGGAAAAATTTTGGAAAAATAACATTTTGAGAGGGACTTCTGCCAACTTGCTATTTTATTATTTACATCAAGAATAAACGAAATGTGAAATGCCAGAAGTTAAAGTGGAGGCAATAATGAATTATCAGTGATCAAAGTCCGCCAGATCATTTCGCGCGCGCGGCGCGACGCCGGACCCTTACACTCCAGAAAAATATAGGTATAATGAGAGATATCATGAGAGGTACTCCTGGCGACCTGTTAATCTGTTATTTATACTCTATAAAGAATAAACAACGTGTAAAATACAACTAAATGGGCAATCATTTTTCATAACAAGTTCGACCTCCTTTGTCACTCCCCCGCACTGACCGCGTTTCTCTTCATTTTCTCGTTAATGTTCAATATGATACTTCGAAAATTCATTGAAAATCGTGTAAAATATCTTTATATCCCAATATCTCTCAGAAAGATCAGGGCTCATTTTATTCCGAAGACTTGTACTTTCATGCTTTTAAAAAACCAAATCCAAACTCGAAAAAATAAAACTTTTTTAAATTTATAAAAAATATCTTTTTCGCTTGTCTTATGCTTACTTGTAGTTAACAAGAAGTCTATTCAAACAAAATTGGAATTTATACAGCAAAAATACGACCCGATTTTTGACGTTGTTTTAAATTTTTCTCAATGTTGATAACCATTTTTTCTTCAATTCATTCCGCGCTTTTTAAGACCTACAACTTTCTAATTTAACTTTCTTGTGTAGAACTTGAAGCTTTTTTTTGCAAAACGTTTTTGACTCTCGAATTTTTTTGGTTATGTTGCCTAAACTGGTACAAAAAAGCTTCTTTCTTAATTTTTCTCTTAGACCATATTTTTTGTTTTCTGATAACAATAGTGGCCAATAAAAGGGCTTTCGCTCGTTGATGACTACTATGGATATAAAGATGAAGAAGTTTTATTGTTTAATGGAAAGAAAAACCATCTTTCCGTGGATAGCTTCAATATGAAAGAAAGTAGAGAAAGCGTATATACTTCAAAAATAAAATAAAATCAAAATAAATTCCTATATAAATATTATCAAAACTTTTTTTATCGAATAAGAAAATGGATAAGGCGTAGTGGAAAATTGGTTGAAAAATCTTTAATAATTTACTAATTTAAAAGATATTTTGAGGAGGAATGCAATATCATAATGATGAAGTGAATGATTTATAATAAAACCTTACCTGTAAATTTCTTAGATGTCATTGTAAATTATATAGTGCAAATTAGTGAATACCTTATTAATAAATGTAATTTTAATAAATAAATTCTCTCAAAATAATAATTCTAAATTAAATATAAAGTATGAAAAAAAAAAATGCAGAAAAGGATATTAAAACCCTTGCATAAGTTATCTTTATAAGTATAAATAAAATAAAGGTGACTTCCTTTTTCTAAGTGTAGAGGTGGGATTATATAATTCCTCCTATTTTTTTTGTAAAAAAAAAGGGTCCCTTCCATTGGTCTTTACCTTTCCCAACCATTTCTCTCTTTCTTCCCCGCAAAAAAGAATCCGTAGGCCTTTTTCTTGGAATTATTTGCCCGTGGGGAAGCCTATTTGTTTCGTCGCGAAGGGTCGAACCTTTTCCAGGTAAGATATTCCATCCCTCCAAAAATGTTAGGTTTTGGGTGCCAGCTCTCGGTCTATTAGTACCATTGTGCTTACTTAAAAAGTTATGGGCCTTGAAAAAAAAATATTTCATTTTTTTCTGTTAATTCTGTCAATGTTTAAGTTATTTCACGTAAAATTGGTACATGTTTTTTTTTAATAGCCTAACATGAATATGATGTCATTTCTCGCGTGAAACGTAGAGGGTGTTAACAACCCCTTGTACCACTTCTTATTCTCAATATAATTTTTTTTGGTTTTCACGAATTTTGACAATATTGACAGTTTTCTTGAAAGAGCTATCCATTTACTGTAAAAATGGTATACCTGTTCCATGATGCTAAATTGCACCGTTTTCGAGAAAATTAAGCTTAACAGTAGTACTGCAGAATGGCTATATTCTCTTTACATACAATTTTAAGCCTATTTACTTGTATCTAGTAGGTATCCGTCACAGTAGATTACTTACAATTTTATACCACTAATAAATCCATAGTATTTAGAGAATAATACAAAATTTCTAAATTAAAAAATAAAACATACCTATTTATTTGCGTTTAAGTAATTTTTTAAGTAATTAACATGCACATTAAAAAACAGTGTTAGAAAATAAAACTAACATTTAATGTCGTTGAAGCAATTTTTCGAAATGTCCACCATTGCACTCAATGCCTTTCTAGCATTTTTTCAAAAAATTTCTTCGAACTGCAGAAAAACGATGGCTGCAGATTTCGAATCGTATTTGCAGCTGCAACTATTCTTTGCATAAGCTCGGCTCTTGTGTTGACAACTTCACCAAAATACACAAGATTTTTAATATACCCCCAGAAAAAAAAGTCCGTTGCATTTAAATCTGACCTTCGTGGATGCCATGTATGTTCACTTCCCCTTCCAATCCAACGATGTGGGAATACATTATTTTGATGGTTTCGAACTGCAAGAGGAAAGTGGGCCGGTGCGACATCTTGTAAATACCACATATTTGCACGAACGTCTAAAGGAACTTCTTCTAGTAAATCTACTAAATTTTCTTGAAGGAAGTTTAGATAATCCTAATCATTCAATTTTGCTGGGAGTTCGAAAGGACCCACAAGATAATCGCCAATTATTCCACACCAAATATTAATTTTGAATTCATATTGAATGTGCCTCACCCAATTGGCATTTGGATTTTGATCAGCCCATATGTGACCATTTTTTCTGTTGAATATCCCTCTACGAGTAAATGTCGCCTCATCCGTAAACAAAATTATGTTTACAAAATATGCATCTTGCCTATTTCTCCTTAAAATGAATTCGCAAAATTCCATTCTTGCTAAAAAAATCACCTGGTAATAAGTTTTGAGCGGGTGAATAATGGTACACTCGAAGTTGCTGCTCATGTAATATTCTGGATGTTGTACTGCGACTTAATCCAACATTAGCAGACATTCTGCGGTTACTAATTGTTGGTTCACTTTCAACAATATTTAATATTACTTTCATCTTGCTGCACGTTATGAACTACAGGTCGGCCATAATGACGACTAGGACGAAAGCTTCGCGTTTCTCTTAATCTTGAGAATAGTATTGAAAATAATTTCCGACTCGGTTGCCTGCGATTTGGGTAAGTATCTGCGTAACTTCTGGCTGCAGAGCGTTCACTTAAATTTTGTTGGGCGTAGATTGCCACCATGTCAGTCATTTCACTATTTGTAAATAAGTTATGTCGGGGTATCTTGCAACAAACAATAGATTCACAATAAAAGAACAATAAAAATGTTAGTTTATAGCTAACTCTCAAATTGAAGCTAACATGATATGACAGTTACCTACTAGATTAATACACTTTAAATTTAATAAACATAATACTGGTCCATTCTGCAGTAATACAGTTAAGCTTAATTTTCTCGAAAATGGCGCGATTTAGCGTCATGGAACAGGTATACCATTTTTGCAGTAAATGGATGGCTCTTGCAAGAAAACTGTCAATATTGTCAAAATTCGTGATAACAAAAAAAATATTATGAGAATAAGAAGTAGTACAGGGGGTTGTTAACACCCTGTACGTTTCACGCGAGAAATACCATCATATTTATATTAGGCTATTCCAAAAACCCCCCTATACCAATTTTACGTGAAATAACTTAAAAATTGATAGAATTAGCAGAAAAAAATTAAAAAAAAAACATTTTTTTTTTCAAGGCCCATAACTTTTTGAGGAAGCACAATGGTACTAAGGTAAGTTGAGCTAAATCAGGTTATTTTGACCCAGTGAAGCTATTTCTGAAGTATGGCCCATTCTTTACGGGACACCCTGTATAATAATTTTCCGCGACGTGCATGTGCATAATATGTAAATGCATGCCATAATACAGCAATAACGTAAATGAAAGGAAAATGTAAATTACAATTAGTTCGGGTTGATATTAAAACATAATAGTTTTGGTTAATCTAAAACTAGTCCATAGTACATGCGATATGAAAAATTACTCGCATTTATAATGACAAGAAAACCGCGTGGAAATATATCTCGGAATATCGAATAAATAAGAAATAAATTGTAGGCATGTTACATATCGTTATTTGCAATCAGTACTTTTCTAAATGTCATTTGTCAGACTTTGTAGGAGAAAGAAGCGATGGATTTTAGATGTTTCTCTTTTATAGTATATCCTTCAAAATTCTGGAGTTAATGTGGGACTGAAAGAGTCACAGCACTGACTTTGACATAGCAGATACAGCACAGATACGTCGTTGAGCAACTGTGCATCCTCCCCAGGGGTGACTGCCCCAGCCACCACCAAATCACCCAATTCTTCCGAAAAAAGGCAGCGATGTTACCCAAAAAGCACTTCTTCACTATGACCATGAAAGGCCTGTACTCTCATAACATTTTCTCATTGACGTGACAGCTGAACAACCGCAAAATAAATGAATCACGATATGCAGAAATGCCTTAAGTCACTTTACTAGCGGTTTTTACTTGTGCATATTCCGTGAACTAATGGATGTCTTTATCATTTTATATCAATATATGTATATTGATATATTGTACTTCAAGTCACTTGAGTTTAGTCCTTTCAGTATAACATGGGTAGGCAAGCATACGTTGTTGGTTGTTGTTCTCTTCTTGTTCTCTGGTTGCGGCATACTCTGTCAATGTCTGTTTCTTTATAACCGTTTTTCGTTAAAGCTTCCTTAATTTGCTTTAACTCCTCTGGTCTGCTTTAGTCATCGCATATTGTTTCAGCTCTATGAACTAGTGTTTTGATTAACGATCTTTTCTGTTGCGGTGATTTCTGAGACTGAGAAAGACGGAGTTTTACCCTTTCTGGATGTGTTAGTAAAACGTACAAACAATAACAAGCTGGCCCATGGAGTACACAGGAAGAAAACTCACACAGATCGTTACCTGAACGCAGAATCTCATCACCATCCTCAACAGAAAAGATCGTTAATCAAAAGAAGACAAACAAAAACAAAATAAACAAGAGAACAACAACCAACAACGTATGCTTGCCTACCCTACGTCTCAGGAGTGACAGATAAACTCAAGAAAACACTGTCGAAAAATAATATTGGTGTACGATTCCGTACAGTAAAGAAAATACAGCAGGTGCTTCCCTCAAACAAGGATCCGGTTCCTAGACTTTTAACTAAAGGTGTCTACGAGTTAAAATGTACCTGTGGCAAAAGCTACATTGGACAGACGGGAAGAAGTATACAATGTAGGATCAAAGAACATCATCAACGACATACCAGACTGGGGAATACAGACAAGTCAGCAATAGCGGGGCATGTTCATACCAACGAGAACCACAAAATCGATTCATAACATCAGTTTTGTCTAACATCAGAATGTTAGACAAAACTACAAGATATTACCCAAGAATAATTAGAGAATCCCTGGAGATCATGAAAAACAATAATAATTTTAATAGGGAGGACGGGTATCGACTGAGTAATACATGGAGATTAGCGATACTACGAACCATTGACCTGGAATGTCATGGTCAACCGAGCTCGACGGATGTGTAGCCAAACATAGCAGAGCCAAGGTATACAACGAGGAGCAAAAGACGACAACAACAGTCTTTAGAAACCCTCTGAAGAAGCTGACAGCATGATCAGCGAAACGTCAAGTCAATTTAGACGACCGCGGCCTAACCCGGAAGAAATAACTTCACCACTTAAGTACACTTACATACTTAATTCAGTTGAGGTTGGGGGTATAAGCTAATCAAATACATATATGGAAATTTACTAGAAAGAAATTGATATGCTTACATTGAGAAAAATTATAACATTGATAAATAAATATTTTCATTTATAAAAAAGGATTATATTTCGAAAATATACGAGTGATTCATTCATATATTATTTCGTGTACCTATTTTTAAAGAATTTTAATTTTAAACCAGGTTTTTTAACCATGGTAAAGGGAATGTTAAAAAAACTGATAATTTCATTCAGGTTATAAAAATACGTAATTTGTTTAGTTTATGTACAGCATAAGATTTTGATGTTTACAAAAACTAAAGTGTGGGCTGTCGTACATACAATTTTCAGCGTTATTTGAAAGGGAAATATTTAAGAGTGTTCAAGGAATATCTAGCGACGAATTTTGCAAGTGGAACGTTCGTCTTTATAAAAAATATATAATTTACTTCTGTCTCTTAAAGCTTGAACAAGCCCACACACTCCCTAACCTCTTTTATGTTTTCTCCTAAAATATATATTTATTCGAATTTCTGTCTCCACAATTTTCCACCTTCTTATAGTCAGACAAATGAACAGTGTCAAGAAATTGTACTGAGCTTTCGCATCAATTTTAGGAAAATTTAACATGTTTATTGAGCACTTTCAGTGAATATAATATTATAACGATACGCAATTGGTTGGTATTACTTATTAATAATACGAGTAAGAAAAGAAACATAATCTATTGCACTCAAAATATTAAAATGTGTTCGAATGGTTTTAAATAGTTGCACTTGTTGGACTTTGTGTTAGTATTTACCACGAATCTGTTCAAAATTTTTACACAGTGAGGTCGCAGAGTTTGGAATAATCCCAATATCTATTTGAGAAATTCTTTAAAAAAATATATTCGGACAGGTCGATTTTCGTTTTTCAAAAATATGCATTTTTCAAAAATTTCCAGATTGTCTTCTTTTGTCGAGTTATGATGTCATTCATATTTTTTTTTAGATGGCTACCCCAATTAATTCGTATAAGTAGTTTGAAAAAATTGACTAAGCACAATGTGGACAGCAAACTCTGTCAGTTCAAAAAAATCAGTTCGCCGTTCATTGTCGACCGTATGAATTACAAGTAATTAGTTATGTAGTAATTAGCATAAAATACGAAAATATTCGATTAGGATTATTTGCTTTCATTACAAAACAGTTTATACCAAATATGAACTCTATGAATTTTCATTCGAACGGCCCAAAGAACATCATCTTTCACGATTCCTTTTTAGTAGAAAATGGGGGATCAATAAAATCTGATAATATATGCATGTTATTAATTTGAATTTGAACTGTACTCAATGAAAATTGAGTACGTAATTTTGACAGATTACGAACAAAATGGCGCTCTCTGAAAAAATGTGACTTCTTGACACCGTTTTTTGAGCTTTGAGGGAGAAACAAATGTCATACGTATACACATAGAAAATAGATTGACGACCATTAGAAGAAAAATCGAATTGCTGGTGCCTGAGTAATCGCTGAAACTGGTTCTAAAAAATGCTCTTTCGGGAAAACCTGTTTTTTGAAGCAACATTTTTTCTTATATAATATGAAAAAATATATATCAAAAAGCTATAATCCACAAAATTTAATCGCTAGACGGGGACGTAAACTCAAATTCGAGTAGTCTCGGATCATCAGGCAGACTCACGTGTATTGTTAAGAATGAGCGTTCGGCCTACATGCTCGGAAAAATGCCATAACTAGGGTCCGAAACTGTGTGCTGCAACGCAGGGCTCGGCACTATAAAACTCTATGATAATGAAAGTATGAAGGGGATTGTAAATTATACACGTGTATTTCTTGCCCGTGCTACGTACGGCATTGACCCTTCCCGATAACGCTCCAAAACCCGCTAACCCGTACGCTATCCCGGCGCGGAAGAGAAAGATAGTCTAACGGAGTTTAACACGCGCGACAGCAAACTTTCTGAATCCTAGTCATTATTCTTTCTTTAAATTTGGAAAAAATATTACTAAAACAATATGCATTCCTAATAAAATTTTCACCGTCACAGCCTATTTTTCCCTTAACCAAAAGGCATCGCAGTGATTTTGAAAATTAATATGTATTTACTATACCTACTACATTAGACAATACCTACCTCAACTAGTCTAAAGTTCTATAAATTCGATATTTTAAACACTAAAGTCATAGTCATAAATGTAAACAAAATTAAAAAAAAAAATTATAAAATATTCTGCATAAAGAGACAAAAAACTAGTATAATATATCACAGATAAGAAGTACACTCGAACCCCTCTTAAGTCGCCAAATCCGTGCATCATTACCTTGCTTAAGTCGCGAAATTTAGCCTCTCTTAAGTCGCGATCATAACCTCGACTTTTTTCGTGTTTTAGCTGTAAAAAGAAATATTTAAAGATATACCACAGCACTTGTTATAACGAAAAATGAGCCAACTGAACGAAAAAATCAATGTAAGTATACCCAGTCCTGCGTGACAAAGTTCAATTTTCCACTTGAATGAATATTTTAAAGATGAAATATTTTTAAAAGACCTATTTTAAATCAATAAATGTATTACACAATCATTTTTTTCAATAAAAATTGTACATATTCATGCGAGAATCCAATTTCCAAACGTAGTTCTAAAACTTTTACAGGCGGCGACTTAAGCGGGACGGTTTCGTGAAATACTAGGGGGGAAACGTGGTGAAATACGAGAGGATGTGAATTAAGCGAAGGTGAAATAAGAGGGGTTCGAGTGTAAGAACGTTTACCATTATTTAGTTTGTATGCCCAAATCCAGAACAATGTTTTTCTGTGGTTTTTATTATTTTTTGTTATTAAGAAATAACAGCCGCTACAAGGTCTCCCTGTCTTTATCAGTCGATGTATAAGAAAACAATGTACTGAAGGAAAGCGGAAACATCATAACAAAAATAAACGAACAGGTCCCTCTTTTGTAAAATTACAAAAAATTCAGTAACATTACAGATTTACAAAAAAAAGGTAAACATAAGCTTTGTTTCAAATCCTGAAACTGTTGATGTAAGTACTACTATTATATTGTATTAAGAGAGAACAATTCCATTATCAAAATGAAACCAAAGATGACGTTCTGTTTGAAAATGATAAAAACAAAACAATAAACATAACCGTGCTCGTTATTTATATCTTTTATACATATATCGCGGCGTTTCTCGTTCTTATAAACGAACTCGGGTTGCACGAAATTTAGCGACAACCCCTGCGTTAGAAGAATTAATGGTTAAAAATTTAGTGAGTTCGGGTTAAAATTCGTCAATAAATTACATTTAATGGCCACAAGGAAGCGGGAGTAATTACAAAATACACAAATAGCTTCTTTATCTTTGGGCGCGCGTATTCAAAACTGCCTTTTTGGGAACGATGATTTACGATATAATAAATAATAAAATGAAAACAGTTCGGCGTCGATAGCAAACTTTAGGGTCCCAAAATCGATGGTATTATTTATTTGCGAACAAAGAAATATAGGATGGGTGTAAATAAATAATATGCGGACACAATTTTGGAACCATCTCCATTCTGAGATTTTATAGATAGCATGATTGTTTTAACTGGTAATGCCTATAATTAACATTATCTCAATAATATGTACACATACAAGTATATGTCCACTGTTAGTTAAATGTTAGCAACATACAGGTTATTTTAGCTCTTGTTTCCACGACGAGTAAATATAATAGGGGAGAAGCTTTAGTCTAGCGACATGGTGACATTGTTGCGTAAACGCGGTGGGGCATAAGAGACGAGTGCAAAAACACTTAACAGGTGGTCTTACTTGCAATTTCTTCTGAAACATAGTGTATGGCCAAAAAATTGAGATTATTTA